>CM050166.1:452223350-452705850 GCA_027410445.1 Discoglossus pictus
AGGATTCTTCAGCATAAAGACCAAGATCTTGTACACTCCGGAGACAGCTGGACACGGCCTCGAGGTCTCAGTGACTCAACACCAGGTGACTAGTGAGCGGGATGTCACTCCTAGGTGGGACACTACAACTGATAGATAAGATAAGGAGGGTGTGTAACATTACCACTTTATACATAATAAACATCTCTCCGTTATTACTTTATTGTGATCTTGGGAGGGACTGGAGAGCGCACACGGGTGACATCAGGTTCTTGCTGTGTAAATACATATATGTAATATTTATCAGAAACGCCTGATTGTTCATGTTCTTAAATACCATCCAAACTCCCAGATCACCTCCTCCATCTGTCTTCAAATACTTGGGGTCATCTCATCTCAGTTCAGCTGATCTCTGGGGTCATCCTTTCCTGGGTCACCTGCTCTCTGGGGTCATCTCAGTTCAGCTGATCTCTGGGGTCATCCTTTCCTGGGTCACCTGATCTCTGGGGTCATCTCAGTTCAGCTGATCTCTGAGGTCATCTGATCCCAGGCCATCTGCTCTCTAGGGTCATCTCATAGTAACACAGTAATTGAGGTTGAAAATATGTTTGGTCCACCAGGTTCAATGTCTGATACCTGTATTATGTGAGTTGCGAATGACTTATTTCCAGGCCACCTTCTGTAACTCCTATTCCATGGATCTATAGATAACCATGATTCCAAGCTTGGACCTTCAACATCTGACATGTCTACCATTCCTTACTATGACATGGCGCCATCTGTCTAGGGGAATATTAGCAGATTACGGTTATGAAGAGTGGGGCAGCCATGAAATGTCCAATATCCAAGGTTAATAACCAAGTATTGTAGTATATTGTGACCGTTTCTACTGGACACACATTTTCGAGCTTGGGTTGATATGCAGGAGGGTAGAGTGTTGTTGAGGGCGCTGTAGATGAGTCTAATTCTAGGTGTAAATGGAAGCCATTGAAGTTATTGGTAGAGATGAGAGGCGTATTAGCCTAGCAGAGGATTTGCCGATGGATTGGAGTTTGATGTGTAGTTATGGCAAGGCCGGTTTAGAGGGTGATATAGTCGGCAATGTGGTAGATTTTGGTGAGTCTATTGGATTGCGGAGAGTGGCAAGTCCAGAGTAGGGGATGCCAAGAGAGAAAGTGTAGATTGAGAGAAGGAAGGACCCCCGAGCCTTGAGGAGCCTGGAAATAATTGTTATATCCAAGTATGAGACATTAAAGATGGAGCTAGATAAGATTGGACCCATAAGAGTGCAGTGTCACAGAGGCCAATGGACCTTAGAGTATGTCAAAGAAGTGAATGGTCAACTGTATTAAAGACTATATCTAATGATCTAACTGCTGCTTTGACCTTTGGTCAGAGGGGTCTAGGGGGGGGGGGGGGGCTGTATGATGGTCCTGGAAGTGCCTTTTCCAGATTTACATATTTATGGTTTACTGTACTAATTATTAAGGAATGATGTCATCATTATGCAAAGCAGGTTTCCTCTATTGTTTGGTTTTTTTTTTCCTAATGGAGAAAAAAGAAGTTCTACCTATACATCCTCTTCACCGGTAGTTGGGCCTCTCCTCGTTGTTCTCCTTGTGACCTCCCCCACCCTAACCCCAGGCACCCGGCACCTACTTGCTGGAAGGTCTGTAATGAAAAGAATTACTTTCCTGCTCTCTTCCCTTTCTCCTCCTTTTCCCTCTAACTTTATAGCCCCCTTAAGACCTAAGAAAAGGATGGACCACGTGTTGTGACTAACCAAGGTTCCCAGATTTTATAAAAAGAACCATGGAGTCTGACTGAGAACAAGTGTCCGATAATAACGATCTAGTCCAAGTAATTCTTGGCTGTTACTTCTATTGTTTATTCATGTCGATGTGACTCTTGGTAACTAGTGTAAAAAATAGAAGAAGTTGGTTATGGGCATTGGGGAGACCAGGAGTCAGGGATCAATCCAGGGATCACGTTGTAGGTCCAGTTCATCAGAGGTCAGGAACATCACCTCTCTCTAAAGCTGCAGTGGGCATGTCCACCAAAAATGTCTAAAGGAGTCAGTGGCACGGCATCCCCTAAAGCACAATGTATGTAGTATGCCAGGTAATGTGGGCACCATGTAGTGTCTTAAGATCTCTATAATAATGTAAATAAACATGTTTCTATAGAGAGCAGTCCAGGAGTCCGTCCATGTCTCTTGAGAAAGCTGTCCAGGAGTCCGTCCATGTCTCTTGAGAAAGCTGTCCAGGAGTCAGTCCATTTCTCATGAGAGAGCAGTCCAGGGGTCGGTCCTGGTCCACGGAGTAAGAAGTCCAGGGGTCAGTCTAGGAATCAGTCTGTCACGGTTTCCTGAGTGAGCAGTGGGCATGTTGAAAGTGGACAGGTCTACAGCAAGATGGGGGCATCCAATGGCCCAGTTCCAATGGTTTAATGTGAATTTAGTTAAGGGACTATTTTTTATCATTATTATTATTATTATTATTATTAACTTTCCTTTGTAATGCGCCAACATATTCCGTAGCGCTACACAGGGGATAAGAACAAGGAAATATACAATATCACTGTAGAAAATGGAGGGCCCTGTTTTGAAGTTCAAGTCTCGTAAAAAGTGCTTTTTGCCAAAGCACCCTACAAGACTGGAAACTCACTACTTACAATCTAAAGGACTCGTAGTAAAGGGTAAAAAGAAAAGCGCCTAGGTATCCAGATTACATTATACCATGTATAGGGGGACATGAAACATGAGATAAGAATGCTAATGGAAGAGCCTTGTAGTAAAATGTTAAGTTAGGGTATAATAATCCCTCTCTAGTCTTATGTTGAAACATGGTAGGCCTTGCAAGTCTAGGTGGTTTGTTGCTCCACATAAGTTTAAAGACTTACATTTAAAGCTAGGTAATAGGTAGTGTACAAAACAAGTATATTAAATGAGGTAGTAAGTCTATTTTAATAGAATGAATATGGTCAGATATATGAAATGAAGACACGGCTGGCCTGGGTGAGCTTACTCCAATGAGAACTCATATTAACTCCTAAATGTCTTATAGAGACTTAGGCCAAGTTAAGTTAGGATTGAGTTGAAGTCATTTAACAACTGTACGGGGAAGAGTCAAATTCAAGGCTTCAGTTTAATCAACATTTATTTTTAAATCAGAAAACTGTTCAAAGACGTCTAAGATACGGAAGGTGAAGGAACGAGGTGAGCGGCACATAGAATAGCAAACACTTAAGATGATGTGATCCTATTTGTACCCCAGAATTATCTCTAATGGTCTGGGCAAGAGGTTCCATTTAATGGGCAATAAGCGGGGGTGAAGGAGTCACCCTTGTCTCGTACCCTGTTGAATTGATTCTTGCCTTTCTCTCCTTGGCTTTGGGATCCAGTATTAGGTGAATATCATATTTTTAAAAAAAAGCCCATAATAAGACCATTCTATCGAATCAAAAGCTTTTTTTATGTCAAGAGCTAGAAGGAGTCAGGCCGGAGTTTTTGTGTCACAAGATATATTAATAACTCATCTAATATTGTCTACTGCTTGTCTGTATGGGATGAGGCCCACCTGGTGTTTACGGATAAGTCTAAGAAGGAATTCAGCCATACTATTGGCCATCACCTCTGCTAGGATTGTAATATCATCATTAAGCAAAGGTTATCACATATATAGTTCTCAGCATGCGGGTTGTTGCTAACGCTTGCGGGCTCACATAGCAAACCCACCACAAGTACGACCCCCTACGACTAGGCTCTACGGCGCCTCACAACCCCTTACAAACTCCGACACGCAGAACTTTGAAAAAAACAAAAAAAACACGCAATGACGAACTACGGACTTACACAAAAAAATATGAGCCGCGGGACTTAGAAAAAAAAATTGTGGCCTTACACCAAAAAAATACGACCCATAAAACCATTACGAACTCGCAAAAATACGATCTTAACGGACAAACCATGCACAGCGGAAAATACAAAAAAAATAAACACAAAAAAATGAAAAGGTTACCCACAGTAAGGGGGGACACCAGGACGTCTGGAAGTCACGTTACACCTCGATTTCACTAACATTTCCGCACTCTACACACTCTAAAATCCCCTAAGCGAAAAAATGGCCGACGAAAAAAACAAATGTTGTTAACACATATAAAATGGAACAATGAATCCTGTTTTGTCTGCAACAACCTCTAAGCCTAACCCATAACCTAAACTTCGAATCCCAAAAGTGGCATACACAAAACAGGATAGTACAATAACTATTGTTAACACATACAAAATTTAAGAATAAATCCTGTTTTCTGTGCCATAACCTATAAGCCTAAACCTCTAATGACAACACTGGTGTACACAAAATAGGATAGTACAAAAAGCATTGTTACAAGATCCAAAATTCAATTAGAAAATATGTTTAATGTGCCCTAAACCTATAAGCCCAACACCAGAACCTAAACATATCAGGTTAACAATGGTGTACACAAAACAGGATAGTGCAACAAACAGTGAAAACACATACAAAATTGAAGAACGAATCCTGTTTTCTCTGTACCAACCTCTACGTCTAACCCATGACCTAAACTTATAATGACAACAGTGGTGTACACAAAACAGGATAGTACAAGAAATATTGTTAACTCATACAAAATGAAAAAATCAATCGTGTTTTGTGTGGCCTAACCTATAAGCCCAAACCCAGAACCTAAACCTCTAATGACAACAGTGGTGCACACAAAACAGGATAGTACAACACATTTTCTTAAAACATAACACATGCAACCAGCTATCCTCTTAAATATGCACCACTCTCTAAGCCTAAACCCATAACCTAAACCTCGCTGAATACATAGAAAATAAATATATATTTTCTGTTTTACATGCCCTTAGTAAAAAAAAAATAATTACTTGTAATTTTAATTTGCATTTGCAATTTACACACAACAGATTTCAAGACAAGAGGTACAGTATTACACGTTAAACACAAAATAAAATACTGCTATTTACACATATCAAATAGAAGGACCTATCCTGTTTTGTGTCTAACTTTGTGGAAACTTAGTGCAACCTAACAATATAAGTGTAACTCCATAACCTGAAAACACTACTAACAACATTGCCACATGCAAAACAGGATAGCAACAACAACAAAAAAAAACTGATGCCAACAGTGTTGCACACAAAATACAAAAAAAATGATGTTAACATACACACACTTTAAAGATATATATGCTTTTTCCTGCACAAATATTTAAGCCCAACGCCATACCCTAAACACGTAATGACAACAGTAGCGCACAAAAATTAATATTAAACACATGGGGCCTCATTCAATTGCGATTTGGCCAATTTAATAGGGCTCTCTATAAGCACAGAATATAATTTTTTTAAACAAATTTTTACTTACTGAACTTATATCCAAAAGCAAGGTCTTCAATAACTAAAAACTTCTATAAAAAAATATGCTCTGTGCTTAAATAGAGCCCTATTCAATGGCCCAAATCGCAATTCAATAAGCCCCATGGAAAATAGAAGGAACTATCATCTTTCATGTGCCACTTTCACAAAATACACTGCAACCTAAGGGCCTCATTCAATTGTGATTTGGCCAATTGAATAGGGCTCTATATAAGCACATAGCATATTTATTTTACAGAAGTTTTTAGTTAGTGAACTTCGATCCAAAAGCAAGGTCTTTAATAACTAAAAACTTCTTTAAAAAATATATGCTCTGTGCTTATATAGAGCCCTATTCATAGGCCAAATCGCAATTGAATGAGCCCCTAACTAAGGGTCTCATTCAATTACAAGTCGCCCAATTGAACAGAGATTTATGGAAGCACATAGCATATTTATTTTGTTAGTTTGTTAGTTGCTGTCAAAAAGGCAAGGAAGGACTTCCAGAAAGACAACAATTCCCAACATATTTACAAAACATTATGACTGAACCTACTTTCCCCAACTACCAACATTTCAAGACAAACATAAGATCCTACAATAGTGCCATATCATTTGCATCTATGGGGGCAACATTGGCTGCTAATGTACCAGGACATGGCCCTTACTGTTTTAAAGTCCAAGGACACATTTATCATCGCACTTCCCATTTACATCCAGAGGAAGGAGAGCAAAGAAAATTCGCTCAACTATATGTCCTAGATACAATGGAAGCTGTTGACCAACGTATGCAGATGGAAGAAAATAAAAAATGCTTACCCAGTGTTTTTATAGAGCTTGACAAATTGTATGGCTCAAAACACATACTCTCAAGCATATAAAAAATTGGCAGAAGTAGAAAAGGAACAACAAATTCATGCAGAAATACATCAATTACCAATCCCAAAGGTCAATATGGTGCTTAAAAGAGATCACCATACTGATAAACGCCGTTATAACTTGCCAACATCAAATGAGGTTGCAATAGACTTTCAAAATGACGAAGGAGAACCACCATTTCAGAGAGACATTAGAACATATCCCAGAAATGAGGAGCAACCTTTCATTAATATAAGTATCTTAAGTACCAAATTGGATCCAATGACATATCCCATATTTTTTCCACATGGGGAAGCAGGTTGGCAACCTAAATTAACCTTTCAGAGTTACCCAAATTCAAAAGTACGTGTCAGAAATAATATTTCCATGCTTGAATTTAAAGTGGCTCAAATTGCCATTCGAGATGGATTCAATCCCATTTTATATGCGGAAAACTAACACAACAATGGATCATTGATTCAAATAATTTAAACTTCATCAAATATCAACAAGATAAACTACGTGTAGAACAGTATCATGGATCAATGGATTATGTCGCTGAGGTTGCTACCAGCTGGCAAATCCATAATTTTACCATCTTCTTTCCAAGGATCTCCTCGCAATATGCAAGAAAGATACAATGATGCCATGGCTATTTTAACTAAATTTGGAAAACCAGATTTATTTATTACATTTACATGTAATCCACAATGGCCGGAGATTACACACAATCTGCTAATTGGACAAACTGCTTCCGATAGACAAGATTTAGTGGCCAGAGTCTTTAAAATCAAATTAACTGAATGAATACGTGACATCACCATAACTCAGTTATTTGGCAAATGTCTGGCTTATGTTTATACCATCGAATTTCAAAAAAGAGGACTTCCACATGCACATATTCTTATAATCCTTCAAGATAAAGATAATATGGATACTGGTGACAAAGTGGATGCAGTGATTATTGCTGAACTACCAGATCCAGAAATACAAGCTAGACTCTATGAGATTGTAACTCATCAAATGATTCATGGACCGTGTGGAGATATTAATCCACAATCACCATGTATGGAAATTAATAAATGTACTAAAGAATTTCCAAAATATTATAGAGACAAAACTTATGCTAATTGTGATGGCTATCCATTATATAGAAGAAGAGAAGGACAAACTGCCATTATTTGTGGAAAAAAGGTAGATAACAGATATGTGGTACCATACAATCCACATTTACTTATGAGGTATAATGCACACATTAATGTGGAAGCCTGCACTTCTATAAAATCCATTAAATGTGTCTACAAATATATTTACAAAGGCTATGATGCAGCTACTGTAGTGGTCAAAAGTGCAGAAAATAACGAACACAGTGAGTTAGTGCATGATGAACTTGCTACATGATGCTCGCTATGTAAGTGCGCCAGAAGCAATGTGGCATCTTCTAAAATTTGAAATGCACGATCACTCACATGCAGTATATCGATTAGCAGTACATTTGCCACAAAGACATTTAGTGTATTTCCATGTTGGAAATGAAATAAATGCTTTGACACAAAGTGAGCATCGCCAAACTACACTAACTGCATGGTTTCAATTAAATTCTACTGACTTGGAGGCAAGAGAATTGTTATATATTGACATTCCATACCATTATGTTTTCGTTAATGGATTATGGCGAAAACGTAAACGTTGTGGAAATAAATTAATCCCAAGAATTTATACTTTAAGTCCAAGAGACCTTGAACATTTCTGCTTACGATTACTACTTCTAAATGTTCCTGGTGCACAAAGTTTTGAACAGTTAAGAACTGTTAATGACATGGTTTATGAACCATTTAATTTAGCTGCACGACACAGAAACTTCCTAGCTGATGATACAGAATGGGAAAGATGTCTAGAAGAAGCAGCACTATGTCAAATGCCACGGCAGATGAGGGAACAATTTGCATTCATTTGTATCTTCTCAAATGCTCCAAATGCATTAGCTTTGTGGGACAAATGTAAAACAAATATGGCTGAAGACTTTTTGCAACGATACAATGAGCCTATTGCACAATTAAAAGCATTAATGGAAATCCAACAGGTCTTTTTAACTCATGGATTAAGTTGTGCAAGTTTTAATCTGCCAGATCCCGGTCTCATAGACGACATAAACTTTGAAGACTATGACACTCAACTACAAAGAGAAGGAACAGAAGAAAGACTTGTAACTTTAAATAATTTACAATTGCAAGCATTTAATGCAATCAAAAATGCATTAGATGATGACATGCTGAAAGAGCATTATTTCTGTCTGGATGGACCTGGCGGATCAGGAGAAACTTACCAATATAGCTTATTGATGAGTTTTGTTCGAGCACAAGGTCAAATAGCACTGGCATTTGCAACTACTGGAAGTAGAAGAACTGTGCATAGTGGATTTAAACTGCCAGTTCCTATTTTGGAAACATCAGTGTCGGATATTCGAATGACATCATTACAAAAAAAATTAAAAAAAGTAAATTAATTATAAAAGATGAGGCCACAATGATGTCATGCTATGCTCTACAATGCATTGACCGTTTGCTTCGTGAAGTCATGGAGAATATTTTTCCATTTGGTGAAAAGGTGATGTTGTTAGGTGGCGATTTTAGACAAACATTACCTGTCGTTGTACATGGAAATCGAACCGACATTGTCAAAACCTGAATAAAGTCAAGTACAGTATGGAAACATTTTACCCATCTTCAACTGCAACAAAATATGAGATCAGAAGGAGAAAATTAATTCAATGATTGGCTTATTAAAAGTGGAGAAGGAAAAACAGGGGGCATTGGGTGGGGTGTAGAGCACTACATGGATGGGAGGGGGAGGCGTTTAGATAAGAAGAGGGATAGTGCAATTTAGTGGTGGGGAGTAGAGGGGGGCAGGGGGCATCGGGTGGGGTGTAGAGCACTACATGGGGGGAGGCGTGTAGATAAGAAGAGGGATAGTGCAGTGTAGTGGGGGGGAGTAGAGGGGAGCAGGTGGCATCGGGTGGGGTGTAGAGCACTACATGGAGGGGAGGGGGAGGCGTGTAGATAAGAAGAGGGATAGTGCAGTGTAGTGGGGGGGAGTAGAGGGGGGCAGGGGGCATCGGGTGGGGTGTAGAGCACTACATGGAGGGGAGGGGGAGTCGTGTAGATAAGAAGAGGTATAGTGCAGTGTAGTGGGGGGGAGTAGAGGGGAGCAGGGGGCATCGGTGGGGTGTAGAGCACTACATGGAGGGGAGAGGGAGTCGTGTAGATAAGAAGAGGGATAGTGCAGTGTAGTGGTGGGAGTAGAGGGGGAGCAGGGGGCATGGGGTGGGGTGTAGAGCACTACATGGAGGGGAAGGGGAGTCGTGTAGATAAGAAGAGGGATAGTGCAATGTAGTGGGTGGGAGTAGAGGGGAGCAGGGGGCATCGGGTGGGGTGTAGAGCACTACATGGAGGGGAGGGGGAGGCGTGTAGATAAGAAGAGGGATAGTGCAATGTAGTGGGGGGAGTAGAGGGGGGGCAGGGGGCATCGGGTGGGGTGTAGAGCACTACATGGAGGGGAGGGGGAGGCGTGTAGATAAGAAGAGGGATAGTGCAATGTAGTGGGGGGAGTAGAGGGGGAGCAGGGGGCATTGGGTGGGGTGTAGAGCACTACATGGGGGGAGGGGGAGGCGTGTAGATAAGAAGAGGGATAGTGCAGTGTAGTGGGGGGGAGTAGAGGGGGAGCAGGGGGCATCGGGTGGGGTGTAGAGCACTACATAGAGAGGTGGGGGAGTCGTGTAGATAAGAAAAGGGATAGTGCAATGTAGTGGGGGGGAGAAGAGGGGGGCATCGGGTGGGGTGTAGAGCACTACATGGAGGGGAGGGGGAGTCTTGTAGATAAGAAGAGGGATAGTGCAATGTAGTGGGGGGGAGTAGAGGGGGAGTTGTGTAGATAAGAAGAGGCATAGTGCAATGTAGTGGGGGGAGTAGAGGGGGGCAGGGGGCATCGGGTGGGGTGTAGAGCACTACACGGAGGGGAGGGGGAGGCGTGTAGATAAGAAGAGAGATAGTGCAGTGTAGTGGGGGGGGAGTAGAGGGGGAGCAGGGGGCATCGGGTGGGGTGTAGAGAACTACATGGGGGGGGGAGGGGGAGGCGTGTAGATAAGAAGAGGGATGGTGCAATGTAGTGGGGGGGAGTAGAGGGGGAGCAGGGGGCATCGGGTGGGGTGTAGAGCACTACATGGGGGGGGAGGGGGAGGCGTGTAGATAAGAAGAGGGATAGTGCAATGTAGTGGGGGGAGTAGAGGGGGGGCAGGGGGCATCGGGTGGGGTGTAGAGCACTACATGGGGGGGGAGGGGGAGGTGTGTAGATAAGAAGAGGGATAGTGCAATATAGTGGGGGGGAGTAGAGGGGGGGGCAGGGGGCATCGGGTGGGGTGTAGAGCACTACATGGAGGGGAGGGGGAGGCGTGTAGATAAGAAGAGGGATAGTGCAATGTAGTGGGGGGGAGTAGAGTGGGGGCAGGGGGCATCGGGTGGGGTGTAGAGCACTACATGGGGGGGGAGGGGGAGGCGTGTAGATAAGAAGAGGGATAGTGCAATGTAGTGGGGGGAGTAGAGGGGGGGCAGGGGGCATCGGGTGGGGTGTAGAGCACTACATGGGGGGGGAGGGGGAGGCGTGTAGATAAGAAGAGGGATAGTGCAGTGTAGTGGGGGGAGTAGAGGGGGGCAGGGGGCATTGGGTGGGGTGTAGAGCACTACATGGAGGGGAGGGGGAGTCATGTAGATAAGAAGAGGGATAGTGCAGTGTAGTGGGAGGGAGTATAGGGGGAGCAGGGGGCATCGGGTGGGGTGTAGAGCACTACATGGGGGGGAGGGGGAGGTGTGTAGATAAGAAGAGGGATAGTGCAATGTAGTGGGGGGGAGTAGAGGGGGAGCAGGGGGCATCGGGTGGGGTGTAGAGCACTACATGGGGGGGAGGGGGAGGCGTTTAGATAAGAAGAGGGATAGTGCAATGTAGTGGGGGGAGTAGAGGGGGGGCAGGAGGCATCGGGTGGGGTGTAGAGCACTACATGGAGGGGAGGGGGAGGCGGGTAGATAAGAAGAGGGATAGTGCAGTGTAGTGGGGGGGAGTAGAGGGGGGCAGGGGGCATCGGGTGGGGTGTAGAGCACTACATGGGGGGGGAGGGGGAGGCGTGTAGATAAGAAGAGGGATAGTGCAATGTAGTGGGGGGAGTAGAGGGGGAGCAGGGGGTATTGGGTGAGGTGTAGAGCACTACATGGAGGGAGGGGGAGGCGTGTAGATAAGAAGAGGGATAGTGCAATGTAGTGGGGGGAGTAGAGGGGAGCAGGGGGCATCGGGTGGGGTGTAGAGCACTACATGGGGGGAGGGGGAGGCGTGTAGATAAGAAGAGGGATAGTGCAATGTAGTGGGGGGAGTAGAGGGGGAGCAGGGGGTATTGGGTGGGGTGTAGAGCACTACATGGGGGGAGGGGGAGGCGTGTAGATAAGAAGAGGGATAGTGCAGTGTAGTGGGGGGAGTAGAGGGGAGCAGGGGGCATCGGGTGGGGTGTAGAGCACTACATGGGGGGAGGGGGAGGCGTGTAGATAAGAAGAGGGATAGTGCAATGTAGTGGGGGGAGTAGAGGGGGAGCAGGGGGCATCGGGTGGGGTGTAGAGCACTACATGGAGGGGAGGGGGAGGCGTGTAGATAAGAAGAGGGATAGTGCAATGTAGTGGGGGGAGTAGAGGGGGGGCAGGGGGCATCGGGTGGGGTGTAGAGCACTACATAGAGGGGAGGGGGAGGCGTGTAGATAAGAAGAGGGATAGTGCAGTGTAGTGGGGGGAGTAGAGGGGGGGCAGGGGGCATCGGGTGGGGTGTAGAGCACTACATGGGGGGAAGGGGGAGGTGTGTAGATAAGAAGAGGGATAGTGCAGTGTAGTGGGGGGGAGTAGAGGGGAGCAGGGGGCATCGGGTGGGGTGTAGAGCACTACATGGAGGGGAGGGGGAGGCGTGTAGATAAGAAGAGGGATAGTGCAATGTAGTGGGGGGAGTAGAGGGGAGCAGGGGGCATCGGGTGGGGTGTAGAGCACTACATGGAGGGGAGGGGGAGGCGTGTAGATAAGAAGAGGGATAGTGCAATGTAGTGGGGGGGAGTAGAGGGGGGCAGGGGGCATCGGATGGGGTGTAGAACACTACATGGGGGGGGGGAGGGGGAGGCGTGTAGATAAGAAGAGGGATAGTGCAATGTAGTGGGGGGGAGTAGAGGGGGGCAGGGGGCATCGGGTGGGGTGTAGAGCACTACATGGGGGGGAGGGGGAGGCGTGTAGATAAGAAGAGGGATAGTGCAATGTAGTGGGGGGGAGTAGAGGGGGGGCAGGGGGCATCGGGTGGGGTGTAGAGCACTACATGGGGGGGGGGAGGCGTGTAGATAAGAAGAGGGATAGTGCAATGTAGTGGGGGGAGTAGAGGGGGAGCAGGGGGCATCGGGTGGGGTGTAGAGCACTACATGGGGGGGAGGGGGAGGCGTGTAGATAAGAAGAGGGATAGTGCAATGTAGTGGGGGGGGAGTAGAGGGGGGGCAGGGGGCATCGGGTGGGGTGTAGAGCACTACATGGGGGGAAGGGGGAGTCGTGTAGATAAGAAGAGGGATAGTGCAATGTAGTGGGGGGGAGTAGAGGGGAGCAGGGGGCATCGGGTGGGGTGTAGAGCACTACATGGAGGGGAGGGGGAGGCGTGTAGATAAGAAGAGGGATAGTGCAGTGTAGTGGGGGGGAGTAGAGGGGGAGCAGGGGGCATCGGGTGGGGTGTAGAGCACTACATGGGGGGGAGGGGGAGGCGTGTAGATAAGAAGAGGGATAGTGCAATGTAGTGGGGGGGAGTAGAGGGGGGGCAGGGGGCATCGGGTGGGGTGTAGAGCACTACATGGGGGGGGGGAGGCGTGTAGATAAGAAGAGGGATAGTGCAATGTAGTGGGGGGAGTAGAGGGGGGGCAGGGGGCATCGGGTGGGGTGTAGAGCACTACATGGAGGGGAGGGGGAGGCGTGTAGATAAGAAGAGGGATAGTGCAATGTAGTGGGGGGGGAGTAGAGGGGGGCAGGGGGCATCGGGTGGGGTGTAGAGCACTACATGGAGGGGAGGGGGAGGCGTGTAGATAAGAAGAGGGATAGTGCAGTGTAGTGGGGGGGAGTAGAGGGGGAGCAGGGGGCATCGGGTGGGATGTAGAGCACTACATGGGGGGAGGGGGAGGCGTGTAGATAAGAAGAGGGATAGTGCAATGTAGTGGGGGGGAGTAGAGGGGGGCAGGGGGCATCGGGTGGGGTGTAGAGCACTACATGGGGGGGAGGGGGAGGCGTCTAGATAAGAAGAGGGATAGTGCAGTGTAGTGGGGGGGAGTAGAGGGAGGGCAGGGGGCATCGGGTGGGGTGTAGAGCACTACATGGAGGGGAGGGGGAGTCGTGTAGATAAGAAGAGGGATAGTGCAATGTAGTGGGGGGGAGTAGAGGGGAGCAGGGGGCATCGGGTGGGGTGTAGAGCACTACATGGGGGGGAGGGGGAGGCGTGTAGATAAGAAGAGGGATAGTGCAATGTAGTGGGGGGAGTAGAGGGGGGGCAGGGGGCATCGGGTGGGGTGTAGAGCACTACATGGGGGGGAGGGGGAGGTGTGTAGATAAGAAGAGGGATAGTGCAGTGTAGTGGGGGGGAGTAGAGGGGAGCAGGGGGCATTGGGTGGGGTGTAGAGCACTACATGGGGGGGAGGGGGAGGTGTGTAGATAAGAAGAGGGATAGTGCAGTGTAGTGGGGGGGAGTAGAGGGGAGCAGGGGGCATTGGGTGGGGTGTAGAGCACTACATGGGGGGGAGGGGGAGGCGTGTAGATAAGAAGAGGGATAGTGCAATGTAGTGGGGGGAGTAGAGGGGGGGCAGGAGGCATCGGGTGGGGTGTAGAGCACTACATGGAGGGGAGGGGGAGGCGTGTAGATAAGAAGAGGGATAGTGCAGTGTAGTGGGGGGAGTAGAGGGGGGCAGGGGGCATTGGGTGGGGTGTAGAGCACTACATGGGGGGGAGGGGGAGTCGTGTAGATAAGAAGAGGGATAGTGCAATGTAGTGGGGGGGGGAGTAGAGGGGGGCAGGGGGCATCGGGTGGGGTGTAGAGCACTACATGGGGGGGAGGGGGAGGCGTGTAGATAAGAAGAGGGATAGTGCAATGTAGTGGGGGGAGTAGAGGGGGGGCAGGGGGCATTGGGTGGGGTGTAGAGCACTACATGGGGGGGAGGGGGAGGCGTGTAGATAAGAAGAGGGATAGTGCAGTGTAGTGGGGGGGGAGTAGAGGGGGAGCAGGGGGCATCGGGTGGGGTGTAGAGCACTACATGGGGGGAGGGGGAGGCGTGTAGATAAGAAGAGGGATAGTGCAATGTAGTGGGGGGGAGTAGAGGGGAGCAGGGGGCATCGGGTGGGGTGTAGAGCACTACATGGGGGGGAGGGGGAGGCGTGTAGATAAGAAGAGGGATAGTGCAGTGTAGTGGGGGGAGTAGAGGGGGGCAGGGGGCATCGGGTGGGGTGTAGAGCACTACATGGGGGGGAGGGGGAGGCGTGTAGATAAGAAGAGGGATAGTGCAATGTAGTGGGGGGAGTAGAGGGGGAGCAGGGGGCATCAGGTGGGGTGTAGAGCACTACATGGGGGGGAGGGGGAGGCGTGTAGATAAGAAGAGGGATAGTGCAGTGTAGTGGGGGGGAGTAGAGGGGGAGCAGGGGGCATTGGGTGGGGTGTAGAGCACTACATGGAGGGGAGGGGAAGTCATGTAGATAAGAAGAGGGATAGTGCAGTGTAGTGGGGGGGAGTAGAGGGGGAGCAGGGGGCATCGGGTGGGGTGTAGAGCACTACATGGGGGGGGAGGGGGAGGTGTGTAGATAAGAAGAGGGATAGTGCAATGTAGTGGGGGGGGGAGTAGAGGGGGAGCAGGGGGCATCGGGTGGGGTGTAGAGCACTACATGGGGGGGAGGGGGAGGCGTTTAGATAAGAAGAGGGATAGTGCAATGTAGTGGGGGGAGTAGAGGGGGGGCAGGAGGCATCGGGTGGGGTGTAGAGCACTACATGGAGGGGAGGGGGAGGCGGGTAGATAAGAAGAGGGATAGTGCAGTGTAGTGGGGGGGAGTAGAGGGGGGCAGGGGGCATCGGGTGGGGTGTAGAGCACTACATGGGGGGGAGGGGGAGGCGTGTAGATAAGAAGAGGGATAGTGCAATGTAGTGGGGGGAGTAGAGGGGGAGCAGGGGGTATTGGGTGGGGTGTAGAGCACTACATGGAGGGAGGGGGAGGCGTGTAGATAAGAAGAGGGATAGTGCAATGTAGTGGGGGGAGTAGAGGGGGAGCAGGGGGTATTGGGTGGGGTGTAGAGCACTACATGGGGGGAGGGGGAGGCGTGTAGATAAGAAGAGGGATAGTGCAGTGTAGTGGGGGGAGTAGAGGGGAGCAGGGGGCATCGGGTGGGGTGTAGAGCACTACATGGGGGGGAGGGGGAGGCGTGTAGATAAGAAGAGGGATAGTGCAATGTAGTGGGGGGAGTAGAGGGGGAGCAGGGGGTATTGGGTGAGGTGTAGAGCACTACATGGAGGGAGGGGGAGGCGTGTAGATAAGAAGAGGGATAGTGCAATGTAGTGGGGGGAGTAGAGGGGGAGCAGGGGGTATTGGGTGGGGTGTAGAGCACTACATGGGGGGAGGGGGAGGCGTGTAGATAAGAAGAGGGATAGTGCAGTGTAGTGGGGGGAGTAGAGGGGAGCAGGGGGCATCGGGTGGGGTGTAGAGCACTACATGGGGGGAGGGGGAGGCGTGTAGATAAGAAGAGGGATAGTGCAATGTAGTGGGGGGAGTAGAGGGGAGCAGGGGGCATCGGGTGGGGTGTAGAGCACTACATGGAGGGGAGGGGGAGGCGTGTAGATAAGAAGAGGGATAGTGCAGTGTAGTGGGGGGAGTAGAGGGGGGGCAGGGGGCATCGGGTGGGGTGTAGAGCACTACATAGAGGGGAGGGGGAGGCGTGTAGATAAGAAGAGGGATAGTGCAGTGTAGTGGGGGGAGTAGAGGGGGGGCAGGAGGCATCGGGTGGGGTGTAGAGCACTACATGGGGGGAAGGGGGAGGTGTGTAGATAAGAAGAGGGATAGTGCAGTGTAGTGGGGGGGAGTAGAGGGGAGCAGGGGGCATCGGGTGGGGTGTAGAGCACTACATGGAGGGGAGGGGGAGGCGTGTAGATAAGAAGAGGGATAGTGCAATGTAGTGGGGGGAGTAGAGGGGAGCAGGGGGCATCGGGTGGGGTGTAGAGCACTACATGGAGGGGAGGGGGAGGCGTGTAGATAAGAAGAGGGATAGTGCAATGTAGTGGGGGGGAGTAGAGGGGGGCAGGGGGCATCGGGTGGGGTGTAGAACACTACATGGGGGGGGGAGGGGGAGGCGTGTAGATAAGAAGAGGGATAGTGCAATGTAGTGGGGGGGAGTAGAGGGGGGCAGGGGGCATCGGGTGGGGTGTAGAGCACTACATGGGGGGGAGGGGGAGGCGTGTAGATAAGAAGAGGGATAGTGCAATGTAGTGGGGGGGAGTAGAGGGGGGGCAGGGGGCATCGGGTGGGGTGTAGAGCACTACATGGGGGGGGGGAGGCGTGTAGATAAGAAGAGGGATAGTGCAATGTAGTGGGGGGAGTAGAGGGGGGGCAGGGGGCATCGGGTGGGGTGTAGAGAACTACATGGGGGGGAGGGGGAGGCGTGTAGATAAGAAGAGGGATAGTGCAATGTAGTGGGGGGGGAGTAGAGGGGGGCAGGGGGCATCGGGTGGGGTGTAGAGCACTACATGGAGGGGAGGGGGAGGCGTGTAGATAAGAAGAGGGATAGTGCAGTGTAGTGGGGGGGAGTAGAGGGGGAGCAGGGGGCATCGGGTGGGATGTAGAGCACTACATGGGGGGAGGGGGAGGCGTGTAGATAAGAAGAGGGATAGTGCAGTGTAGTGGGGGGGGAGTAGAGGGGGAGCAGGGGGCATCGGGTGGGATGTAGAGCACTACATGGGGGGAGGGGGAGGCGTGTAGATAAGAAGAGGGATAGTGCAGTGTAGTGGGGGGGAGTAGAGGGGGAGCAGGGGGCATCGGGTGGGATGTAGAGCACTACATGGGGGGAGGGGGAGGCGTGTAGATAAGAAGAGGGATAGTGCAATGTAGTGGGGGGGAGTAGAGGGGGGCAGGGGGCATCGGGTGGGGTGTAGAGCACTACATGGGGGGGAGGGGGAGGCGTCTAGATAAGAAGAGGGATAGTGCAATGTAGTGGGGGGGGAGTAGAGGGGGAGCAGGGGGCATCGGGTGGGGTGTAGAGCACTACATGGGGGGGAGGGGGAGGCGTGTAGATAAGAAGAGGGATAGTGCAATGTAGTGGGGGGAGTAGAGGGGGAGCAGGGGGCATCGGGTGGGGTGTAGAGCACTACATGGAGGGGAGGGGGAGTCGTGTAGATAAGAAGAGGGATAGTGCAATGTAGTGGGGGGAGTAGAGGGGAGCAGGGGGCATCGGGTGGGGTGTAGAGCACTACATGGGGGGGAGGGGGAGGCGTGTAGATAAGAAGAGGGATAGTGCAATGTAGTGGGGGGAGTAGAGGGGGGGCAGGAGGCATCGGGTGGGGTGTAGAGCACTACATGGGGGGGAGGGGGAGGCGTGTAGATAAGAAGAGGGATAGTGCAATGTAGTGGGGGGAGTAGAGGGGGGGCAGGGGGCATTGGGTGGGGTGTAGAGCACTACATGGGGGGGAGGGGGAGGCGTGTAGATAAGAAGAGGGATAGTGCAGTGTAGTGGGGGGAGTAGAGGGGAGCAGGGGGCATCGGGTGGGGTGTAGAGCACTACATGGGGGGGAGGGGGAGGCGTGTAGATAAGAAGAGGGATAGTGCAATGTAGTGGGGGGAGTAGAGGGGGGGCAGGAGGCATCGGGTGGGGTGTAGAGCACTACATGGGGGGGAGGGGGAGGCGTGTAGATAAGAAGAGGGATAGTGCAATGTAGTGGGGGGAGTAGAGGGGGGGCAGGGGGCATTGGGTGGGGTGTAGAGCACTACATGGGGGGGAGGGGGAGTCGTGTAGATAAGAAGAGGGATAGTGCAGTGTAGTGGGGGGGGAGTAGAGGGGGAGCAGGGGGCATCGGGTGGGGTGTAGAGCACTACATGGGGGGAGGGGGAGGCGTGTAGATAAGAAGAGGGATAGTGCAATGTAGTGGGGGGGAGTAGAGGGGAGCAGGGGGCATCGGGTGGGGTGTAGAGCACTACAGGGGGGGGAGGGGGAGGCGTTGTAGATAAGAAGAGGGATAGTGCAGTGTAGTGGGGGGGAGTAGAGGGGGAGCAGGGGGCATCGGGTGGGGTGTAGAGCACTACATGGAGGGGAGGGGGAGGCGTGTAGATAAGAAGAGGGATAGTGCAGTGTAGTGGGGGGGAGTAGAGGGGGGCAGGGGGCATTGGGTGGGGTGTAGAGCACTACATGGGGGGGAGGGGGAGTCGTGTAGATAAGAAGAGGGATAGCGCAATGTAGTGGGGGGGAGTAGAGGGGGAGCAGGGGGCATCGGGTGGGGTGTAGAGCACTACATGGAGGGGAGGGGGAGGCGTGTAGATAAGAAGAGGGATAGTGCAATGTAGTGGGGGGGAGTAGAGGGGGGCAGGGGGCATCGGGTGGGGTGTAGAGCACTACATGGGGGGGAGGGGGAGGCGTGTAGATAAGAAGAGGGATAGTGCAATGTAGTGGGGGGGAGTAGAGGGGGGGCAGGAGGCATCGGGTGGGGTGTAGAGCACTACATGGGGGGAGGGGGAGGCGTGTAGATAAGAAGAGGGATAGTGCAATGTAGTGGGGGGGAGTAGAGGGGGGGCAGGGGGCATCGGGTGGGGTGTAGAGCACTACATGGGGGGAGGGGGAGGCGTGTAGATAAGAAGAGGGATAGTGCAATGTAGTGGGGGGGAGTAGAGGGGAGCAGGGGGCATCGGGTGGGGTGTAGAGCACTACATGGGGGGAGGGGGAGGCGTGTAGATAAGAAGAGGGATAGTGCAATGTAGTGGGGGGGAGTAGAGGGGGGGCAGGGGGCATCGGGTGGGGTGTAGAGCACTACTTGGAGGGGAGGGGGAGGCGTGTAGATAAGAAGAGGGATAGTGCAATGTAGTGGGGGGGAGTAGAGGGGAGCAGGGGGCATCGGGTGGGGTGTAGAGCACTACATGGGGGGGAGGGGGAGGCGTGTAGATAAGAAGAGGGATAGTGCAGTGTAGTGGGGGGGAGTAGAGGGGGGGCAGGGGGCATCGGGTGGGGTGTAGAGCACTACATGGAGGGGAGGGGGAGGCGTGTAGATAAGAAGAGGGATAGTGCAGTGTAGTGGGGGGAGTAGAGGGGGGCAGGGGGCATTGGGTGGGGTGTAGAGCACTACATAGAGGGGAGGGGGAGGCGTGTAGATAAGAAGAGGGATAGTGCAATGTAGTGGGGGGGGAGTAGAGGGGGGGCAGGGGGCATCGGGTGGGGTGTAGAGCACTACATGGGGGGGAGGGGGAGTCGTGTAGATAAGAAGAGGGATAGTGCAATGTAGTGGGGGGGGAGTAGAGGGGAGCAGGGGGCATCGGGGGGGTGTAGAGCACTACATGGGGGGAGGGGGAGTCGTGTAGATAAGAAGAGGGATAGTGCAGTGTAGTGGGGGGGAGTAGAGGGGGGGCAGGGGGCATCGGGTGGGGTGTAGAGCACTACATGGGGGGGAGGGGGAGGCGTGTAGATAAGAAGAGGGATAGTGCAATGTAGTGGGGGGGAGTAGAGGGGGAGCAGGGGGCATCGGGTGGGGTGTAGAGCACTACATGGAGGGGAGGGGGAGGCGTGTAGATAAGAAGAGGGATAGTGCAATGTAGTGGGGGGAGTAGAGGGGAGCAGGGGGCATCGGGTGGGGTGTAGAGCACTACATGGAGGGGAGGGGGAGGCGTGTAGATAAGAAGAGGGATAGTGCAATGTAGTGGGGGGGAGTAGAGGGGGGCAGGGGGCATCGGATGGGGTGTAGAACACTACATGGGGGGGGAGGGGGAGGCGTGTAGATAAGAAGAGGGATAGTGCAATGTAGTGGGGGGGAGTAGAGGGGGGCAGGGGGCATCGGGTGGGGTGTAGAGCACTACATGGGGGGGGGGAGGCGTGTAGATAAGAAGAGGGATAGTGCAATGTAGTGGGGGGAGTAGAGGGGGGGCAGGGGGCATCGGGTGGGGTGTAGAGCACTACATGGGGGGGAGGGGGAGGCGTGTAGATAAGAAGAGGGATAGTGCAATGTAGTGGGGGGGGAGTAGAGGGGGGCAGGGGGCATCGGGTGGGGTGTAGAGCACTACATGGAGGGGAGGGGGAGGCGTGTAGATAAGAAGAGGGATAGTGCAATGTAGTGGGGGGGAGTAGAGGGGGGCAGGGGGCATCGGGTGGGGTGTAGAGCACTACATGGGGGGGAGGGGGAGGCGTCTAGATAAGAAGAGGGATAGTGCAATGTAGTGGGGGGAGTAGAGGGGGGGCAGGGGGTATTGGGTGGGGTGTAGAGCACTACATGGGGGGGAGGGGGAGGCGTGTAGATAAGAAGAGGGATAGTGCAATGTAGTGGGGGGAGTAGAGGGGGAGCAGGGGGCATCGGGTGGGGTGTAGAGCACTACATGGGGGGGAGGGGGAGGCGTGTAGATAAGAAGAGGGATAGTGCAGTGTAGTGGGGGGGGAGTAGAGGGGGAGCAGGGGGCATCGGGTGGGGTGTAGAGCACTACATGGGGGGAGGGGGAGGCGTGTAGATAAGAAGAGGGATAGTGCAATGTAGTGGGGGGGAGTAGAGGGGAGCAGGGGGCATCGGGTGGGGTGTAGAGCACTACATGGAGGGGAGGGGGAGGCGTGTAGATAAGAAGAGGGATAGTGCAGTGTAGTGGGGGGAGTAGAGGGGAGCAGGGGGCATCGGGTGGGGTGTAGAGCACTACATGGAGGGGAGGGGGAGGCGTGTAGATAAGAAGAGGGATAGTGCAGTGTAGTGGGGGGAGTAGAGGGGAGCAGGGGGCATCGGGTGGGGTGTAGAGCACTACATGGGGGGAGGGGGAGGCGTGTAGATAAGAAGAGGGATAGTGCAATGTAGTGGGGGGAGTAGAGGGGGAGCAGGGGGCATCGGGTGGGGTGTAGAGCACTACATGGGGGGAGGGGGAGTCGTGTAGATAAGAAGAGGGATAGTGCAATGTAGTGGGGGGAGTAGAGGGGAGCAGGGGGCATCGGGTGGGGTGTAGAGCACTACATGGGGGGAGGGGGAGTCGTGTAGATAAGAAGAGGGATAGTGCAATGTAGTGGGGGGGAGTAGAGGGGGGCAGGGGGCATCGGGTGGGGTGTAGAGCACTACATGGGGGGGAGGGGGAGGCGTGTAGATAAGAAGAGGGATAGTGCAATGTAGTGGGGGGGAGTAGAGGGGGGGCAGGAGGCATCGGGTGGGGTGTAGAGCACTACATGGGGGGAGGGGGAGGCGTGTAGATAAGAAGAGGGATAGTGCAATGTAGTGGGGGGGAGTAGAGGGGGGGCAGGGGGCATCGGGTGGGGTGTAGAGCACTACATGGGGGGAGGGGGAGGCGTGTAGATAAGAAGAGGGATAGTGCAATGTAGTGGGGGGGAGTAGAGGGGAGCAGGGGGCATCGGGTGGGGTGTAGAGCACTACATGGGGGGGACGGGGAGGCGTGTAGATAAGAAGAGGGATAGTGCAATGTAGTGGGGGGGAGTAGAGGGGGGGCAGGGGGCATCGGGTGGGGTGTAGAGCACTACTTGGAGGGGAGGGGGAGGCGTGTAGATAAGAAGAGGGATAGTGCAATGTAGTGGGGGGGAGTAGAGGGGAGCAGGGGGCATCGGGTGGGGTGTAGAGCACTACATGGGGGGGAGGGGGAGGCGTGTAGATAAGAAGAGGGATAGTGCAGTGTAGTGGGGGGGAGTAGAGGGGAGCAGGGGGCATCGGGTGGGGTGTAGAGCACTACATGGGGGGAGGGGGAGTCGTGTAGATAAGAAGAGGGATAGTGCAGTGTAGTGGGGGGGAGTAGAGGGGGGGCAGGGGGCATCGGGTGGGGTGTAGAGCACTACATGGGGGGGAGGGGGAGGCGTGTAGATAAGAAGAGGGATAGTGCAATGTAGTGGGGGGAGTAGAGGGGGGCAGGGGGCATTGGGTGGGGTGTAGAGCACTACATAGAGGGGAGGGGGAGGCGTGTAGATAAGAAGAGGGATAGTGCAATGTAGTGGGGGGGAGTAGAGGGGAGCAGGGGGCATCGGGTGGGGTGTAGAGCACTACATGGGGGGAGGGGGAGTCGTGTAGATAAGAAGAGGGATAGTGCAGTGTAGTGGGGGGGAGTAGAGGGGGGGCAGGGGGCATCGGGTGGGGTGTAGAGCACTACATGGAGGGGAGGGGGAGGCGTGTAGATAAGAAGAGGGATAGTGCAGTGTAGTGGGGGGAGTAGAGGGGGGCAGGGGGCATTGGGTGGGGTGTAGAGCACTACATAGAGGGGAGGGGGAGGCGTGTAGATAAGAAGAGGGATAGTGCAATGTAGTGGGGGGGAGTAGAGGGGGGGCAGGGGGCATCGGGTGGGGTGTAGAGCACTACATGGGGGGGAGGGGGGAGTCGTGTAGATAAGAAGAGGGATAGTGCAATGTAGTGGGGGGGAGTAGAGGGGAGCAGGGGGCATCGGGTGGGGTGTAGAGCACTACATGGGGGGAGGGGGAGGCGTGTAGATAAGAAGAGGGATAGTGCAGTGTAGTGGGGGGGAGTAGAGGGGGGGCAGGGGGCATCGGGTGGGGTGTAGAGCACTACATGGGGGGGAGGGGGAGGCGTGTAGATAAGAAGAGGGATAGTGCAATGTAGTGGGGGGGAGTAGAGGGGGAGCAGGGGGCATCGGGTGGGGTGTAGAGCACTACATGGGGGGGAGGGGGAGGCGTGTAGATAAGAAGAGGGATAGTGCAATGTAGTGGGGGGGAGTAGAGGGGGAGCAGGGGGCATCGGGTGGGGTGTAGAGCACTACATGGAGGGGAGGGGGGGGCGTGTAGATAAGAAGAGGGATAGTGCAATGTAGTGGGGGGAGTAGAGGGGGAGTAGGGGGCATTGGGTGGGGTGTAGAGCACTACATGGGGGGGAGGGAGAGGCGTGTAGATAAGAAGAGGGATAGTGCAATGTAGTGGGGGGAGTAGAGGGGGAGTAGGGGGCATTGGGTGGGGTGTAGAGCACTACATGGGGGGAGGGGGAGGCGTGTAGATAAGAAGAGGGATAGTGCAATGTAGTGGGGGGGAGTAGAGGGGGAGCAGGGGGCATCGGGTGGGGTGTAGAGCACTACATGGGGGGGTGGGGGAGTCGTGTAGATAAGAAGAGGGATAGTGCAATGTAGTGGGGGGGAGTAGAGGGGAGCAGGGGGCATCGGGTGGGGTGTAGAGCACTACATGGGGGGAGGGGAAGGCGTGTAGATAAGAAGAGGGATAGTGCAATGTAGTGGGGGGGAGTAGAGGGGGAGCAGGGGGCATCGGGTGGGGTGTAGAGCACTACATGGAGGGGAGGGGGGGGGCGTGTAGATAAGAAGAGGGATAGTGCAATGTAGTGGGGGGAGTAGAGGGGGAGCAGGGGGCATCGGGTGGGGTGTAGAGCACTACATGGGGGGGAGGGGGAGGCGTGTAGATAAGAAGAGGGATAGTGCAATGTAGTGGGGGGAGTAGAGGGGGGCAGGGGGCATCGGGGGGGTGTAGAGCACTACATGGGGGGGGAGTCGTGTAGATAAGAAGAGGGATAGTGCAATGTAGTGGGGGGGAGTAGAGGGGGAGCAGGGGGCATTGGGTGGGGTGTAGAGCACTACATGGGGGGGAGGGGGAGGCGTGTAGATAAGAAGAGGGATAGTGCAGTGTAGTGGGGGGGAGTAGAGGGGGGCAGGGGGCATCGGGTGGGGTGTAGAGCACTACATGGGGGGGAGGGGGAGGCGTGTAGATAAGAAGAGGGATAGTGCAGTGTAGTGGGGGGGAGTAGAGGGGGGCAGGGGGCATCGGGTGGGGTGTAGAGCACTACATGGGGGGGAGGGGGAGGCGTGTAGATAAGAAGAGGGATAGTGCAGTGTAGTGGGGGGAGTAGAGGGGGGGCAGGGGGCATCGGGTGGGGTGTAGAGCACTACATGGGGGGGAGGGGGAGGTGTGTAGATAAGAAGAGGGATAGTGCAGTGTAGTGGGGGGGAGTAGAGGGGGAGCAGGGGGCATTGGGTGGGGTGTAGAGCACTACATGGGGGGGAGGGGGAGGCGTGTAGATAAGAAGAGGGATAGTGCAATGTAGTGGGGGGAGTAGAGGGGGGGCAGGGGGCATCGGGTGGGGTGTAGAGCACTACATGGGGGGGAGGGGGAGTCGTGTAGATAAGAAGAGGGATAGTGCAATGTAGTGGGGGGGAGTAGAGGGGGGGCAGGGGGCATCGGGTGGGGTGTAGAGCACTACATGGGGGGGAGGGGGAGGTGTGTCGATAAGAAGAGGGATAGTGCAATTTAGTGGGGGGGAGTAGAGGGGGGCAGGGGGCATCGGGTGGGGTGTAGAGCACTACATGGGGGGGAGGGGGAGGCGTGTAGATAAGAAGAGGGATAGTGCAGTGTAGTGGGGGGAGTAGAGGGGGGGCAGGGGGCATCGGGTGGGGTGTAGAGCACTACATGGGGGGGAGGGGGAGGCGTGTAGATAAGAAGAGGGATAGTGCAGTGTAGTGGGGGGAGTAGAGGGGGAGCAGGGGGCATCGGGTGGGGTGTAGAGCACTACATGGGGGGGAGGGGGAGGTGTGTAGATAAGAAGAGGGATAGTGCAATGTAGTGGGGGGGAGTAGAGGGGGAGCAGGGGGCATCGGGTGGGGTGTAGAGCACTACATGGGGGGAGGGGGAGTCGTGTAGATAAGAAGAGGGATAGTGCAATGTAGTGGGGGGGGAGTAGAGGGGGGGCAGGGGGCATCGGGTGGGGTGTAGAGCACTACATGGGGGGGAGGGGGAGGCGTGTAGATAAGAAGAGGGATAGTGCAATGTAGTGGGGGGAGTAGAGGGGGAGCAGGGGGCATCGGTGGGGTGTAGAGCACTACATGGGGGGGAGGGGGAGGCGTGTAGATAAGAAGAGGGATAGTGCAATGTAGTGGGGGGAGTAGAGGGGGGCAGGGGGCATCGGGGGGGTGTAGAGCACTACATGGGGGGGGAGTCGTGTAGATAAGAAGAGGGATAGTGCAATGTAGTGGGGGGAGTAGAGGGGGAGCAGGGGGCATCGGTGGGGTGTAGAGCACTACATGGGGGGGAGGGGGAGGCGTGTAGATAAGAAGAGGGATAGTGCAATGTAGTGGGGGGAGTAGAGGGGGAGCAGGGGGCATCGGTGGGGTGTAGAGCACTACATGGGGGGGAGGGGGAGGCGTTGTAGATAAGAAGAGGGATAGTGCAATGTAGTGGGGGGAGTAGAGGGGGGCAGGGGGCATCGGGGGGGGTGTAGAGCACTACATGGGGGGGGAGTCGTGTAGATAAGAAGAGGGATAGTGCAATGTAGTGGGGGGAGTAGAGGGGAGCAGGGGGCATCGGGTGGGGTGTAGAGCACTACATGGGGGGGAGGGGGAGGCGTGTAGATAAGAAGAGGGATAGTGCAGTGTAGTGGGGGGAGTAGAGGGGGGGCAGGGGGCATCGGGTGGGGTGTAGAGCACTACATGGGGGGGAGGGGGAGTCGTGTAGATAAGAAGAGGGATAGTGCAATGTAGTGGGGGGAGTAGAGGGGGGGCAGGGGGCATCGGGTGGGGTGTAGAGCACTACATGGGGGGGAGGGGGAGGTGGGTAGATAAGAAGAGGGATAGTGCAGTGTAGTGGGGGGGAGTAGAGGGGGAGCAGGGGGCATTGGGTGGGGTGTAGAGCACTACATGGGGGGGAGGGGGAGGCGTGTAGATAAGAAGAGGGATAGTGCAGTGTAGTGGGGGGAGTAGAGGGGGGGCAGGGGGCATCGGGTGGGGTGTAGAGCACTACATGGGGGGGGAGGGGGAGTCGTGTAGATAAGAAGAGGGATAGTGCAATGTAGTGGGGGGGAGTAGAGGGGGGGGCAGGGGGCATCGGGTGGGGTGTAGAGCACTACATGGGGGGGAGGGGGAGGTGTGTCGATAAGAAGAGGGATAGTGCAATTTAGTGGGGGGGAGTAGAGGGGGGCAGGGGGCATCGGGGGGGGTGTAGAGCACTACATGGGGGGGAGGGGGAGGCGTGTAGATAAGAAGAGGGATAGTGCAGTGTAGTGGGGGGAGTAGAGGGGGGGCAGGGGGCATCGGGTGGGGTGTAGAGCACTACATGGGGGGGAGGGGGAGGCGTGTAGATAAGAAGAGGGATAGTGCAATGTAGTAAGGGGGAGTAGAGGGGGGGCAGGGGGCATCGGGTGGGGTGTAGAGCACTACATGGGGGGGAGGGGGAGGCGTGTAGATAAGAAGAGGGATAGTGCAATGTAGTGGGGGGGAGTAGAGGGGGGCAGGGGGCATCGGGTGGGGTGTAGAGCACTACATGGGGGGGAGGGGGAGGCGTGTAGATAAGAAGAGGGATAGTGCAGTGTAGTGGGGGGAGTAGAGGGGGGGCAGGGGGCATTGGGTGGGGTGTAGAGCACTACATGGGGGGGAGGGGGAGGTGTGTAGATAAGAAGAGGGATAGTGCAATGTAGTGGGGGGGAGTAGAGGGGGAGCAGGGGGCATCGGGTGGGGTGTAGAACACTACATGGGGGGGAGGGGGAGTCGTGTAGATAAGAAGAGGGATAGTGCAATGTAGTGGGGGGGGGGAGTAGAGGGGGGGTGTACATAATATTTGGGAGTAGTCGGCCTCTCCCACCTTCTCCTTATTGTAGTGATAAGACTTTATGGTCCTAATTAATGATAAACTGAGGAGCAAATAAAGTACAGACTATAAAGAGAGAGGCGAGAAAGAAAGAAGAGACCGTCCAGATCAGGTAAGAGACGCACAGCTATCCCCTATATATATATATATATTACACACATCTATCCCCTATATATATATATATATTACTTACAGCTATCCCCTATATATATATATATTACACACAGCTATCCCCTATATATATATATATATTACACACAGCTATCCCCTATATATATATATATATATATTACACACAGCTATCCCCTATATATATATATACTGCACACAGCTATCCCCTATATATATATATACTACACACAGCTATCCCCTATATATATATATACTACACACAGCTGTCCCCTATATATATATATATATTACACACAGCTATCCCCTATATATATATATATATATATTACACACAGCTATCCCCTATATATATATATACTGCACACAGCTATCCCCTATATATATATATACTACACACAGCTATCCCCTATATATATATATATACTACACACAGCTATCCCCTATATATATATATACTACACACAGCTATCCCCTATATATATATATACTACACACAGCTATCCCCTATATATATATATATATTACACACAGCTATCCCCTATATATATATATATATATTACACACAGCTATCCCCTATATATATATATACTGCACACAGCTATCCCCTATATATATATATACTACACACAGCTATCCCCTATATATATATATATTACACACAGCTATCCCCTATATATATATATACTGCACACAGCTATCCCCTATATATATATATATATATTACACACAGCTATCCCCTATATATATATATACTACACACAGCTGTCCCCTATATATATATATATTACACACAGCTATCCCCTATATATATATATATATATATTACACACAGCTATCCCCTATATATATATATATATTACACACAGCTATCCCCTATATATATATATATTACACACAGCTATCCCCTATATATATATATATATTACACACAGCTATCCCCTATATATATATATATATTACACACAGCTATCCCCTATATATATATATTTTACACACAGCTATCCCCTATATATATATATATATACTACACACAGCTATCCCCTATATATATATATATATTACACACAGCTATCCCCTATATATATATATATATATTACACACAGCTATCCCCTATATATATATATTTTACACACAGCTATCCCCTATATATATATATATATATATATTACACACATCTATCCCCTATATATATATATATATATTACACACAGCTATCCCCTATATATATATATTTTACACACAGCTATCCCATATATATATATATATATATACTACACACAGCTATCCCCTATATATATATATATATATTACACACATCTATCCCCTATATATATATATATATTACTTACAGCTATCCCCTATATATATATATTTTACACACAGCTATCCCATATATATATATATATACTACACACAGCTATCCCCTATATATATATATATATATTACTTACAGCTATCCCCTATATATATATATTTTACACACAGCTATCCCATATATATATATATATACTACACACAGCTATCCCCTATATATATATATATATATATTACTTACAGCTATCCCCTATATATATATATTTTACACACAGCTATCCCCTATATATATATATACTACACACAGCTATCCCCTATATATATATATATACTACACACAGCTATCCCCTATATATATATATATATTACACACATCTATCCCCTATATATATATATATACTACACACATATATCCCCTATATATATATATATACTACTTACAGCTATCCCCTATATATATATATTTTACACACAGCTATCCCATATATATATATATATATATATATATACTACACACAGCTATCCCCTATATATATATATATATTACTTACAGCTATCCCCTATATATATATATATATTACACACAGCTATCCCATATATATATATATATATATATATATTACTTACAGCTATCCCCTATATATATATATATATATTACACACATCTATCCCCTATATATATATATATATATTACACACATCTATCCCCTATATATATATATTTTACACACAGCTATCCCCTATATATATATATATATATATTACACACATCTATCCCCTATATATATATATATATACTACACACAGCTATCCCCTATATATATATATATATATATTACTTACAGCTATCCCCCTATATATATATATTTTACACACAGCTATCCCATATATATATATATATACTACACACAGCTATCCCCTATATATATATATATATATATTACTTACAGCTATCCCCTATATATATATATTACTTACAGCTATCCCCTATATATATATATACTACACACAGCTATCCCCTATATATATATATATTACACACAGCTATCCCCTATATATATATATATATTACACACATCTATCCCCTATATATATATATATATTACTTACAGCTATCCCCTATATATATATATATTTTACACACAGCTATCCCCTATATATATATATATATATTACACACAGCTATCCCCTATATATATATATATATTACACACATCTATCCCCTATATATATATATATATTACTTACAGCTATCCCCTATATATATATATTTTACACACAGCTATCCCATATATATATATATATATATATATATATATATATATATATACTACACACAGCTATCCCCTATATATATATATATATATTACTTACAGCTATCCCCTATATATATATATTTTACACACAGCTATCCCATATATATATATATATATTACACACAGCTATCCCCTATATATATATATATATTACTTACAGCTATCCCCTATATATATATATACTACACACAGCTATCCCCTATATATATATATATTACACACAGCTATCCCCTATATATATATATATATTACACACAGCTATCCCCTATATATATATATATATTACTTACAGCTATCCCCTATATATATATATATATTACACACAGCTATCCCCTATATATATATATATATTACACACAGCTATCCCCTATATATATATATATATTACACACAGCTATCCCCTATATATATATATATATTACACACAGCTATCCCCTATATATATATATATATTACTTACAGCTATCCCCTATATATATATATTTTACACACAGCTATCCCATATATATATATATATATATATATTACTTACAGCTATCCCCTATATATATATATTTTACACACAGCTATCCCCTATATATATATATACTACACACAGCTATCCCCTATATATATATATATTACACACAGCTATCCCCTATATATATATATACTACACACAGCTATCCCCTATATATATATATATATATTACTTACAGCTATCCCCTATATATATATATTTTACACACAGCTATCCCATATATATATATATATATATATATATATACTACACACAGCTATCCCCTATATATATATATATATATATTACACACAGCTATCCCATATATATATATATATATATATTACTTACAGCTATCCCCTATATATATATATACTACACACAGCTATCCCCTATATATATATATATTACACACAGCTATCCCCTATATATATATATATATTACACACATATATCCCCTATATATATATATATATATATTACTTACAGCTATCCCCTATATATATATATTTTACACACAGCTATCCCCTATATATATATATATATATATATATATTACACACAGCTATCCCCTATATATATATATATATTACACACATCTATCCCCTATATATATATATATATATATTACTTACAGCTATCCCCTATATATATATATTTTACACACAGCTATCCCATATATATATATATATATATACTACACACAGCTATCCCCTATATATATATATATATATTACTTACAGCTATCCCCTATATATATATATTTTACACACAGCTATCCCATATATATATATATATATACTACACACAGCTATCCCCTATATATATATATATATTACACACAGCTATCCCATATATATATATATATATATTACTTACAGCTATCCCCTATATATATATATATATATATATATTACACACATCTATCCCCTATATATATATATATATATATTACTTACAGCTATCCCCTATATATATATATATATTACACACAGCTATCCCATATATATATATATACTGCACACAGCTATCCCCTATATATATATATACTGCACACAGCTGTCCCCTATATATATATATATATTACACACAGCTATCCCCTATATATATATATACTGCACACAGCTATCCCCTATATATATATATATACTGCACACAGCTGTCCCCTATATATATATATATATTACACACAGCTATCCCCTATATATATATATATACTGCACACAGCTGTCCCCTATATATATATATGTATTACACATAGCTACCTGTCACTGCTCCCCTATATATATATGTACTGCACACTCTGTATCTCTCTTTTTATTAGGTGATTACCGGGTGTAAGATGGCGCTCTATTTACCTCTCCTGCTTCTGAGCTTCGGGGCTTTAACACAAGTCATTGAAGGTGAGTAACAGCATCTACTATATAACGATACAGAGTATCACCTCCCCTATATATTGGTCTATCGGTATCACTATATAACGATACAGAGTATCACCTCCCCTATATATTGGTCTATCGGTATCACTATATAACGATACAGAGTATCACCTCCCCTATATATTGGTCTATCGGTATCACTATATAACGATACAGAGTATCACGTCCCCTATATAATGGTCTATCGGTATCACTATATAACGATACAGAGTATCACCTTCCCTATATATTGGTCTATCGGTATCACTATATAACGATACAGAGTATCACGTCCCCTATATATTGGTCTATCGGTATCACTATATAACGATACAGAGTATCACGTCCCCTATATAATGGTCTATCGGTATCACTATATAACGATACAGAGTATCACGTCCCCTATATAATGGTCTATCGGTATCACTATATAACGATACAGAGTATCACGTCCCCTATATAATGGTCTATCGGTATCACTATATAACGATACAGAGTATCATGTCCCCTATATAATGGTCTATCGGTATCACTATATAACGATACAGAGTATCACGTCCCCTATATAATGGTCTATCGGTATCACTATATAACGATACAGAGTATCACGTCCCCTATATAATGGTCTATCGGTATCACTATATAACGATACAGAGTATCACGTCCCCTATATAATGGTCTATCGGTATCACTATATAACGATACAGAGTATCACGTCCCCTATATAATGGTCTATCGGTATCACTACATAACGATACAGAGTATCACGTCCCCTATATAATGGTCTATCGGTATCACTACATAACGATACAGAGTATCACCTCCCCTATATAATGGTCTATCGGTATCACTATATAACGATACAGAGTATCACGTCCCCTATATAATGGTCTATCGGTATCACTATATAACGATACAGAGTATCACCTCCCCTATATATTGGTCTATCGGTATCACTATATAACGATACAGAGTATCACGTCCCCTATATAATGGTCTATCGGTATCACTATATAACGATACAGAGTATCACCTCCCCTATATATTGGTCTATCGGTATCACTATATAACGATACAGAGTATCACCTCCCCTATATATTGGTCTATCGGTATCACTATATAACGATACAGAGTATCACGTCCCCTATTTAATGGTCTATCGGTATCACTACATAACGATACAGAGTATCACCTCCCCTATATATTGGTCTATCGGTATCACTACATAACGATACAGAGTATCACGTCCCCTATATAATGGTCTATCGGTATCACTATATAACGATACAGAGTATCACCTCCCCTATATATTGGTCTATCGGTATCACTATATAACGATACAGAGTATCACCTCCCCTATATAATGGTCTATCGGTATCACTATATAACGATACAGAGTATCACGTCCCCTATATAATGGTCTATCGGTATCACTATATAACGATACAGAGTATCACCTCCCCTATATATTGGTCTATCGGTATCACTATATAACGATACAGAGTATCACGTCCCCTATATAATGGTCTATCGGTATCACTATATAACGATACAGAGTATCACCTCCCCTATATATTGGTCTATCGGTATCACTATATAACGATACAGAGTATCACCTCCCCTATATATTGGTCTATCGGTATCACTATATAACGATACAGAGTATCACGTCCCCTATTTAATGGTCTATCGGTATCACTACATAACGATACAGAGTATCACCTCCCCTATATATTGGTCTATCGGTATCACTACATAACGATACAGAGTATCACGTCCCCTATATAATGGTCTATCGGTATCACTATATAACGATACAGAGTATCACCTCCCCTATATATTGGTCTATCGGTATCACTATATAACGATACAGAGTATCACGTCCCCTATATATTGGTCTATCGGTATCACTATATAACGATACAGAGTATCACCTCCCCTATATATTGGTCTATCGGTATCACTATATAACGATACAGAGTATCACCTCCCCTATATAATGGTCTATCGGTATCACTATATAACGATACAGAGTATCACCTCCCCTATATAATGGTCTATCGGTATCACTATATAACGATACAGAGTATCACGTCCCCTATATAATGGTCTATCGGTATCACTATATAACGATACAGAGTATCACCTCCCCTATATATTGGTCTATCGGTATCACTATATAACGATACAGAGTATCACGTCCCCTATATAATGGTCTATCGGTATCACTATATAACGATACAGAGTATCACCTCCCCTATATAATGGTCTATCGGTATCACTATATAACGATACAGAGTATCACGTCCCCTATATAATGGTCTATCGGTATCACTATATAACGATACAGAGTATCACCTCCCCTATATAATGGTCTATCGGTATCACTATATAACGATACAGAGTATCACGTCCCCTATATAATGGTCTATCGGTATCACTATATAACGATACAGAGTATCACGTCCCCTATATAATGGTCTATCGGTATCACTATATAACGATACAGAGTATCACCTCCCCTATATAATGGTCTATCGGTATCACTATATAACGATACAGAGTATCACCTCCCCTATATAATGGTCTATCGGTATCACTATATAACGATACAGAGTATCACCTCCCCTATATAATATAGTAATTTTGGCCCTATATATTTTGTACAGCAGCCCCCCACAATCCCCCTGTACATCCTGACATATATTAACCCCTCGTATTCTGCTTGTCTCTCTAGCTGGCAAGGCTCGCTCCTCCTGCCCCAGCGGCTGGTTCTACTATAAAGCCAATTGCTATGGATACTTCCGGTACCCCCTGACCTGGTCAGAGGCTGAGGTGAGTGACCCTAGTATGTGACCCATAATTATTGGGCGGTATTGACCTGTTGTCCCTCCCTCTCTCCCTAAGAGATCACTCTGACATACCATCTGATCTCTTCCATAGTATGACTGCCAGTCATATGGACATGGTGCCCACTTGGCCTCCATACTAGATGCCTCTGAGGCCGACATCATCGCATCTCACATCTCTGCTTATCAGAAGAACCAGCCTGTGTGGACTGGACTCCATGACCCAGAGCAGGTAGGTGGGGTCAGGGATGGCATTTACTGAATGGGGGAGGGCATCGATTGTACCAGAGCTGGTACTGATTGTATCGGGGTAACATTAATTGGATGGGTGATTGCATTGATTGAATCAGGGATGGACTTGATTGGACCAGGATGGAATTGATTGGATGAGGATGGCATTGATTGGATCAGATATCGTATTGATTGGAATCAGGAATGCCAATGTGAAAAAGGACTATGTGACATTGATAGAATCATCAACAACTAAGAGTAACACCACAAACATGGAGTGTAAGGTAGAACATGTCTAACTCAAGTCAGTTACGGCATGAAGTGATCAGACACACGAGGGGCATGTAATATGAACCAAAAGACAAATAGACATGTGAAGGGACCTTAACATATAAAGGAGATTGTAGAGGGACACATCGGGGGAGAAATGGAGAAGAGAGCAAAAGATCCATTGAGGGGTTTAAACTTAAGGGCGATGGCACAAACACGAGGGTGAGTCCACAGAAACATGAGGTACATGAGATAAGAGGGAAGGATCACAAATGACACATGGAGACTTTGAGACATGGGAAGATGACACCAAGAATCATGATGGTGAGGGATTTGAGATATGAGAGAGGTCACAGATACAACTGAAAGTGAGGACACAGGGACACATGGAGACATGGGAAGATGACACCAAAAATCATGATGGTGAGGGATTTGAGATATGAGAGAGGTCACAGATACAACTGAAAGTGAGGACACAGGGACACATGGAGACATGGGAAGATGACACCAAGAATCATGATGGTGAGGGATTTGAGATATGAGAGAGGTCACAGATACAACTGAAAGTGAGGACACAGGGACACATGGAGACATGGGAAGATGACACCAAGAATCATGATGGTGAGGGATTTGAGATATGAGAGAGGTCACAGATACAACTGAAAGTGAGGACACAGGGACACATGGAGACTTTGAGACATGGGAAGATGACACCAAGAATCATGATGGTGAGGGATTTGAGATATGAGAGAGGTCACAGATACAAATGAGAGTGAGGACACAGGGACATATGAGGGATCTGAGATATGGAGGATATGATAAGAGGTTGAGCACCAGATGAGTCTCAGACATTAATGATCACACCGAAATACTAGAAGTAAGATCATGGAGACACATGAGGGGGCTGAAACATGAAGAACAAGTAAAAAAACACAATAAATAGAAGGTAAAGGGGCACTTGAGAGACCCAGTCGTGACGGAGATAATTGAGTAACCAATGAAGGGCTAGTGCAGAGACCCTGATATGTGAGAGAGAAGACACATGAAGTGAGGGCACAGCACATCTGGGGCACCTGGGACTTGAAAGTGAGGTCATCTGGGGCACCTAAGACATACAGGAGACCATTCAGGAGAAGTTGTGACACAAACCAGCTCGAGGGTGAAATAAACCACTTCTCTCTGCCTGTAGAATCGCCGTTGGAAGTGGAACGATGGATCTATGTATAATTATCGATCTTGGCTCCCAAATCAACCAGATAACAATAAATCAGAAGAGTACTGTGTGGAGCTGAGCTGCCAAGAGAGTAAGTGGCACATCTCTGGGAGCTCATTTATTTTTTTCTTCTCTATTCTTTGGATGTTTTGCAGTTTTTTCCATCTTTTAATTAATTCTTTTTGTCCATCTATGTTCTCCATTAAATGTCCATCTAATTCATCTCACTTTCATTTGCAGGGTTTATAAAGTGGAATGATGTTAATTGCAAACTGAGTCGTCAATATGTCTGCAAATATAAACCATAAAGAGGAAGCCTCCCACCAAGACCATCGTCCGCCTACCCAGGAGACTTGAAGCTCCACACTTAAGACAAGGCATCTCAAAGCCCCCTCCTAGACAATCCTTCTAAACAGACACCTCACTATCCCCACCCTGGAGACAAAGAAACACCCCACCCAGACCGACCCCACCCAGACCGACCCCACCCAGACCGACCCCATCCATACCACTTACCTCATCCTCATATCTGGTCAGTAATAAATCATTTTTGAATCAAGTTTGTTTCTATGGTTTTACTTGGCCCTATGTTGTATGTGATATACATGTAGAGCTGTGACACACGTGACGTTGCAAAGGGAGAAATAACCTGTACTATATCAGTCTGGTGTCACTCAGTAGAGTAATCCAGCCCCAAAATACCAGGCAATTCTACCCTGAACAGGAGAAACAGCAAACCCCCGACATACGTTTCGACCTTCATTAGGCCTTGGTGTAGAGCTCCTGTAGTATATCAGTCTGTTCGTTCTCAGATTGAACACCTCTGACTGTGTTTTAGATATAATAGGCTGACTGGAGGGACCTTTTTGATTCTTATTTTAATTTCGATGTACATGGAATGTCTGAAGAAGAGTAGTATTAGATCTCCTGAGTGTAGTTATGGCAGGTGATGAAGAGGGCGTTAATTCTGGAGGGGGTGAATGCATAAAGTTACACAGAAAAAGGTAGAGAAAAGGGGGGGGGCTAATATACTAGGGTAAAAGGGAAAGGAGTTATGGCTGGAAGTAAGTGCTGTTATGTTAAAGGGAGGGGAAGAGAAGGTCCAAACATGGGCTTGTCTAGTCTTTTAGGATGTGCGCTCACTCTCACATGCACGCTCTCAATCACATGCACACTCACACTTCCATGCACACTCACGAAATCCCACATGCACACTCACGAAATCCCACATGCACACTCACAAAATCCCACATGCACGCTCACAAAATCCCACATGCACACTCACAAAATCCCACATGCACACTCACAAAATCCCACATGCACACTCACAAAATCCCACATGCACGCTCACAAAATCCCACATGCACACTCACAAAATCCCACATGCACACTCACAAAATCCCACATGCACACATTCTTTCACACTCACATTGTAGTAAGTATCCGTCCTGAGGCTTCGGCCAAACTTTTAGATAGATATAATGCGCTGTAAAAAGTCAGAGGTGCTCCATCTGAGAACAAACACCTGTTTAGTTGACCAAGCCCAGTTTAAAAACTAATTTGCTAACTTTGGAAAGGCCTTTTGTGAGTGGAAATACGAGCGGACAGAAAGTCTGAGGTTGTGTCAAATAAAGACTCCGGAGCCACTATCATTATAATTAGATTAATACTTAGCTTCAGTTTAGAGGCTTACTACAGGTGGGGAGCAGCATCTCCACATCGGCTATAAATCCATGGATATCAGCGGGATATGAATGGGACTTTCCAGAAGGTGTCCTCCATGACCATCACCTCCATGGCACATCAGCTGGAAAGCCCTGGACATCAGCAGGAGATGGATGGGACTTTCCAGAAAGTATTTTTCAGGGCAATCATCTCCATCTCTTGCTGATATCCAGAAGGCTGAACGCAACTAGTAGCATTCTCAGACTTACTACGTATAGTAACAAGCTCACCACTGGCATCCACGTAAATCCTCAGAACAGCATAGATAACCTCCGGCCCTCCTTTCTCCATTGGAATCTGTGTATGTAACGGAGTTGGAACACGCAGTCCAATATCTCCGCTGGTATACGGTAAAATATCCAAGAAGCACTACAGTTTCACCATCCCCAACCTCCCATATTGGACGACACTCAATAGGGAGTTCAAGACTACTGACTTTATTTTGTTATGTGCAGAAATATATATACACATCTCTTCCCACAGGCAATACACATCCCCCACAGTTGACCACACAATACACATAGAGGGACAATAGGTGGGTCACACCTCCTTGAGGCTACCTGGCCACTTTGATACAATCAGACATGGATTAGATCATCCTTCTTTGTTCTTATGTCTGAGAATGAAAACACTTTATACAATAGACTTCCTTATCTTATGAGGAGTCTCTGTAACAGGATTATCTATTATGCCAAGGTCTGCAATAGTCTGGGCTAATATTCTGCAGAGCATAAACCAACATACATATAATATAACAGTAGGATCATATTTTAACCATAACCATAAAACAGGGTAAAACAGTGATGGGTTCCGTTACTGTGTATATAGCTCTTCCAAACTTAGGGTAGTAAACCTCCAGCCTGCGCTGGCATCCATGTAGATAGCTCCTCGGAACTTAGAGTAGAGAACGAGCAGCCCTCCTCTCTCCACTGGCATCCATGTAGGTTGCTCCTCAAATCTTAGGGTAGATAACCTCCAGCCCTCCTCTCTCCACTGGCATTCGTGTAGATAGCTCATCACAACTTAAAGTAGATAACCTCCAGCCCCCCTTTCTCCACTGGTATCCATGTAGGTAGCTCCGCAAATCTTAGGGTAGATAACCTCCAGCCCTCTCTCCACTGGCATCCGTGTAGGTAGCTCCTCAACTCTTAGGGTAGATAACCTCCAGCCCTCTCTCCACTGGCATCCGTGTAGATAGTTCCTCAACTCTTAGGGTAGATAACCTCCAGCTCTCTCCCCACTGGCATCCATGTAGGTAGCTCCTCAACTCTTAGGGTAGATAACCTCCATCTCTCCACTGGCATCCGTGTAGATAGCTCCTCAAATCTTAGGGTAGATAACCTCCAGCCCTCCTCTCTCCACTGGCATCCGTGTAGGTAGCTCCTCAACTCTTAGGGTAGATAAACTCCATCTCTCCATTGGCATCCGTGTAGATAGCTCCTCAAATCTTACGGTAGATAACCTCCAGCCCTCCTCTCTCCACTGGCATTCGTGTAGGTAGCTCCTCAACTCTTAGGGTAGATAACCTCCAGCTCTCTCTCCACTGGCATCCGTGTAGGTAGCTCCTCAACTCTTAGGGTAGATAACCTCCAGCTCTCTCTCCACTGGTATCCATGTAGGTAGCTCCTCAAATCTTGGGGTAGTTAACCTCCAGCCCTCCTCTCTCCACTGGCATTCGTGTAGGTAGCTCCTCAACTCTTAGGGTAGATAACCTCCAGCTCTCTCTCCACTGGCATCCGTGTAGGTAGCTCCTCAACTCTTAGGGTAGATAACCTCCAGCTCTCTCTCCACTGGTATCCATGTAGGTAGCTCCTCAAATCTTGGGGTAGATAACCTCCAGCTCTCTCTCCACTGGCATCCGTGTAGGTAGCTCCTCAACTCTTAGGGTAGATAACCTCCATCTCTCCACTGGCATCCGTGTAGATAGCTCCTCAAATCTTACGGTAGATAACCTCCATCCCTCCTCTCTCCACTGGCATTCGTGTAGGTAGCTCCTCAAATCTTAGGGTAGATAACCTCCAGCCTTCTCTCCACTGGTATCCATGTAGGTAGCTCCTCAAATCTTGGGGTAGATAACCTCCAGCCTTCTCTCCACTGGTATCCATGTAGGTAGCTCCTCAACTCTTAGGGTAGATAACCTCCAGCTCTCTCTCCACTGGTATCCATGTAGGTAGCTCCTCAAATCTTGGGGTAGACAACCTCCAGCTCTCTCTCCACTGGCATCCGTGTAGGTAGCTCCTCAACTCTTAGGGTAGATAACCTCCAGCTCTCTCTCCACTGGCATCCGTGTAGGTAGCTCCTCAACTCTTAGGGTAGATAACCTCCATCTCTCCACTGGCATCCGTGTAGATAGCTCCTCAAATCTTACGGTAGATAACCTCCAGCCCTCCTCTCTCCACTGGCATTCGTGTAGGTAGCTCCTCAAATCTTAGGGTAGATAACCTCCAGCCTTCTCTCCACTGGTATCCATGTAGGTAGCTCCTCAAATCTTGGGGTAGATAACCTCCAGCCCTCTCTCCACTGGTATCCATGTAGGTAGCTCCTCAACTCTTAGGGTAGATAACCTCCAGCTCTCTCTCCACTGGTATCCATGTAGGTAGCTCCTCAAATCTTGGGGTAAACAACCTCCAGCTCTCTCTCCACTGGCATCCATGTAGGTAGCTCCTCAACTCTTAGGGTAGATAACCTCCAGCCCTCTCTCCACTGGCATCCATGTAGGTAGCTCCTCAACTCTTAGGGTAGATAACCTCCAGCTCTCTCTCCACTGGCATCCATGTAGGTAGCTCCTCAACTCTTAGGGTAGATAACCTCCAGCCCTCTCTCCACTGGCATCCATGTAGGTAGCTCCTCAACTCTTAGGGTAGATAACCTCCAGCTCTCTCTCCACTGGCATTCGTGTAGGTAGCTCTTAAAATCTTAGGGTAAATAACCTCCAGCCCTCTTCTTTAAATTGGCATCTGTGGAGATATCTCATCAGAAGTAAGTGTAAATAACTCTAGCCAACCCCTCCCTTTAATATATATATTATAGATGATGATGTATATATATTATAGATGATTGTATCCAAGTTGCCAGGGAGGTGTGACTCACCTATTGTCCTATATGTGTATTGTATGGGGGATATGTGCAATGTCTGTGTGTTATGTGTAAAAACATACTTTTACTAACTTTTGAACCCCTGATATGATTCATGCCATTTTTGTATATGTTGTTCCCCTGGGTGAGAGCTGTTGAATGGTGTGGGACTTAAAGGTGTACCCCCTGTATTTGGGGTACATCCAGAATGTGTTTAAAATTGTGTCTGTTTTAATTGTGTTACCTGTTATCTGAGGTGAGGAGACGTGGGGGTTGAACCATGTAGATAATTGGCTGTTGTGATAATTATGTGGGTGTAGCCCTTCAGAGGGCACCATTGCATAAAAGGAGATTCCCTGTTATTAAAAAAATAGTTCTTCTTGACCCTTCAAAACGTAGCCTTGTCTCGTTATTTGAGGGGATCGCTATATCATACTGGGGATTGCTATTCTTTTGCATACTCCCTTGAGCTGTAACTACTGAACGCTTGTTCCTGATGTACTATCCTTGGAGTCTGTGGTGGTTTTGGTGTCCGGTGCGGTGCTTGTAGGCCTCGACGCAAACTAGGACGCGTCTATCAACGGAGGTACCCGGTCGGGGTGCCAGTAGATCCGTTACATTGGCTGGCAGTGGTGGGATGGCGTCCTAGTAAGAGGAAAAGCAGCACGGAGACACCGGTAACGTTTAGAGTTACAAATTGAGGGCAACGCTAGTATCCGTACAGCGCCCCTGGCTACAGCAGGATGGAACCGGCTAGTTTTCAGACAGCGTTTCATGATGAGGAGGAGGAGGCGGCCGCGGACTACAGGGATGCAGACAGAAAGGAACTCTGGTATGATGCCCTGGAAGATGCCCAATGGCGGCGAGGTGAGAGTCTCCCCAGTGATGAGCAGCGGCTACAGAAGCGTGTGGCGATGCGGATGTATCTATTGGGAGAGCAGCCCCTGGATGAGTGGGTGACAAGACTAGAGACCCTGGTATGGCGAGAGCTCTGGCTAGACAACGCATACCAGGCCCTCTGGTGGCATACCGTTCGACTTACCCCCTGGACGTCTGAACACGACTTACCGGAGGGGGATGATTATGATGGCCCGGGTTTATTATGGGATGCCTTGGAGGACGATATTGATCTTGGCAGCACGGAGGGGTCTAGGTTTTGGGACATCTACGAGTACCGGATGGGCATGTATGTCTGGGATGACGAAGGCGAGGTGAGCAAAGACATGACCCACTTGGTAACGAGAGAGTGGGAGCTGGAGCAGGACTACCAACACCTACTCAGCCTTGTGCAGCCCCAACCTACTCGAGAAGCGGAACCAGACTTCATTGACTGGTCCTGGGATGACCTCCAGATGGCAGGTAGAGATGGGACCGAGGTCTCTCTACCGGCCCTACAGAGGGCAGAAGGTGTCGTCCTTCCCCCCCAGCGGCAGTGTGAACCCCAGGGGGCAGAAGGTGTCGTCCTTCCCTCCCAGCGGCAGTGTGAACCCCAGGGGGCAGAAGGTGTCGTCCTCCCCTCCCAGCGGCAGTGTGAACCCCAGGGGGCAGAAGGTGTCGTCCTTCCCCCCCAGCGGCACTGTGAACCCCAGGGGGCAGAAGGTGTCGTCCTTCCCCCCCAGCGGCAGTGTGAACCCCAGAGGGCAGAAGGTGTCGTCCTTCCTCCCCAGCGACAGGGTATACCCCAGGGAGCTGAAGGTGTCGTCCTTCCTCCCCAGCGACAGTGTGTACCCCAGGGAGCAGAAGGGGCCTTCCTTCCTTCCCAGCGGCAGTGTGAACCCCAGGGGGCAGAAGGTGTCGTCCTTTCCCCCCAGCGGCAGTGTGAACCCCAGGGGGCAGAAGGTGTCGTCCTTCCCCCTCAGCGGCAGTGTGAACCCCAGGGGGCAGATGGTGTCGTCCTTCCCCCCCAGCGGCAGTGTGTACCCCAGGGAGCAGAAGGTGTCGACCTTCCTCCACAGTGGCAGTGGGTACCCCAGGGGGCCAAAGGTGTCGTCCTTCCCCCCCAGCGGCAGTGTGAAACACAGGGGGCAGAAGGTGTCGTCCTTCCCCCCCAGCGACAGTTTACCCTAACCAGGGGAGACACCAATCTCCCAGACAGCGCAGATGGGACCGTGGTCTCTGCGCCCACAGCTTGTCCAGATCCCCAACTACCGTCACTGGGACAACCGGAGGAGGGGGTAAGTACAAATTCCCCTCCCCAGCTAACTTCTAATGTGGCCCCAGGGTTAACAGAGGAAATGTTAACCCCCACTGACCCCCACGTTTCCCTGGCTACTGAGCCGGAATATGTCCCAAGTACCCCAGCAGAAGAGCTGACAGCGGGGCAGAGTGCAGTCGGCCTCTGCCCTCCCTTTGTCCCTTGTACAGAGCAGGATGTCCTGCAGGTTATACCAGCAGAAGAGCTGGCATCAGGGCAGAGTGCCGCTGGCCTCTGCCCCTCAAGTCCCCTCAGCGTGTTGCCCCATCACCACAGCAAAATATCCAGGTACCTGGTTAGACTTCCCCCCAAAGGAGAGATGTGTGACGAAGTGCCCTTCGCCACTTTGGCTTGGAGAGGACTGTTTGCCAGCCTCCTGCCCTGCAACTATGGCCCTGGGACATATTGCCCTTTAAACACAGTATTCGGCCATACCAGAGTGTATGTCACTCATTCTGGCCCTTTACATACAGGGGGGTCATTCTGTACTTGCCCTGTGTGAACCATGATACCCCAGATAACTGTGCCATGAAGCCCATTCATATAATGAAAGACTATGGGAAAGACTTTAGCTACATGGCAATTGAACTATGTGAAGAGGATCTGAGCGCTATTCGGTGGTTTTGTGCGCTCAGATCCCAGCTATCTGGGGATATGGGAAATGTGAGTAAATGTGAATTGCAGTAATGCTGATGGGTTGTCAAACTAGAGAATTGACCAACAAATACTTTTGTCCGGACATCCCCAGGCCGATCCGTTGGGATCAGACCGTGTATGCCGGCTTATGGTCACGGGGGAGGTGTGTAGCGGAACCCATCACTGTTTTAAACTGTTTTATGATTATTATAGTTAAAATATGATCCTACTATATATATGTTGGTTGATGTTCTACAGAATATATTGGCTCAGAATATTAGCCAGACTTTTGCAGACCTAGGCTAATAGATAATCCTGTTACAGAGATTCAAGAGATAAGAAAGTTGTAAAGGATCCTTGCATTTTCCAAAGTGTTTTCATTCTCTGATAAGAACAAAGAAGAATGATCTAATTAATGTCTGATTGTATCCAAGTTGCCATGGAGGTGTGACTCACCTATTGTCCTATATGTGTATTGTATGGGGGATATGTGCAATGTCTGTGTGTTATGTGTAAAACATACTTTTACTAACTTTTGAACCCCTGGTCTGATTCATGCCATTTTTGTATATGTTGTTCCCCTGGGTGAGAGCTATTGAATGGTGTGGGACTTAAAGGTGTACCCCCTGTATTTGGGGTACATCCAGAATGTGTTTAAAATTGTGTCTGTTTTAATTGTGTTACCTGTTATCTGAGGTGAGGAGACGTGGGGGTTGAACCATGTAGATAATTGGCTGTTGTGATAATTATGTGGGTGTAGCCCTTCAGAGGGCACCATTGCATAAAAGGAGATTCCCTGTTATTAAAAAAATAGTTCTTCTTGACCCTTCAAAACGTAGCCTCGTCTCGTTATTTGAGGGGATCGCTATCATACTGGGGATTGCTATGCTTCTGCATACTCCCTTGAGCTGTAACTACTGAACGCTTGTTCCTGTCGTACTATCCTTGGAGTCTGTGGTGGTTTTGGTGTCCGGTGCAGTGCTTGTAGTCCTCGACGCAAGCTAGGACGCGTCCATCAACGGAGGTACCCGGTCGGGGTGCCAGTAGATCCGTTACATAGATCATCACTGAGATACTCCACTGGCCCCAGTATAAATCATCACTGAGATACTCCACAGGCCCCAGTATAGATCATCACTGAGATACTCCACTGGCCCCAGTATAGGTCATCACTGAGATACTCCACTGGTCCCAGTATAGATCATCACTGAGATACTCCACTGGCCCCAGTATAGATCATCACGGAGATACTCCACTGGCCCCAGTATAGATCATCACTGAGATACTCCACTGGCCCCATTATAGATCATCACTGAGATACTCCACTGGCTCATTATAGATCATCACTGAGATACTCCACTGGCCCCAGTATAGATCATCACTGAGATACTCCACTGGCCCCAGTATAGATCATCACTGAGATACTCCACTGGCCCCAGTATAAATCATCACTGAGATACTCCACAGGCCCCAGTATAGATCATCACTGAGATACTCCACTGGCCCCAGTATAGGTCATCACTGAGATACTCCACTGGTCCCAGTATAGATCATCACTGAGATACTCCACTGGCCCCAGTATAGATCATCACGGAGATACTCCACTGGCCCCAGTATAGATCATCACTGAGATACTCCACTGGCCCCATTATAGATCATCACTGAGATACTCCACTGGCTCATTATAGATCATCACTGAGATACTCCACTGGCCCCAGTATAGATCATCACTGAGATACTCCACTGGCCCCAGTATAGATCATCACTGAGATACTCCACTGGCCCCAGTATAAATCATCACTGAGATACTCCACTGGCCCCATTATAGATCATCACTGAGATACTCCACTGGCCCCAGTATAGATCATCACTGAGATACTCCACAGGCCCCAGTATAGAACATCACTGAGATACTCCACTGGCCCCAGTATAAATCATCACTGAGATACTCCACTGGTCCCAGTATAGATCATCACTGAGATATTCCACTGGCCCCAGTATAGATCATCACTGAGATACTCCACTGGCCTCTGTATAGATCATCACTGAGATACTTCCACTGGCCCCAGTATAAATCATCACTGAGATACTCCACTGGCCCCATTATAGATCGTCACTGAGATACTCCACTGGCCCCAGTATAAATCATCACTGAGATACTCCACTGGCCCCAGTATAAATCATCACTGAGATACTCCACTGGTCCCAGTATAGATCATCACTGAGATACTCCACTGGCCCCAGTATAAATCATCACTGAGATACTCCACTGGCCCCTGTATAAATCATCACTGAGATACTCCACTGGGCCAGTATAGATCATCACTGAGATACTCCACTGGCCCCATTATAGATCATCACTGAGATACTCCACTGGTCCCAGTATAGATCATCACTGAGATACTTCCACTGGCCCCAGTATAAATCATCACTGAGATACTCCACTGGCCCCAGTATAAATCATCACTGAGATACTCCACTGGTCCCAGTATAAATCATCACTGAGATACTCCACTGGCCCCAGTATAGATCATCACTGAGATACTCCACTGGCCCCAGTATAGATCATCACTGAGATACTTCCACTGGCCCCAGTATAAATCATCACTGAGATACTCCACTGGCCCCAGTATAAATCATCACTGAGATACTCCACTGGCCCCAGTATAGATCATCACTGAGATACTCCACTGGCCCCAGTATAGATCATCACTGAGATACTCCACTGGCCCCAGTATAGATCATCACTGAGATACTCCACTGGCCCCAGTATAAATCATCCCTGAGATACTCCACTGGCCCCAGTATAAATCATCCCTGAGATACTCCACTGGCCCCAGTATAAATCATCACTGAGATACTTCCACTGGCCCCAGTATAAATCATCACTGAGATACTCCACTGGCCCCAGTATAAATCATCACTGAGATACTCCACTGGCCCCAGTATAGATCATCACTGAGATACTCCACTGGGCCCAGTATAAATCATCACTGAGATACTCCACTGGCCCCACTATAGATCATCACTGAGATATTCCACTGGCCCCAGTATAGATCATCACTGAGATACTCCACTGGCCCCAGTATAGATCATCACTGAGATACTCCACTGGCCCCAGTATAGATCATCACTGAGATACTCCACTGGCCCCAGTATAAATCATCACTGAGATACTCCACTGGCCCCAGTATAAATCATCACTGAGATACTCCACTGGTCCCAGTATAAATCATCACTGAGATACTCCACTGGCCCCAGTATAAATCATCACTGAGATACTCCACTGGCCCCAGTATAGATCATCACTGAGATACTCCACTGGCCCCAGTATAAATCATCACTGAGATACTCCACTGGCCCCAGTATAGATCATCACTGAGATACTCCACTGGGCCAGTATAGATCATCACTGAGATACTCCACTGGGCCAGTATAGATCATCACTGAGATACTCCACTGGCCCCAGTATAGATCATCACTGAGATACTCCACTGGCCCCAGTATAGATCATCACTGAGATACTCCACTGGCCCCAGTATAGATCATCACTGAGATACTCCACTGGCCCCAGTATAGATCATCACTGAGATACTCCACTGGCCCCAGTATAGATCATCACTGAGATACTCCACTGGCCCCAGTATAGATCATCACTGAGATACTCCACTGGCCCCAGTATAGATCATCACTGAGATACTCCACTGGCCCCAGTATAAATCATCACTGAGATACTCCACTGGTCCCAGTATAGATCATCACTGAGATACTCCACTGGCCCCATTATATATCATCACTGAGATACTCCACTGGCCCCACTATAGATCATCACTGAGATACTCCACTGGCCCCAGTATAAATCATCACTGAGATACTCCACTGGCCCCAGTATAGATCATCACTGAGATACTCCACTGGCCCCATTATAGATCATCACTGAGATACTCCACTGGCCCCACTATAGATCATCACTGAGATACTCCACTGGCCCCAGTATAAATCATCACTGAGATACTCCACTGGCCCCAGTATAGATCATCACTGAGATACTCCACTGGCCCCAGTATAAATCATCACTGAGATACTCCACTGGCCCCAGTATAAATCATCACTGAGATACTCCACTGGCCCCAGTATAAATCATCACTGAGATACTCCACTGGCCCCAGTATAGATCATCACTGAGATACTCCACTGGCCTCTGTATAAATCATCACTGAGATACTCCACTGGCCCCAGTATAGATCATCACTGAGATACTCCACTGGCCCCATTATAGATCATCACTGAGATACTCCACTGGCCCCAGTATAGATCATCACTGAGATACTCCACTGGCCCCAGTATAGATCATCACTGAGATACTCCACAGGCCCCAGTATAGATCATCACTGAGATACTCCACTGGCCCCAGTATAAATCATCACTGAGATACTCCACTGGCCCCAGTATAAATCATCACTGAGATACTCCACTGGTCCCAGTATAGATCATCACTGAGATACTCCACTGGCCCCAGTATAGATCATCACTGAGATACTCCACTGGCCCCAGTACTGATGCCTGATATGCTCTACTGGTCCCAGTGTAGTGATTCCTGTTTATTGTCAGCCATTACACCTGCTGCTGCTGTTTGTTTTTTCTGTTTAAATATTTCTATAATGATTTTTACGATCCCGGAAGTACCGCCCACTAACAACATGGCGGCTGCGTAATCCATAAGTAATATGGCCACCAAAAAGTAGGAACAGAGTCGATAAACCGCAAAATATCATCCAGTTTGGGGGTGTAGACCAGAGTGACTGCTGTGGGTAATCTGCCAGGAACTGCTGCGGCGCAATCACAGGTCCCGGACGGTTGCCCATTTCCAATATGGCCGCCAGTGCGTTATAGGAGATTGGGCGCGAAGATTCATACCTGAGGTAACGGCGGAGACAGAGGCCTGGTGAGAAGGGAAAATAATAACAACGTATAATATATATATATAGGAGGAGGGTGAGAAGTGATAGAATAATGTGTATAATAGTAATAATAACGTATAATATATATATATAGGAGGGAGGGTGAGAAGGGATAGAATAATGTATATAATAGTAATAATAATGTATAATATATATATAATATATATATAGGAGGAGGGAAGGTGAGAAGTGATAGAATAATGTGTATAATAGTAATAATAACGTATAATATATATATATATATAGGAGGGGAGGGTGAGAAGGGATAGAATAATGTATATAATAGTAATAATAATGTATAATATATATATATATAGGAGGAGGGAGGGTGAGAAGGGATATAATAATGTATATAATAATAATAATAATGTATAATATATATATATATATATATAGGAGGAGGGAGGGTGAGAAGGGATAGAATAATGTATATAATAGTAATAATAACGTATAATATATATATATATATATATATAGGAGGAGGGAGGGTGAGAAGTGATAGAATAATGTATATAATAGTAATAATAAGGTATAATATATATATATATATATATATAGGAGGGGAGGGTGAGAAGGGATAGAATAATGTGTATAATAGTAATAATAACGTATAATATATATATATATATAGGAGGGAGGGCGAGAAGGGATAGAATAATGTGTATAATAGTAATAATAACGTATAATATATATATATATAGGAGGAGGCGGGTGAGAAGGGATAGAATAATGTGTATAATAGTAATAATAGTGTATAATATATATATATATATATATATAGGGGGGGTGAGAAGGGATAGAATAATGTGTATAATAGTAATAATAACGTATAATATATATATTTATATAGGAGGGAGGGCGAGAAGGGATAGAATAATGTGTATAATAGTAATAATAGTGTATAATATATATATATATATATATAGGGGGGGTGAGAAGGGATAGAATAATGTGTATAATAGTAATAATAACGTATAATATATATATATATAGGAGGAGGGAAGGTGAGAAGGGATAGAATAATGTATATAATAGTAATAATAATGTATAATATATATATATAGGAGGAGGGAAGGTGAGAAGGGATAGAATAATGTGTATAATAGTAATAATAATGTATAATATATATATATATATATATAGGGGGGGTGAGAAGGGATAGAATAATGTGTATAATAGTAATAATAACGTATAATATATATATATAGGAGGAGGGAGGGTGAGAAGGGATAGAATAATGTATATAATAGTAATAATAATGTATAATATATATATATAGGAGGAGGGAAGGTGAGAAGGGATAGAATAATGTGTATAATAGTAATAATAATGTATAATATATATATATATATATATATAGGAGGAGGGGAAGGTGAGAAGGGATAGAATAATGTGTATAATAGTAATAATAACGTATAATATATATATAGGAGGAGGGAAGGTGAGAAGGGATAGAATAATGTATATAATAGTAATAATAACGTATAATATATATATATATATATATATAGGAGGGCCGGGTGAGAAGGGATAGAATAATGTATATAATAGTAATAATAATGTATAATATATATATATATATATATATATATATAGGAGGAGGGAAGGTGAGAAGGGAGAGAATAATGTATATAATAGTAATAATAGTGTATAATATATATATATATAGGAGGAGGGAGGGTGAGAAGGGATAGAATAATGTATATAATAGTAATAATAGTGTATAATATATATATATAGGAGGAGGGTGAGAAGGGATAGAATAATGTGTATAATAGTAATAATAGTGTATAATATATATATATATAGGAGGGAGGGTGAGAAGGGATAGAATAATGTATATAATAGTAATAATAACGTATAATATATATATATATATAGGAGGGGAGGGTGAGAAGGGATAGAATAATGTGTATAATAGTAATAATAACGTATAATATATATATATATAGGAGGAGGGAGGGTGAGAAGGGATAGAATAATGTATATAATAGTAATAATAATGTAGAATATATATATATATATATAGGAGGGAAGGGTGAGAAGGGATAGAATAATGTGTATAATAGTAATAATAACGTATAATATATATATATATATATATATATATATAGGAGGGGAGGGTGAGAAGGGATAGAATAATGTATATAATAGTAATAATAACGTATAATATATATATATATATAGGAGGGGAGGGTGAGAAGGGATAGAATAATGTGTATAACAGTAATAATAACGTATAATATATATATATATGTAGGAGGAGGGAGGGTGAGAAGGGATAGAATAATGTGTATAATAGTAATAATAATGTAGAATATATATATATATATATATATATATATATATATATATATATATATATATATATATATATAGGAGGGGAAGGGTGAGAAGGGATAGAATAATGTGTATAATAGTAATAATAACGTATAATATATATATATATATATAGGAGGGGAGGGTGAGAAGGGATAGAATAATGTGTATAATAGTAATAATAACGTATAATATATATATATATATATATATATATATATATATATATATATATATATATATATATATATATATATATATATATATATATATATATAGGAGGGGCGGGTGAGAAGGGATAGAATAATGTGTATAATAGTAATAATAACGTATAATATATATATATATATATAGGAGGGGCGGGTGAGAAGGGATAGAATAATGTGTATAATAGTAATAACAACATATATCACTTCTCACCCGCCACCCCCTATATATATATATATATATATATATATATATATATATATATATATATATATATATATATATATATATATATATATATATATATATATATATATAAATAAAACATAAATATTAAAAATCCCTTGGTGCATGAACACCCATATATTCAAAAGGATAAAAAGAGAAAAGAGAGATTTTATTGGAACTTGAAGCCTAGGTAGATATATAAGCCTCTTGCAGAAGGGATAAATACTCAGCTGTGTATCACAGGGTTAAACCACTGAAGAGGAAAGCCACGGGAGATGTACCTATGTGGGTTAAGTGAAGTTGGAGGGGGGGACGGGGGGGACGGTGAAGGTGAAGGAATACAAATAGTGTATAAAGGCCCAGAAAGGAGGGCTAAAGGGCAAAGAGATCAATGGGGGATAGCAAACTAATATTGCAGACATATAGATGGTTCCAAACAGGAACTTGAAGGTGCAGGATAGTGTAGGTAGGTGTTGCTCAGGTGCCAGAATGGGAAGATAATGCCAAGTTGGTATGGGGGGTATTAGGTTATTAGAACCAGCCAAAGTTCAAAACATAATAATGCTGGCATCATGATGCCATAGATGAAGGGGAGGAAGGGGGGAAGGAAAAAGGGGGGCGAAGGGGAGAGGGTGTATAACAATAGTGAATGACACCGGGTAACTCAACGCAGTGCTTGTAGCAAAAATGTAGTCATAGGCTCATATAAAAATATGGCTAGTTGGAAGAGAATGCTTTCCTCATAGTATGTTGAACATGCAGGACATATATTGAGTAATATGTCAAACATAAATCATAGGAAAGCTGAGTATCAAAAAATATATAAATAATTAAATATGAATACAAAAAAGAAAAAACATAGGGAAAGGTAAAATTAAAACCAAACCAGTAGGTAAGGTTGGTAATCGTTGGAGCGCTTGTATCAGTCAAAAGATATATATACATAGACTCTTGTGCAGCTAGGAATGTGCAGGCATTGCAAATAATTGCTTAAACCTGGAAGGTTAACCACATGGGTATGAGTAGGTTTCAAAGTGGTAAATGCATATTATAATATACTTAGTTTGTACCCATTAACATATTACTTATTATAAGTTACTTCACATATTTGGTGTGGTATTACAGGTAAAAAGAGGAATTGATAGCACCAACCTCAATGCTGCATACAGAGTACTTGCGCTCTGATCCTGAATTGGATCATACTAGTTCTATCTGGTTCCTTTCATCTGATTCCGACCGGTTTCGATGACTAATGCATCTTTCTCAAGGTTCTTCTTGTTGCAGGGACGATACCATGTTGTATTGCCTATTCGCTGGCTTCTTTTAATTTACAGGACTGTGTCCTATTGGCTAAAGAGGGTCATGTGTTGCAGCGTGGAACGGAAGTGCACGACGCACTTCCGGTAGGGATTATGCCAATCTTCCGCCAACCGGCGGAGCGTTAAGAGCAACGGGCACTTCCGGTTTACGGGTGCCAGTCTTCCGCCAACCAAGTGACGTCAGCGGGGGAGGGTTAGATATGCACACTTAGTGTATTCGAGGTTCTTGCCAGTCTTCCGCTTTTAAGCAGGATGCGCTTGTTACATATCAAGCAGCCTAGATCAAGTGTGCATACTGAGAGAAACGAATGTGCAAGATACCATCTAGAAGTAGTACTTCTGATGTGTCTATGCAGGTTTGTAAAAGTACAAGTAGAAGTATAAAATTGAGTAGAACTGTGTATAGTAGGGATGGAAGTAAGGAAAATAAAATAAAGGTACATGATGTAGTCCAAAGGGCATATTGGGATGTGACTATATATGTCTATAGAAGTCAGAGTATATCAACATATAACAGGGTGTAGGACAGTCTAAAGGCCATCTGAGATACTTCACTTAAAGGAGGTGGCATGAGCACTAGATCTTCTAAAGAGACCCTACTGGGCTGTTGTATCAAGTGTCAGCATATGTTAGTGTATCTTATTAGTATGTACGTCACTTAATACTGTATTATGTTATAATATAATATAATGTAATATACGGGACTGATAGTTCTTGTAACAAGAGGTTATGCGAGAAATCAAAGGGTGTTATAAGACAGATAAAACTAGTGATGAGAAAGTGATGGAGAGGGGATGAAAAGAATATGATGAGTATAATCTCAATTGAAAGTGGTAGATCCTGGGTGCCAGCAGTGGCAGAATAGGTTATTTGTGTATTGAGGGGTATAATAAATTAAAAAACCTAAAGGAAAAGTGAAAACAGCAAGTGATAAGGGATGGCATCTAAGCTAAATAAGTGTGATAAAACTGGATCAGTGATATAAGTTCAAAGAAATATATATAAATTAAATATATGGGGTGTAGGAGAAGCCTTCATTTAGGCCGTCTGGGTTCAGTGCTTTGAGTAGATAAATCCATTTGGTTTCTCGTTGTAACAATTTCATTCTCATATCGCCGCCTCTAGGTGAGGGAGTGATTCGGTCGATAATGTGAAAATGTATTCCATCTGAATTGTTCAAGTGATACAGTCGTATATGACGAGCAATTGGGGTGTCCAGGTTATTTTTAATGGATAATATGTGTTCCAAAATTCTTCGGCGGAACTGGCGTTCTGTTTTGCCTACATAAATTAGATTACATGGACAAACCATAATGTAGACCACAAAGGTGGAGAGACAGTTGAAGAACTCTTTTAAAGGGTATTTTTGATTTGTTTTTGGGTGAGTGAATTCCCGTTCTGGTTTAATGAAGGGGCAGGCCTTGCAGCGGCCGCATCTAAAGAGTCCTTTAGTTGGAAGCCAGTTCTTCTTTGGGGAGTGAGTTTCATCAATAAAATGGCTACTGGTCAACATATTACCAATGTTCTGTCCTCTGCGATATGTTACTGAAGCATATGTAGTTAAATGCTTTTCTAATATAGGATCTTCAATTAGAAAGTGCCAGTATTTTTGGAGTATTGATTTGATTTCTTTGTTGTTGCTTCCAAACGTCATGATGCAACGGATTATGTCTGTATCTGTGTGTTCTCTAGGTTTGTAGAGGAGATCAGACCTGTGACTAAGAAGTGCCCTTTGGTAGGCTTTTTTAAGGATTTTGTTTGGATATCCTTGTTGTCTAAGACGTTGGCGAAGATCTTGTGCTTGCAGTTTGAAAGTTTCAATGTCGCTGCAGTTACGTCTTATTCTTAAGTATTGTCCAGTTGGTATACCACATTTTAATGGTGTAGGGTGCTGGCTTTGCCAGTTCAATAGTGCGTTAGTAGAGGTGGGTTTTCTATGAACTTTTGTATGCAAGTTCCCAAGGATATCTTTGTATATTTCTAAGTCCAAGAAATTTAGGTTGCTTTGGTTTATTTCATAGGTAAATTTCATCACTAGTTTTATCTGTCTTATAACACCCTTTGATTTCTCGCATAACCTCTTGTTACAAGAACTATCAGTCCCGTATATTACATTATATTATATTATAACATAATACAGTATTAAGTGACGTACATACTAATAAGATACACTAACATATGCTGACACTTGATACAACAGCCCAGTAGGGTCTCTTTAGAAGATCTAGTGCTCATGCCACCTCCTTTAAGTGAAGTATCTCAGATGGCCTTTAGACTGTCCTACACCCTGTTATATGTTGATATACTCTGACTTCTATAGACATATATAGTCACATCCCAATATGCCCTTTGGACTACATCATGTACCTTTATTTTATTTTCCTTACTTCCATCCCTACTATACACAGTTCTACTCAATTTTATACTTCTACTTGTACTTTTACAAACCTGCATAGACACATCAGAAGTACTACTTCTAGATGGTATCTTGCACATTCGTTTCTCTCAGTATGCACACTTGATCTAGGCTGCTTGATATGTAACAAGCGCATCCTGCTTAAAAGCGGAAGACTGGCAAGAACCTCGAATACACTAAGTGTGCATATCTAACCCTCCCCCGCTGACGTCACTTGGTTGGCGGAAGACTGGCACCCGTAACCCGGAAGTGCCCGTTGCTCTTAACGCTCCGCCGGTTGGCGGAAGATTGGCATAATCCCTACCGGAAGTGCGTCGTGCACTTCCGTTCCACGCTGCAACACATGACCCTCTTTAGCCAATAGGACACAGTCCTGTAAATTAAAAGAAGCCAGCGAATAGGCAATACAACATGGTATCGTCCCTGCAACAAGAAGAACCTTGAGAAAGATGCATTAGTCATCGAAACCGGTCGGAATCAGATGAAAGGAACCAGATAGAACTAGTATGATCCAATTCAGGATCAGAGCGCAAGTACTCTGTATGCAGCATTGAGGTTGGTGCTATCAATTCCTCTTTTTACCTGTAATACCACACCAAATATGTGAAGTAACTTATAATAAGTAATATGTTAATGGGTACAAACTAAGTATATTATAATATGCATTTACCACTTTGAAACCTACTCATACCCATGTGGTTAACCTTCCAGGTTTAAGCAATTATTTGCAATGCCTGCACATTCCTAGCTGCACAAGAGTCTATGTATATATATCTTTTGACTGATACAAGCGCTCCAACGATTACCAACCTTACCTACTGGTTTGGTTTTAATTTTACCTTTCCCTATGTTTTTTCTTTTTTGTATTCATATTTAATTATTTATATATTTTTTGATACTCAGCTTTCCTATGATTTATGTTTGACATATTACTCAATATATGTCCTGCATGTTCAACATACTATGAGGAAAGCATTCTCTTCCAACTAGCCATATTTTTATATGAGCCTATGACTACATTTTTGCTACAAGCACTGCGTTGAGTTACCCGGTGTCATTCACTATTGTTATACACCCTCTCCCCTTCGCCCCCCTTTTTCCTTCCCCCCTTCCTCCCCTTCATCTATGGCATCATGATGCCAGCATTATTATGTTTTGAACTTTGGCTGGTTCTAATAACCTAATACCCCCCATACCAACTTGGCATTATCTTCCCATTCTGGCACCTGAGCAACACCTACCTACACTATCCTGCACCTTCAAGTTCCTGTTTGGAACCATCTATATGTCTGCAATATTAGTTTGCTATCCCCCATTGATCTCTTTGCCCTTTAGCCCTCCTTTCTGGGCCTTTATACACTATTTGTATTCCTTCACCTTCACCGTCCCCCCCGTCCCCCCCTCCAACTTCACTTAACCCACATAGGTACATCTCCCGTGGCTTTCCTCTTCAGTGGTTTAACCCTGTGATACACAGCTGAGTATTTATCCCTTCTGCAAGAGGCTTATATATCTACCTAGGCTTCAAGTTCCAATAAAATCTCTCTTTTCTCTTTTTATCCTTTTTTTTATATATATATATATATATATATATATATATATATATATATATATATATATATATATATATATAATATGTATGTGTGTATGTGCGTGTGTATATATCACATATATAGTTGTGAGCGTACAAATTGTTGCTAACGCTGCAAAGCGAGGCCCGCGGCACGCGAAGCGAGGGCACTGGGCGAGGGTCTCAGTTGCTGGCATGGAGCGCCGAAGGCGCTCCATGCCAGCAACTGCGACCCTCGTAAAATTCAAGTCGCAACCCAAAGAGCACGACACACACATTACGACACTCGCAAACAACATACGACAAACGTTCACACACATTACGACACTCGCAAACAACATACGACACACGTTCACACACATTACGACACTCGCAAACAACATACGACACACGTTCACACACATTACGGACTCGCAACACTCACACGCAACTCGCGAACATTACAAAATTCAAAACCCAATACATACACACAGCACATACATAAAAACCTTACCTACACCAAGAGGGAGCACCCAGGACCTCAAAAATGCAACTTACACCTTCATTTCACTCAAAATAAAAGCGTTTGCACAATAAAAAATTTGATAAGCGAGAGAAAAAATGGCCGCCGAACAAAACGAAAACGAGGCTACACACGCAAACACCATACGAGACACGTTACCAGACATTACGACATCGCAAACATCGGGCGCAACACGCCGACATACAAACATTTAAAACACAATAAATACACACAGGACACACATAAAAAGCTTACCTACAGCAAGAGGAACCATCCAGCACCTCAAAAAAACAAGTTACACCTTCATTTAAATAAAAATAAAACACTTTAGACACTAAGAAAATCGCTAAGCGAGAGAAAAAATGGCCAACGAACAAAACGAAAACGAGGCTACAGCACTGTCAACACGTAAAACACCACAAGAAATTCGAAAAACACCACGAAGCACCTACGGATAATCCGCAAAGACGCATACCACAGATAACACGCTATTTTACGCCAATGCGGAAGTACACCACTACGCTAACGGTTTGGTCTTGCGCACGCGCAGTATTAGACTGCACACATTCAGCACGCTTACACAGCAGCTCCACACCACTAATGCTGCAGCAACATCAAAACAGATTGTCAGCTCTTCAACACAATGCATAAAAATAGGTAAAGTATATTCATTTATTAATGTATTATATATTTCATTATTACACACCAAACAGCATTAGCTACCTTACAATTTAATTGCTGTCATTTTTTGACGGGCAATTCGCTAGTATATATATATATGTGTGTATATGTGTGTGTGTATATATATATATATATATGTGTATATATATATATATATATATATATATATGTATATATGTATATATGTATATATATGTATATATATATATAATGTGTATGTATATGTGTAGGAGGGCGTGTGACAAGTTATATAATAATGTGTATAATAGTAATAATAGAATATAATATACAGTGGATATAAAAAGTCTACACACCCCTGTTAAAATGTCAGGTTTCTGTGCTGTAAAAAAAATGAGACAAAGATAAATAATTTCATAACTTTTTCCACCTTTAATGTGACCTATAAACTGTACAACTCAATTGAAAAACAAACTGAAATCTTTTAGTTAGTGGGAAGAAAACATATAAAAATAAAATAATATGGTTGCATAAGTCTGCACACCCTTACACTAATACTTTGTTGAAGCCCCTTGTGATCAGTCGTTTTGGGTATGAGTCTATCAGCATGGCACATTGTGGCTTGGCAAGATTTGCCCACTCTTCTTTGCTCTGTCAGATTGCGAGGGCATCTCCTGGGCACAGCCCTCTTCAGATCACAATCGGATTCAGGTCTGGGCTCTGGCTGGGCCATTCCGAAACTTTAATCTTCTTCTGGTGAAGCCATTCCTTTGGTGATTTGGATGTATGCTTTGGGTCGTTGTCGTGCTGACAGATGAAGTTCCTCTTCATGTTCAGCTTTCTAGCAGAAGCTTGAAGGTTTTGTGCCAATATTGACTGATATTTGGAGCTGTTCATAATTCCCTCTATCTTAACTAAGGCCCCAGTTCCAGCCCCAAAGCATGATGCTGCCACCACCATGCTTCACTGTGGGTATGGTTTTCTTTTGGTGATGTGCAGTGTTGTTTTTGCGCCAAACATATCTTTTGGAATTATGGCCAAAAAGTTCAACCTTGTTTCATCAGACCATAACACATTTTCCCCGCTTTTGGGAGACTTCAGATGTGTTTTTCCATATGTAGCCTGGCTTGGATGTTTTTCTTCGTAAGAAAAGGCTTTCGTCTTGCCACTCTACCCCATAGCCCAGACATATGAAGAATACGGGAGATTGTTGTCACATGTACCACACAGCCAGTACTTGCCAGATATTCCTGCAGCTCCTTTAATGTTGCTGTAGGCCTCTTGGTAGCCCCCCAGACCACTTTTTTCTTCTCGTCTTTTCATCAATTTTGGAGGGAGCTCCAGTTCTTGGTAATGTCACTGTTGTGCCATATTTTCTCCACTTGATGATGACTGTCTTCACTGTGTTCCTTGGTATATCTAATGCCTTGGAAATTCTTTTGTACCCTTCTCCTGACTGATACCTTTTAACAATGAGATCCCTCTGATGCTTTGGAAGCTCTCTGTGGACCATGGCTTTTGCTGTGGGATGCGACTAAGATTTTTTTTTTTAGGAAAGACCAACTAGAGCAGCTGAACTTTATTTGGGGTTAATCAGAGGCACTTTAAATGATGGCAGGTGTATGCTGACTCCTATTTAACACAATTTGGAATGTGATTGCTTAATTCTGAACACAGCTACATCCCCAGTTATAAGAGGGTGTGCAGACTTATGCAACCACATTATTTTTCCTTTTTTTTTGCCCTCCACCTAAAAGATTTCAGTTTATTTTTCAATTGAGTCGTACAGTTTATAGGTCACATTAAAGGTGGAAAAACCTCTGAAATTATTTATCTTTGTCTAATTTTTTACAGCACAGAAACCTGACATTTTAACACGGGTGTGTAGACTTTTTATATCCACTGTATATATGTAGGAGGGGCGGGTGAGAAGGGATACAATAATGTGTATAATAGTAATAATAACGTATCACATATAATAGTTGTCAAACTACAAATCGTCGGCACGCTTTGCGAGCTTGTGTAGCAAGCGACGCAGTTGGTCCGCAAATGCGGCCCCCTCGCGAACAAGAGGGGCCGCATTTGCGCAAGGTGGAGGCTCTAATATTGGCAGCAATGAGCCCGAATGCCGCTTTGCGAGGGTCCGCATTTCCGCAGGTGGAGATCTTCGACGTCGCTTCACGCCGTTACAAACACCCACACAAGCCGCACTTTACCAACAATACGAACCGCGGGAAATTTATGGACTTAGCAAACAAAAATACGAGATGCGGGACTTAGAAAATAAAACATTTTGACCTCTCAAAAATACGACCTTAATGGCCGAACTGCGCGCACCGGAAAACAGTCAAAACACCATAAATACACATAAAAACAAACTTAACCACAGCAAGGGGTGGCAGCCAGGACCTCTGCAAGGGAAGTTACACCTCCATTTAAGTCCAAATTCACGAGTTTAGAGACACGAAAATCGCCTTAGAAAGAGAAAAAATGGCCGCCGAGAAAACAAGGCTACGAGGTAAAAATACAGTTTTACTAAGGACGGAAAATCGTACACACCCGCGTAACGCATACACATTTGCGCCATTTATCAATGCGGAAGTACACATTGTACACCTCAGCTCCACAACCATGCAAAACTACATTGTATGCTGCAGGAACATAGAAACAGATTGTCAGCTCTTCAGCACAACGCTTCCTGCATATATTACTTAGTAATAGGTAAAGTATATTCATTTATTAATTATTTCATTGGCATACAACAAGACATAAATAAACAGCCGCGCAATGAGCGCCGAAGGTCCTCACGCAATTTTTTTTATAAAACATTACCTGCATTACGATTTCATGCCCGTCATTTTTTGACGGGCAATTCACTAGAAAATATGTCTGAATGTATGAGGCGGTGGCGGCGGGTGAGAAGTGATATAATAATGTGTATGATAGTAATAAATATATATATATGTGACTAGTGAATTGCCCGTCAAAAAATGGCAGCAGTGAAATTGTAAGGTAATCAAATAAATAACATTAATAAATGAATATACTTTACCTATTTTGAAGCATTGTGTTGAAGAGCTGACAATCTTGTTTGATGTTGGTGCAGCATTAGTGGTGTGGAGCTGCTGTGTAAGCGTAATGAATGTGTGCAGTGTAATAGTGTGCGCGCGCGAGACCAAACCGTTAGCGTACTCGTGTACTTTATGTATTTGTTGAGTGTATTTGTTGAGCCATTTTTTCTGTCGCTTAGAGAATTTATTAGTGTCTAAACTCTTTTATTTTGAGTTACATTGAGGTGTAAGTTGCATTTTTGAGGTCCTGGATGCTCCCTCTTGCTGTAGGTTAGCTTTTATGTATTTATTGTGTTTTTAATTTTTTCATGTCCACGGGTTGCGGACGATTTTTGCGAGGTCGTAATGGGTGGTAACGTGTCTTGTATGTTGTTTGCGTTACAACGTAAAGACGCTCTTTGCCAGAAACTGCGGACCTCGCAAAATTTACGTCGTTACGAAAAGAAAATACGAGACGCGTTACAATCTCGCAAACTTCGGCCACAATCCGCGCACATCAAAACATGAAAAATACAACAAATACACTCAACAAATACATAAAAAGCTTACTTACAGGAAGAGGGAGCATCCAGGACCTCGAAAACTGAAGTTACACCTCAATTTAACTCAAAATAAAACAGTTTAGACACGAAAAAATTCTCTAAGCGAGAGAAAAAATGACCACCAAAGAAAACCAGGCTACAGCAGTCTAAAGACGCAAAACACCACCAAACACCTACGGATTTGCCGAAAATCACCTACGAGATTAAAAAAACAAGGACGCAACCCGCGCAACACCAAAAACATTACAAACACAAACATATAAAAAGCTTACCCACAGCAAGGGGGGGCACCCAGGACCTCTGCAAGTGAAGTTACACTTCCATTTAAGTACAAATTTCGGAGTTTAGACACTCTCACAAGCAAGAGAAAAAATGGCCGCCGAACAAAATGAAAACCAGGCTAAAGGACCCTAAACTACGCACATTCATCACGCTTACACAGCAGCTCCACGCCACTAATGCTGCAGCAACATCAAAACAGATTGTCAGCTCTTCAACACAATGCTTCAAAATACGTAAAATAATTTATTATTTGAATTCTATATTTCAGTCGTACACAGAAAACAGCATTAGCTACCTTACAATTCCAGATGTATATTAATAACTAAACAACTTTTGAAACATACACCGTCATTTTTTGACGGGCAATTCGCTAGTATATATATATATATATATATATATATATATATATATATATATATATATATATATATATATATATATATATATATATATATATATATATAGGCGGGGCGGGTGAGAAGTGATAGAATAATGTATATAATACTTGTAATAATAACGTATAATATATATATATATAGGAGGAGGGAGGGTGAGAAGGGATGTAATAATGTGTATAATAGTAATAATAGTGTATAATATATATATATATAGGAGGGAGGGTGAGAAGGGAGAGAATAATGTGTATACTAGTAATAATAACGTATAATATATATATATAGGAGGAGGGAGGGTGAGAAGGGATAGAATAATGTGTATACTAGTAATAATAACGTATAATATATATATATATATAGGAGGAGGGAGGGTGAGAAGGGATAGAATAATGTGTATAATAGTAATAATAACGTATAATATATATATATAGGAGGAGGGAGGGTGAGAAGGGATAGAATAATGTGTATACTAGTAATAATAACGTATAATATATATATATAGGAGGAGGGAGGGTGAGAAGGGATAGAATAATGTATATAATAGTAATAATAACGTATAATATATATATATAGGAGGGAGGGTGAGAAGGGATAGAATAATGTGTATAATAGTAATAATAACGTATAATATATATATATAGGAGGAGGGAGGGTGAGAAGGGATAGAATAATGTGTATACTAGTAATAATAACGTATAATATATATATATAGGAGGAGGGAGGGTGAGAAGGGATAGAATAATGTATATAATAGTAATAATAACGTATAATATATATATATAGGAGGGGCGGGTGAGAAGGGATAGAATAATGTGTATAATAGTAATAATAACGTATAATATATATATATATATATAGGAGGAGGGAGGGCGAGAAGGGATAGAATAATGTATATAATAGTAATAATAATGTATAATATATATATATATAGGAGGGAGGGTGAGAAGGGAGAGAATAATGTGTATAATAGTAATAATAATGTATAATATATATATATATAGGAGGGAGGGTGAGAAGGGATAGAATAATGTATATAATAGTAATAATAATGTATAATATATATATATATAGGAGGGGAGGGCGAGAAGGGATAGAATAATGTGTATAATAGTAATAATAACGTATAATATATATATATATATATATATATATATATATATATATATATATATATATAGGAGGAGGCGGGTGAGAAGGGATAGAATAATGTATATAATAGTAATAATAACGTATAATATATATATATATATAGGAGGAGGGAGGGTGAGAAGTAATAGAATAATGTGTATAATAGTAATAATAACGTATAATATATATATATATAGGAGGAGGGAGGGTGAGAAGTGATAGAATAATGTGTATACTAGTAATAATAACGTATAATATATATATTTATATAGGAGGGAGGGCGAGAAGGGATAGAATAATGTGTATAATAGTAATAATAACGTATAATATATATATATATAGGAGGGAGGGTGAGAAGGGAGAGAATAATGTGTATAATAGTAATAATAACGTATAATATATATATATATATAGGAGGAGGGAGGGTGAGAAGTAATAGAATAATGTGTATAATAGTAATAATAACGTATAATATATATATATATAGGAGGAGGGAGGGTGAGAAGGGATAGAATAATGTGTATACTAGTAATAATAACGTATAATATATATATAGGAGGGGCGGGTGAGAAGTGATATAATAATGTGTATAATAGTAATAATGTATTGTAATGTCCTTATTATTCTTCTGTACTCCCTCAGAAATGGCCGGTCGGGGGGTGACCCTCCGTACGTATTCGCGCAGGCTTCCTATACAGGTGGTGCAAGCTGATAAGTGGCTTTCTCCGGCAGGACGGAGACCGCTCTTTTCTAGCTCCTCATCTTCATCCCTGCTGTCCACGTCCCACGCGTCAACCTGCTCGAGTGATTCTGACTTCAGACTTCCAATAAGGTGACTTTAGTGTCTAAATAAAATAGTATTATTATTGTTTATTTCTAACTCCCCAGCATATTCCGTAGGGATCCCCTCAAATGGCACCAATAGACCCTATCCAGGCATCATCCTGCTTCTCCAAGGCAATCTCTTTAGATACCAGTTCCTCTAGCCAGCCTGACCGCTCATGGCCCTGCCACAGTCCAAGGAATGACATCCATTGCTTTAGAAGGGCCATTCCCTGACAGCCCTTTGCATATATATGCTGCTTGCCCATAAAAAATGACGGGGCAATAAAATCTGAAGCCATGGCAATGCTGTTTGACACACAATGTAAAGCTTTTTCTACTCTGAGGCCCTCCGGCGTTCATTGCGAGCCTTGTGCTGAGCACTTTCGGCGCTCATCGTGTGGCTCACAATGAGTGCCTTTGGCGCTCATTGCAAGCCTCTCCTCTCATTTACTTTTGCTCCTCTGAGCTCCATTTTTTTCTTTGTTTTTTTCTTTCTCGCTTAGGTGATTCTCAAGTTCCGAAACTCCTTAAATTGGACTTTAATTTGCGTGCATCCTCTGTGGCAGATGTCGTCGCTGTCCCCTCATGCTGTGTGTACGGGTTTCTACTTCGGATTTTTGCGACCTTGTAATAATTATTTTTCTAAAATGGCATAGTTTATGTGCCTCTCGAGCATTTTCCTTGGTTCCTAACTATTTTTGTACCTTGTACGTCCCTGTGAAAAGTTGTACGCGCCTGGCTGTGTTTGGCACGCTTCAGGGTCGCGTACCATCGTTTTTTTTTTTGGCCACCATTTTTTTTCTCGCTTAGCCGATTTTCAAGTTCCAGACCTCCTTAAATTCGTCTTTAATTTACGTGCAACCTCACTGGCAGATGTCGTGGCTGTCCGCAAATCCTCATCTGCAGCCTGCAATGAGCCTCCGCAAATGCTGCCAGAACTGCGTCCCTTGCGAGCTCGCTTTGCGAGGCGTTTGACAACTATTATGTGATCACAAACTACAATAATAGAAAATAAATGCACAAATGAAACAAGCAACAGGATATTCACATTAGTCACTTTTAACATAACATTGAATGTCCATTTTGATAGCCTTGATGTTATCAATGAGTCCCAGATAACAGTGGTTCTTGTTGGGGTGCAGGGGAGCTCCAAAATCAGTCATTGCAATATCCTTCTATCGCTCTTCATCTTTCTATCATCTATCGATCAATGTCTGTCTAACATCCCTTCTTTGTTCTAGGAAGAAAAGTGTCGCCCAGGAAAGGACGAAAGAAGCTATGCAAACACTGCCACCAAGGCACCAATCCTCCAAAAAGAGCATGAGAAAACAAAAGGGCACCAAAGGAACAAAAGGGTCCAGATTTAATACAAATGATGAGGGAAAAAAGGATCGTTCTGAAGAGTGAGTATGGCTTCTCAAGTACATGCTGGAAGTAATAATACCCATTCTTATTATTAAATGCGTCAGTGATATGAAAATAGTAATAATAATTTTTGTCCCTTTTCAGTAAAACCTTTTAACTGTGCATCAGTCTGTCATCTGCCCTTGCTCCTTGTTTCCTTTAAAGGGCCAGTGTTAGTTCAAGGAATTACGTATTTATAAATTGAACAGTAAGGCCATCTGTTAGTAAAATTGTTTAAAAATAAATGTTAACCTGTATGATCTACTGGATCTGTGTCTACCTCCTTCTGGTCACATGATTGTTTATGTAGAAGACATTTAAGTTAGCTGTTTAAGTATTTAGGAGTTCAATCTTAAAAGGATCCTTGAAATCACCATGTCATGAACCCCTTTCCAGGGCTTTTGAGCCTGGTGCATTGAGCCACCATAGAAGACATACCGCCCATTGGAAAATGGGTAGGGGAATTATATTGCCACATGAGAAATGGTGGGTGGTGGGGTGAAATAGCCCTAAGACATAGGCCATAGTGTACCACCATGTTCCATGTGGTCTTATGGCATATGCCCCATTCTTATTCTGTATACTGTATGTAATTCCCCATGTATCATTACTGTGTTGTGTGCTATGTTAAAAGAATGAATGTGCATATGCATACATCTAGTACGGTCATGTGTGTAATTGGTGAGTATAGTATATCATGGACAGATTGTGTGCATATGTTTACTGTCATGGCATTTTGCTTGTATGGTGTAGAGTTGATGCAGTCACATATGGGACAGGGGGTTGAGTACTACAGGAATTTATATGGATTTACAACTGCTGAGAGTGGCGAGGCGTGCATCCTCTTCTGGCTTCAGTTAAGGAGGTTGGTAGCCTTAGTTACAAGGTGGGGTTTTAGCTATAGATGGTGTTATTTTGCGATATATATTCTATTTAAAGAGTCGAATAAAGGGTTGTTGACTTCTGAGACATATAGAAATGGTATGGTCTCTTATTTTGCTCCTGGTGGCTGTGATACTGAACCTATCTCCACCCTAAAAGTAACCTGTCCTGGTCACTACCACAGGAAAGTTACTGAGATTCCTGGAAGTGTTGATTCCTGATGGAGAGACCCCGACTGATACAGAAGCGAGATATCAGGGTGCTAGTGCAGACATTTCCAAGATCCCAACGGCCCTTGTGGGTAATTAACCTGTAGCAGGTGGCCCTGGGCAGTAATAGCCCCTACCCCCGGATCGTCACACACCATATGTGCTCTTCAACATCAGACAGAGGATGGCAAAACGTATGGAAAAAGTCCTTTCATTCTTAACCTTGCTGCAAAAATATCTAGTAATATCCTGCCTGATTCCCCGTTCCCTCGGTGTGCCTCCCCTCCGTAACCACCCACTATAATTTCTCTCTCCTGGTGCACATCTGCATCAGGGCCAATCCTCTCGGCCGCCCAATGTCATCTACAATGTCTTGGTCTCCTCTCTGATGTCTGCCCTACGTTCGCTCTGCAGCTTTGTGCCACTGGTTCACATTGGGATGTATGCCTATGCCTTCTCCCTTGGCGTGCCCTTCCTTCTGGACCGCCTGCTGTCGTCTTGGATGCCTCGTTCTCCTTTCCACGGTCTCTCCTTTGTTGTTTTAAGAAAATGGCTCTCAACAAGCCTTAAGTTGCCACATCTCAACGGCTTTACTGGTGCATATCAGCATTCAAGATTTGCGCCCATCACTCAAATGGCTGATTCACACCATAGCCTCTCTCACTTAACATGTCATTATGTCCATATGTCGTTTCCCTACCATGATACTCTGGCTATCTAAGCAGCCTAGGTTTATGTACAGCACCTGATCCGGGCACTGGTCTGCAATGTTCAAATTCCAGAGAGGCAAGAGAGCAGACGCCAGAATTTAATGCCATGAAGAAATTACAAAAAAACGTTCCCTTCAAAGTGGATATGTAAGCAGTCTTACCATTAACTTGATTGGCTGCAGTAAGCCAAAAGCAAGAGGGCAGTCTATTACAAATGTAAACACGAATCTTCTTTTATTTGCTTTCCCAGTGATAACTGTGCAGTGTTCATACTTGTATTACAGAAAGAAGAGTGTTCCCTCAAGGAGAAAAGCAAGACCGAGTAACAAAGAGAAGGAGAGTTCCATGTCAAAGGAAAATGATGCTCCTTTTGATAGGTAAGTGATTCTGTCATGTACATAATGTCCAACTCAGTCTTAAAGAATGATCGTCGGAGCTGCTGCTTGCACAATGCCCCCCCCCCCCCCTCCTTAGTGACTTCAGCCATTATGTTCTTGGAAGAAAATAAATATCTTTAACTTTGCTACTAGCAAGAGAGCAGTTTCATTACATATTTGGATTAGATCTATTAAATACTTTTTCACCTTTTTGTAGCTCACCTTAATGGAGGTCCACACCACTCGCCAATGTCGGCTATGAAAGCTGCAGACATGGTCATTGAGCCCATTTGTGACCTTGTCTTCTACATGACTGTATTAAATGAGCTATCCCTCCAGTTTTACTGATGTGCAGTTCTCTCGTCTGCTTGGGCCTTTGCACATCTGCTCTTCTTTATAAACTTATCTATCCTCCACTGGTGTCTTGATATCTTCAATACAATAGGCTCCTCCACTTCCCTGGAATACCAGATTGATTGTTTGTTTACCTAATGCAGCCTGTGAGATTCCATCCAAGATGTCCGGTTTCCGATGCCCCCACTGTCTTCAGATTCATCTGACTCTATATCAAGGACATGAATGTTATCCTTTGTTACATTGAATTGAAAACAAAGTAAAAAAAAAAACAACAGTTTTCCAAAATTGAAACTCATTTCAGTGGATCATAATTTTTTATATATCTCAGTTGATCCTCCTTCACATCCTCCTTATCTGTAGCTTCCCTGACTGTGAAAGACCCGAAAAGTCACAAGATCCCTACACTGCTAAATACCGCAAGATGCCAGGCACATCTGTCAGCCACTGCTCCTCTGACCTCGCTGGTGCTCATTGCTTTAATGACCTCATCTATCCATCTTTGCCTCTGCCATCCTCTTCTTTGTGTACCTTTAATCTTTCCCAGCATCAAAGTCTTCTCTAAGGAATCCTGTCTTCTTATGATATGGCCAAAATATTTGAGCCTTAGCTTCATGATCAAAAATCTCAGTTAGCAGTTTGGCTTCATTTACTGTAGTATTTATTGATTGGATCCTCTTGCAGTCCATGGGACTCTACGCAGTTTTCTACAACACCACAATTCAAAGGTGTCAATTCTACAGCGCTCAGCCTTCTTTATGGTCCAGCTCTCACATCTGGGAATACCATAGTTCTAATTATAAGGATATTTGTTGATAGTGATATATATTTACTTTTTAATAGCTTATCCAGACTTGCCATAGCTTTCCTCCCTAGAAGCAAATGTCCCATTACTTTTCTTAACTTGCCATTTTAGTACTAATTAGTACTCTAATTCCTCATCTCGAGGCATAGGTCTTTATAGAGAGGCAAGTCCTCAGGATAGGAATAATATAGTTTGTGTGGTCATCCAGATGATCTCCGTGTCTCCTCAGTTGCTCTAATAATTCTCACAGAAATAACGACTCCTTCTGTCCTACCAATGTAACCTAATGTTCAGGAGCATGCCAAAGTAAACTAAAAGCCTTCCTCTTGCAGAGATGTAAATGTCCATCTCACAAACACAACCGTCACCAAAGCTTCATGGCTTAGATATATCAGAATGGATTTTCCTGCCAATTTATGCTCTTTGTCAGAAGATTTAATTTTTTTAATTTTTTTTTTCATAAAACCTATTTTATCAACCTAGAATTTTCAGAATAATTCTGCAAGTTTGCGTCTAATAACACCCTGGGGCTCTCCTTTCTGAAAAACCCTACGGACCACAACAAGGCAAGCTTATCTGTCACTTGCAAGTGGTTCATATTCATTGTGCTTTGTAACAATCACATGACTTCATTACTTGGCTAGAAACAGGTGCTCTCGGAAGCTGTTTTTGGTAAGATTTAATAGTTAAATAAAGTATTTAAAGATATATTTAGAATTCAATAAGACATTGTAGCCAAATAAAGCTATCCACATCTTGAGAGAATTAATTTATCTACATCAAGACAATCTTATATTGAACAGCTTTTAGAACATTTCTTGGTAACAAACCAACCGACCAACCCACTTAGAAAGACTGACCATTTATGTCACTGGACGCGCAGAGCCATCAAGGTGCTCCAAATACTTCTTTGTCAATCCTTAGACCTCAGACCAATGCTGATCCATTCCAGTGTCTAAATACTGATTTAAGTTGATGATTCTCCAAAGTGGTTATTTATATATACCAGTACAGAATGGAAGACCAGGTCTTACCCCTGTACAGTACAGTCTGGTTTATCATACTCTTTATCATGTCATGCTGTGTCTCAAACTCTATATAGTGAATCCTCTTGTGTTGCGTACTCTCGGGTGTATCCTCTTGTGTTGCGTACTCTCGGGTGTATCCTCTTGTGTTGCGTACTCTTGGGTGTATCCTCTTGTGTTGCGTACTCTTGGGTGTATCCTCTTGTGTTGCGTACTCTTGGGTGTATCCTCTTGTGTTGCGTACTCTTGGGTGTATCCTCTTGTGTTGCGTACTCTTGGGTGTATCCTCTTGTGTTGCGTACTCTTGGGCGCATCCTCTTGTGTTGCGTACTCTTGGGTGCATCCTCTTGTGTTGCGTACTCTTGGGTGCATCCTCTTGTGTTGCGTACTCTTGGGTGCATCCTCTTGTGTTGCGTATTCTCGGGTGTATCCTCTTGTGTTGCGTACTCTCGGGTGTATCCTCTTGTGTTGCGTACTCTCGGGTGTATCCTCTTGTGTTGCGTACTCTCGGGTGTATCCTCTTGTGTTGCGTACTCTCGGGTGTATCCTCTTGTGTTGCGTACTCTCGGGTGTATCCTCTTGTGTTGCGTACTCTCGGGTGTATCCTCTTGTGTTGCGTACTCTCGGGTGTATCCTCTAGTGTTGCGTACTCTTGGGCGCATCCTCTTGTGTTGCGTACTCTTGGGCGCATCCTCTTGTGTTGCGTACTCTTGGGCGCATCCTCTTGTGTTGCGTACTCTTGGGCGCATCCTCTTGTGTTGCGTACTCTTGGGTGCATCCTCTTGTGTTGCGTACTCTTGGGCGCATCCTCTTGTGTTGCGTACTCTTGGGCGCATCCTCTTGTGTTGCGTACTCTTGGGCGCATCCTCTTGTGTTGCGTACTCTTGGGTGCATCCTCTTGTGTTGCGTACTCTTGGGCGCATCCTCTTGTGTTGCGTACTCTTGGGTGTATCCTCTTGTGTTGCGTACTCTTGGGCGCATCCTCTTGTGTTGCGTACTCTTGGGTGCATCCTCTTGTGTTGCGTACTCTTGGGCGCATCCTCTTGTGTTGCGTACTCTTGGGCGCATCCTCTTGTGTTGCGTACTCTTGGGCGCATCCTCTTGTGTTGCGTACTCTTGGGTGCATCCTCTTGTGTTGCGTACTCTTGGGTGCATCCTCTTGTGTTGCGTACTCTTGGGTGCATCCTCTTGTGTTGCGTACTCTTGGGCGCATCCTCTTGTGTTGCGTACTCTTGGGTGCATCCTCTTGTGTTGCGTACTCTTGGGCGCATCCTCTTGTGTTGCGTACTCTTGGGTGCATCCTCTTGTGTTGCGTACTCTTGGGCGCATCCTCTTGTGTTGCGTACTCTTGGGCGCATCCTCTTGTGTTGCGTACTCTTGGGCGCATCCTCTTGTGTTGCGTACTCTTGGGTGCATCCTCTTGTGTTGCGTACTCTTGGGTGCATCCTCTTGTGTTGCGTACTCTTGGGTGCATCCTCTTGTGTTGCGTACTCTTGGGCGCATCCTCTTGTGTTGCGTACTCTTGGGTGCATCCTCTTGTCTAAACAATCGTCTTTCAGCCAGCAATGTGAGTAGGTAACATGTAAGCAGCTGTTGATACCAATCGTTGCCGAATCCCGTTCCGACTTCGGTTCAGGGGAGACCAGTACAGTATTAATAGCTTATATGACATAAGCATAGTCGCCCATCACGTAATACACAACCTGTAAACTAGAGTAATTGTATGTGTATAGAACATTGTTGCAACATTAATGGGTATTTCCCTAACTCCATTGACCTATGTGACACAAAACCCAACACCATTTGAAAGAAGCACCAAGTACAGTAAGCTCCTGATGCTGCGCTAGTGAAATGTATGCCACACTCCATTTCTATATAGTTTTGCATCTATTATCTATTTGTCGGAGTACATTTTATTAATTTCCACAACCACTTCTTCTCCTTCCCAACTCCATGAGGTAATGGAGTCGTCCTTTCATTACTACTTTTCACTCTCTCCGCAGGATCCAGAACTCCTCCCCGGCTTTTTCCACTCCATTTAGAAGGTTTGTTACAATTAGACGGAAATCTCCAGCTGGCAAGATATACTTGAGACCCAGAAAAGGAAGAGCGGCAAGTTCAAAGGTACTTGTGAAAGTAGAGGAGAGACCAATGTTGTATAAAGAAACTTACTACTATTTTAATGTTTTGTGGTTGGTATTTTCAAGAGAGAGGGCATGTGTTTGCTCATATCACATATGTAGTAGTGGATCTTTTGCAACGTTTGCGTTATTTGTAACGCCCTTGCGAGGCGAGATGTTAGGTTGCAATGAGCCCAGAAGGAGCTCATTGCACTGCAAGCCTCGCGGAGTGAGGCGAGCAGTTGAGGCCCATGGGACGCCAACGAAAAACTTGGCACAGCACTTCACGTGCATAACTCGAAAAACTCTGAAAACAAGCAAAATCATTAAAAATAAATTAAAACACTCGCACAGGGGGAGAACCAGGAAGCCTGGGAGTGAGGTTGCAAGCGAATTTGACCCAAATTTGCCGTTTTTTGGCAATCCAAAATCAACTAAGCGAGGGAAAGAAAAAAAAAAAAATCTGAAATGGGGTGAAAACGAGGCTGAGCAACGCCAGGCACGCAGAACGGCAAAGACCGTAACGCACCAACAACACTAGGCATTCAGGACTTGCAGGTTAACAAAACCTGCAATGAGCGGCCAGTACGGTAGACGGGAGGAAAGACTCGCAATTACCCCCAAAGGCGCCCCACAATGAGCTCAAGCCTCTCCTGCTCGCGGTGCTCATCGCGAGGCTCGTGATAAGTGCCGAAGGTGACCATTGCAAAGCAGGAAAGTTGAAGTACCTGGGGGGGGTGGCTCGCGGTGAGCGCTGAAGGTGCTCAGAGGTGCAAAAGCCGCACATTGTGTGGCAAACAGCATTGCTAGTCTTTTACAATTTTGAATCCCCATTTTTGACGGGCAAGTTCCTAGTTATCTGTATTTTATAAAACATTTAATTTATGGTTGTTTAGAAGATAAGTAAAATATTCAAGCTGCTCTCTGTATAGCAATGTTTGGGATAGTAAGTTTTTTTTTTTGGTAGTAACTTTATTTCCTCGGACTGGTGACCCATGTGGTCTTTTCTTTGTCCTTTGTATATCTAAAAATACAAAACTAATATTATAACTGATGAGAGACATGGTCATATTGAAATGAGAGTTAAATCATGTATTAAAATAATCTGTCTCCTTTCCTTAACTTCTGATGGAGGAAAATAATTCCACCAGGCTTTAATACTTTTTCCAAATTTTACTATAGAGTATATTCATAGTTAGAAAATATACAGCAAAAAAACAAAACGAACAGGCCAAGCTCCCGCCGGTGCACTACCCGCACTATGACAATGCCCTAACAATCTACTGTCATCCAGCTAAACCTGGATGGAGCAATACCAAAACAAACAGTCCAATACTTATTGGCCTGTATCCTTTAAGACTTCTAAGTTTTTCCACTCTTCTTCTGCAGATTGCTCACATGCTCCAGGTTGCTGTATCTGTGTCTGTCTTTAGCTTCAGACACCAGTATGGATACGTCGTCTTTGTGGCCTCTTTTCCTAACTCAAACCAGCTGTACACATGTCTGCCACACCCAATTCCCAGCTTCACTCTTAAGTAGTGGCTCACAGACACACTTTGTGTTACAGAAGCTGTGTGAAAATTGGGTGTTTTTATATAATATTCTGCAGTTGGAGCTAAATGAGAAAACAAGAAAATCAAAATAGAGGTGGTCGATAAGACAAAAAACTGACCTTAATGTTAGTTCTTTGAAGATGATGACCCATTCTGAGGGCAGCCTCTATTAGATAACGTGTGCCCTTCACATAAAGAAATATCCCGTCTTATATCAGTCTGGTCTCACTCAAGGCAATTCTACCCCGAACAGGAGAAACATCAGACATGTATTTAGCCTTAGTCTGGAGCCCCCATCACTCTAAGGGAGACTTAGCCCGTAGGTGCATAAGCAACAAGAAAAATAGAGGTGCTCAAGTGATCTGAAAGAGCTCTCTGAGCTTCTCAGATTGAGCGTCTTTATCCTGTTTTTGCTTATGCAAATGAACCTTGGGGGTATTGTCACCCCAAGGGGGGAAAGGTGGCTCGAGACGTGGACTCCTTGCTCACTTTGTCTTGGAGTTCAGCTATACCCCACCAATGAGGCCGAAACTTACATCTGGGGTTTGCACTTTCTCCTGGTATTTCGGTGCTAGATTACTGTATTAAGTGAGACCAGACTGATATATAACAGGAGATTTCTTCTTTTTAAGGGCACACGTGAGCTTCCTGAGGAGGTTACCAGGCCTATAGAAACAACCTACTTAGGTGATGGTTGTTTTGAAATCAAAATTGAATAAAGACAATAAGATATCTTCATGGGGAATTAAAATTGTTTGAATATTTATAATTGCATATAGCACTGCCGGTGGACTTAATTTTTCTAAACTTCTCCCTGCAGTTGCAACCTTTTCCGATGTCTCCAAACTCCTCCTGCGACTTTGATACTGGTCAACAAATGATGAGAGAGAGGAGAAAGTTGCACACAGATGTTATGATCTCCAGCCCTGAAGTTCTTCACAGTCCTCTTCAGAAAGTCCCACTATTATCTAGCACACCATCTGTTTTGTCAGCAGTCCAACCAAAGGCTAGAAATACTTTTGTACAAGAGCTTTCCTTGTTTGAAAGTATGGAAGAAAGTGTGGTGAAGGGCTGCATGGAGACGGAGTATCCTGAAGAGCTTCAGGAGGATGCTCAAATGAACAGAATTCCAAATCATAGAGCTCCCAGAACACCAGACAGTGTAGTCCTCATACATGATAGTGATAGTGATATCCACAAAACATGCAGCCAGCGAGTAGTAGATAGCGGGAACATTGGGGGCAATGACACTGATAAAGTGCCAGACTTTGTCAATAAAAGACGAAGACTTCGCTCTACGGTGAGAAGACTGAAAAGTGGAACCTCCTCTTCTCCTACACACTCTCTCTCCAAAATGAGGTCTGTTATTTGTATTGATGATTCATCCATAAGCCAAAAGCAGGACAATGACAGCATTTTCTGTGCCAGTGCTGAACTCTTTTCTAATGTAGTCTGTGAGGAGGAGACCCCACAAGAGGGGAACGAGGGGAGACTAGTGTGCAAAGATAAGAGGAAGCATCCTCCTCCTCCGTTTAGTGAGACAAATGAATATAGTCTACAAGATAAGTCAAGAAAATGCTTGAAACCCAATGAGATCTCAATGCAGCTTGTGAGTGGAGCTCGTGTTCCTGTGTGCATGGTGGATACTCACATTTGTTCCTGGACAGTGCAGCCCGTTGTCAGATTGGACTCAAATGTTGTCACTGAATATTTTCAAAAGAAATATAAAGTTCTAAAGTCTCCAGAAGATTACAGTATAAGAAAGACACAGTATGCGGAAAATAACAATGGAAAAGAGCTGCAATCCCAAGCAAATGGCCAGGAGATATTGTGCAGGTCAGATCGGCAAGGGAAAAAGCAGAAGTCCCTAATAGGAAGTCAACTGGAAGAGTCCCTATACCAGGATAATGACCAGGAGGAAGAGCCACGGTCCCAGGAGAATAACCAGGAGGAAGAGCCACGGTCCCAGGAGAATAACCAGGAGGAAGAGCCACGGTCCCAGGAGAATAACCAGGAGGAAGAGCCACGGTCCCAGGAGAATAACCAGGAGGAAGAGCCACGGTCCCAGAAGAATAACCAGGAGGAAGAGCCACTGCCCTTAACTGTTAAAGTGGACAGTAACCCAACTTTAGCAGACTTGTGCAAGGGAAAGATAGCAGTGGTGTGTCTGGATGCTGGAGCAGTGACTAAATACTTTCTTTCTAGATGTAGTGTGTCAAAGGGTCCAATCAACATGGATGCCCTGCCTGTGATAGATAGAACGACTGTAACTCAAACCCCGGACCTCCATACTTCTAAGGGGAAGAGCAACATGATGTTCAGTGTTGTCCCACCTCCAGAGACTTCTACCACTGGGAGGAAGGTTTGCATCAGCGGGTATAGTGCGAAGAGGTGGGGTAACCGTCCAAAGAAAGCAAACAAGTCTCGACAAGCGCAACTCTCTTTCCGAGGAGAAAGTGATATGTCTTTGCAGAGACGGAAAATGGTAAGGATGGATCTGGCAACATGTTAGGGAGGGGATTGGGATAAACCAGGGTTGTTGAGGAACCAATATTGTATATGAGGGCCATGCAAACCTAAATCTGACTTAACGTCTCTAGGAGGTATTACTGCTTGAGCACCGGTAGGTTATCCCTTTCTCACATCCCTGTAGTTCAGTACACGGTGGTATCTGCCTCATCACCACACATTACTTATAGTCCGTACTCAATAATTTGTCACCGGCTTGGTAACGTCGCCATGTCCCCAAGCACTAAACTGAATGGTAGATAAATAGTAACCGAATAGTACCCTTCACACAAGGTCCCCCAGATATTTCAGTGATGTTATAACCTCAAACCGCTGTACATAACAGGTTTTAGGTTTCCATATCACCTTATCTTGCAATAGGTGACACTTGAGTTGAGTCTAACTGTAACGGAGCAGGAACACGAATCCAATATCTCCGCTGGTATACGGTAACATACCCAAGAGTCACTACAGTTTCACCATTCCCGACCTCCCATATTGGACGACACACAATTTGGGAGTCAAATGAATACTGACTTTTTGTTATTGCAGAAATATTTATACATCTCTTTGGCCACAGGTAATACACATGCCCATATTTGGCCACACACAATACACATAAAGAGAACAATCGGGGGGTCACACCTCCCTGGCAACTTTGATACAATCAGACATTGATTCAATTACACTTCTTTGTTCTTATCTGAGAATGAAAACACTTTGGAAAATGCAAGGATCCTTTACAACTTTCTTATCTCTTGAATCTCTGTAACAGGATTATCTATTATCCTAGGTCTGCAAAAGTCTGGCTAATATTCTGAGCCAATATATTCTGTAGAACATAAAACAACATATCTACAGTACAGCAATGTGATCATATTTTAACCAAGAATTAAATAATCATAAAGCAGGGTAAAACAGGGATGGGTTCCGCTACACTAACCTTACTTATATTGCTATTTTTCTTCACAGCAGGATGTCTCTGCTTGCAGTACTTTTTCTTCCTCTTTCCTGCCGTCCCCTTCTCTTCTGACTTCCTCCTTCCTAAACTCATCAATGGTCATGAATCTGAGCCTCTCTCCAGATCCTCATCGTGGGCAAGACCCTCGGAGAGACAAACAACGCTGGTTGCGTCTCCGAGCTGCTCTGTCACTACACCGCAAGAAGAAAGGTCAGAGGAGCGGTTCTTTATCCAATACTCCACTGGACAAATTGTGACATCATTTTCTTATATGTTCCTTCTCTCTCGTCTCAGTTGAAGCCGCACTGCAGTGTCAACAGCCTTTGGACAGAAGTCTTCTCATGAGTCTCCAATCTCCATGCAGTCTAAACCTATCCCAGACATTACAACGATCATCTCTGGTAATGGAGACTTTGTTGTGTTGTATCCTGGCCATGCAGGCAATGCATGATGGGCTTTCATTATGTTATACTGGACTACTCCTTCCTTCCTTCCTTATTCATACAGTGCTTCTTTTCCTCTTACTTTGGTCATGCATCACCTCCCATCCTCCATCAGATCTCTATTTTTATATTTTATATGTATGTCCTCTCTTCTCAGCTTTTACTCTCTCCACGGTCACCCACCTGCTGTGATGAGCTCACCGATGCAGAGAAAGTGTTTGTGGAATGTCAGCAAGTCGGACCGGTACCATTCTCCAGCTGCCTAACCTCCGCTCAACTTGGTCTCTGTGAGAAGGTTGGAGAAGGCGTGTATGGTGAAGTGTTTAAGACTCAGAGAGAAGCACAACTTGTGGCTTTAAAGGTGGGTAATGATATCCTTGTGTACGATAGATTTTGCCATGTGGAGTGAACATAGGTGCCAGGGTAAAACTGGTATGATACTGGCAGTGTAATGATACTCTGGGTGGGTATTGATACTGGTGGTTATCCATTTTGCATATTGTACTGGCACTGCAATGGTGGGTTCAAGATCACAGCTGGTTATAGTAATTGTGGTTCTGTGGGTGCCAAGGTTATATCACAGTTTGGGACTGGAGGTTCTAGGAACCAGTTGTTTACATTGGCATTGTGTTGTTAGTCGGGTGCCATGGGGCAGATTAGACAAGGACACAGTTGGGTATAACAATGGCAGTGTGATGATATTACTACTGATACTGGCTATTATCGGTGTTGGATATTGTACTGCAATGGTGGTTGTGGATTCAAGGACCTGGTTGGGTGTATTAATGGCGGTGCAGTGGGTGCCATGGTTATATCACTACTGTTGGAGACTGGAGGTACCAGGAGCCAACTAGTTATGTTACTAGCATTGTGTTGGGGGTGGTTGGGTATATTAATGGTAGTGCTGTTGGTGCCAACGCATAGTTATATTAATGGCGATGTGAAGACGTGGGTGCACGTATTAGTTTGAGAGGAGGCACTTTGAGGTTCTGATTTTCTTGGCAGTGGTGCCGCATTTTTTCTTTTCTTCTTTTCTTTTTTCTGTCCTTTTTATTGCTTCAACTTGTTTTATTTTCTTCCTAATACCTTGAAAAAATTGTTATTTCCTTTTTTTCATTTGATGATTCTACAAAAGAACCAAAAGATCTTTAAAGTTTCTTCAAAATTTCCCACAGTAAATAAGACAACCAGTATCCTCCTCCAGAAGACGGAGATTCTAAATACAGACAAATGTATTGATTTATTTTTATATAACCCTAAATGTCAGCCCTCTCCAGACTGCGTATAAAGATTCAGCTTTTTGGTAAATTAATATAAAATATCTAGCAAAAGAAAATGACACAAAGTCAATAAGAACCAAACTTACATAGAATAAACCAAATATAAAAACATTGCATACAATAAACTCTATTAAAGGGACACTATAAAGAAGGTCCCCTTCTGGATAACTAGCTTCTCATGGTGAAGGGGCTTGTGTACTTCAATGAAGAGGTGAGCTATACCATGTAGGGTCACTCCAAATGGGCAGGTCATAGCAGAGAGGTCAGACAAATTGAGAAGGAACTGGTATCCCACTCCATTGTCTTTGGCATGAAAACCTTATGGATGAGCACAACCAGACACCAGGTGCGCCAGGGTCAGATAGCACTGAACAGCAACCAATAAAGTACTTTTTTTAAATCATAGTAAAGTGCCATGTTAATTAAAAAAAAAAAAAAAAAATGAATTAGTTACATTTCAATGCACTGAATACATTTTTTGTTTATCTCTACTGCATGTTTGGCTCATTGGCTTCTTCCTTGTCATTAGCTGTTGACTCTTGTCTCTTAGAGTGTCCTTATCCTAAAGTAAATAGTCTTTTCTTCTCTCACACCCCAGTAAAGCCGAAATAAATTAACTCCAGTCCTGTTCCCAGACCCCCAAAAAGTGCGCTTTTAAAAGAAAACAAAATAAACTGAAAAGGGCGAGGAAATGTATCTCGCAGGAAGTCGGCTGTTTTTAGCATCTCTGAAAAGTGATTTTTAAATTTTTTTTTTTTAAATAAAAAGCCTCTAAAAAAAAAAATCTCCAAAATAAAACAAAATAATGAAAAAAACCAACTGTGCATATTCTGAGCATACCCCACTAAGGAGTAGAGGAAAATGTTTTCATTTACTTTTCTGAACAACCCAAACGCAGTGTGAGGCGGCAAATTTACTTCACTTAACTTAAAGGAACATCGAAGTTTCCCGGATGTTACCAGATATATAACACTAGCGAGGTGCCCGTCATATGATTGTAAGGTGATCATTGCGAGCCTCTATCCACCTTTATTATATATATATATCTCACTCTTCATAGCTGACCTCATTACTAGTCTGGTTTCTTTGGGTCGTCTCCTTATTTATGATGATAAGCTGTCTGTATCAGAGATGATGACATTTATATAATACTCTCAACCTCTTACTTGTCTTGTTCTGTTGCTCTTTTTCTCATCGGGTTTGTTATCCCAGGTCCTTTCATTGACTCCACCTCTCTCTGCTCTTGTTACCCTCACTCAGGTGATCCCAATCGAAGGCTCTCGGAAGATTAATGGAGAGGATCAGAAAAGTTTTGCAGAAATCCTTCCAGAAATCATCATATCAAAGTAAGAACCATGGGTTTCATTTACTGGCCATTTGGAACTTCTGGTCACTATAAGGAACCCTTTTTTAATGCCCCAATGTAATAAATCTTAAAGCGATCTACAAGCTGTGTGCTCTGGTATTTAGAGTATTGGCTGGAGAATAAGGAAATGAAGATGAGATCTTGGCATTGTGCCCACATTTCCCGGTACCTGCACTTTAATGGCTCATTCTCAACATCACTCGCTGCCAGCGAAGGAAGCAAATTACATGTCTGTCAGTGTAAATATAATTACAATAGAAGTGTTAGATAAATTAGCTTGAACGGTAACTATCTTAGTGAAGTGATAAGAACCTGACCCTTTGCTAGAATTAGATTCATGAAAATAATGTAAAAGTCTGTGACTCTTATGTATATAATTGGGCACACCCTGGTTGCTTATCACTCCTATGAAAGATAATTTGCGTGGTACCTGATTTATTATTATTATTATTATTATTATTATTAACTTTTATTTGTGTCGCGCCAACATATTCCGTAGAGCTGTACAAGGGATAAGAACATGGAAAATACAATATTAACAATTGGAGGGCCCAGTTTTGAGCTTAGAATCTTTGCAGAAAGTGCTTTTTACAAAGCACCCTACAAGATTGGAAACTCGCTACTTTCAATTTAAAGGGAATGAAAGGGCCGAGGCCTGGGGAAGAGTAACATAAGGAATAGCAAGGGTCAGGAAAAAAAGTGAAAGTGAGATTTGTATTTAGTCCGAGCGGGGAGGGATCTGAGGTGAAAGACTCTAGTATGGTGGCTTGAGATAAAATAATCTGCAAGTAGGAAAGACCAGTGTTTTCTGTGGCTTTATAAATTTTAAATCTGTATTGGGGTGTGTGAGGGGTAGGGAGGAAGGGAGGACCGTATTCTCTGAATCTCACAAAGTTAGTGGGCCTGGGTGCAGGGTGAATTAGCACTGAATCCATAGGTATTGGGATAGAGGGCGACTTAAATTGATGGCTCTGGTTCTCCTACCTCTCCCCTGTGTATTGGTGGCACCTGATCCATAGATTGACTGGAAATTGTTAGTTGTGTCTGAGGCATCAACTTCAGTCTCTCCGATCCCAAAGGAGCATGTACCAAATCGATATGAGGAGAGGGTAATTGGCATTTGGGGATAGCCCCGGCACCTGCTGCCACATTAAAGGAAGGTATAGAGAATGATGCAATATGACTTGTGTCTATTTGGTCAATCCCTAGAGAGCTCAGCTTGTTGAGTGAAGGTGATGAGAATTGCACCAGTGGCTTCATTCAACTGCACGCGTAAGTTATCTCTACTCAAAAGTTACCATTTTTATTCAGCCTATCAAAAAAATGTCTTAACTGCATCATTCCTAGTGTCTCATAATCCCACACTGTCCTGACCCTTGAGGCAGCCCATCACCTTCCACCCACTCTTCCCTTGTGTCAGGCCGCCCATCGCCTTCTCCCGCCCTCTCTTCCATTGCTTGTGTCAGGCAGCCCATCACCTTCCACCCTCTCTTCCCTTGCTTGTGTCAGGCAGCCCATCACCTTCTCCCGCCCTCTCTTCCCTTGTGTCAGGCCGCCCATCGCCTTCTCCCGCCCTCTCTTCCCTTGCTTGTGTCAGGCCGCCCATCGCCTTCTCCCGCCCTCTCTTCCATTGCTTGTGTCAGGCAGCCCATCACCTTCCACCCTCTCTTCCCTTGCTTGTGTCAGGCAGCCCATCACCTTCTCCCGCCCTCTCTTCCCTTGTGTCAGGCCGCCCATCGCCTTCTCCCGCCCTCTCTTCCCTTGCTTGTGTCAGGCAGCCCATCTCCTTCTCCCGCCCACTCTTCCCTTGCTTGTGTCAGGCCGCCCATCACCTTCTCCCGCCCTCTCTTCCCTTGCTTGTGTCAGGCAGCCCATCGCCTTCTCCCGCCCTCTCTTCCCTTGTGTCAGGCAGCCCATCGCCTTCCACCCACTCTTCCCTTGTGTCAGGCCGCCCATCGCCTTCCACCCTCTCTTCCCTTGCTTGTGTCAGGTCGCCCATCACCTTCCACCCACTCTTCCCTTGTGTCAGGCCGCCCATCGCCTTCCACCCTCCCTTCCCTTGCTTGTGTCAGGCCGCCCATCACCTTCTCCCACCCTCTCTTCCCTTGCTTGTGTCAGGTCGCCCATCGCCTTCTCCCGCCCTCTCTTCCCTTGCTTGTGTCAGGCAGCCCATCACCTTCTCCCGCCCTCTCTTCCCTTGCTTGTGTCAGGCCGCCCATCACCTTCTCCCGCCCTCTCTTCCCTTGCTTGTGTCAGGCAGCCCATCACCTTCTCCCGCCCTCTCTTCCCTTGCTTGTGTCAGGCCGCCCATCACCTTCTCCCGCCCACTCTTCCCTTGCTTGTGTCAGGCAGCCATCACCTTCTCCCGCCCTCTCTTCCCTTGCTTGTGTCAGGCAGCCCATCACCTTCTCCCGCCCTCTCTTCCCTTGCTTGTGTCAGGCCGCCCATCACCTTCTCCCGCCCTCTCTTCCCTTGCTTGTGTCAGGCCGCCCATCGCCTTCTCCCGCCCTCTCTTCCCTTGCTTGTGTCAGGCCGCCCATCGCCTTCTCCCGCCCTCTCTTCCCTTGCTTGTGTCAGGCCGCCCATCACCTTCTCCCTCTCTTCCCTTGCTTGTGTCAGGCAGCCCATCACCTTCTCCCGCCCTCTCTTCCCTTGCTTGTGTCAGGCCGCCCATCGCCTTCTCCCGCCCTCTCTTCCCCTCTCTTCCCTTGCTTGTGTCAGGCCGCCCATCGCCTTCTCCCGCCCTCTCTTCCCTTGCTTGTGTCAGGTCGCCCATCTCCTTCTCCCGCCCTCTCTTCCCTTGCTTGTCAGGCCGCCCATCGCCTTCTCCCTCTCTTCCCTTGCTTGTGTCAGGCCGCCCATCACCTTCTCCCGCCCTCTCTTCCCTTGATTGTGTCAGGCCGCCCATCACCTTCTCCCGCCCTCTCTTCCCTTGCTTGTGTCAGGTCGCCCATCGCCTTCTCCCGCCCTCTCTTCCATTGCTTGTGTCAGGCCGCCCATCGCCTTCTCCCTCTCTTCCCTTGCTTGTGTCAGGCCGCCCATCACCTTCTCCCGCCCTCTCTTCCCTTGATTGTGTCAGGCCGCCCATCACCTTCTCCCGCCCTCTCTTCCCTTGCTTGTGTCAGGCAGCCATCACCTTCTCCCGCCCTCTCTTCCCTTGTGTCAGGCCGCCCATCGCCTTCTCCCGCCCTCTCTCCCCTTGCTTGTGTCAGGCAGCCCATCACCTTCTCCCGCCCTCTCTTCCCTTGCTTGTGTCAGGCAGCCCATCACCTTCTCCCGCCCTCTCTTCCCTTGCTTGTGTCAGGCCGCCCATCACCTTCTCCCGCCCTCTCTTCCCTTGCTTGTGTCAGGCAGCCCATCACCTTCTCCCGCCCTCTCTTCCCTTGCTTGTGTCAGGTCGCCCATCACCTTCTCCCGCCCTCTCTTCCCTTGCTTGTGTCAGGCCGCCCATCGCCTTCTCCCGCCCACTCTTCCATTGCTTGTGTCAGGCCGCCCATCGCCTTCTCCCGCCCTCTCTTCCCTTGCTTGTGTCAGGCCGCCCATCGCCTTCTCCCGCCCTCTCTTCCCTTGCTTGTGTCAGGCCGCCCATCGCCTTCTCCCGCCCTCTCTTCATTTTCTGCTCCATGTTTTAGTGCTCATTGTGTGCAAGGATCCTACCCGAGGGTGCTGCTCGAGGCCTGGGATGTTTACTGTGAGGAAAAAGGGTCTGAGAATGAGCGACCAGGTGAGAGGCCAGTTAGGTGCATCATCTCCTGTTCTGAGGCCGCTCTGTGTTTCTTGGACTTTCTGCTCCTTCCTGTCGGTCACTTGTACCTGGCCAATAATAAAACTAAGGTCCCCCAACTGACCAGTCCCCAGATAAATATATGTAAATATAATTTATTTTTTAAAGAGGTTTTTAAAGTGTACTCTGGTTAATTTTTCCTAATTGGTATTTTAAATAAGTTTATATAATGGGAAAAAATGTTATTTTTAGAAAGCAAAGAGAAAGTAAACCGTTTTTACATTTTTTTTTTTTTTATGTGCAATTATTATCACTGCAGCTTCCATTTTCGTTTCTTACCTGATTCTATTGGTAGATTTCACAGCAGTATAGTTGTTTATAAAAGGTAAAAATGGTGCAAACCAGTAAGGGTCACCTTATCTGAAGTTGTGGAAGATGGAGTTAAGGTAGGGTTGTAAGCTTCTCTGAGCAGGTGGGTTTTCAGAGAACATTTGAAGACGAGTTAAGTCTTATACAGCAAGGTAGGGCATTCCAAAGAGTAGGGCTGATCTTGAGAAGTCCTGCAGGCAGCATGTGAGGATGTAACAGTAGAGGATAAGAGGCACAAGTCTTGGGCAGAGAGGAGTAAGATAGGCAGCAGAGGATGACCTCTGAGTGACGTGGATACGTTTGGTGGATTAGTGGAAGGACAATTAGGATGGAGTTGCAACAGGCAAGGCGGATATTATGAGAGCATGTGTCTTAGGTGACAAAGGGAAGATTTTTTTGAGATGTTCCAGAGGTTGAGATGACAGGATCTTGTTCGTTATAGTCTGTGGGGGATGAGGTTTGAGCCAAGAATGACACCGAGACTTCTAACTTGAGATATGGGAATTATTTTTGGCTTGTCTATGTGAGGACAAATTTCTGGTATAGAGGGAATTTGTAACCGCTCAGTCTTGGAGATGTTTGGTTTTAGATGCCAGGAGGTGATCCAGAACGAGATGTGTGAGGCGAGTTAGTAGGGAGTCTTGTCTGGAGAGGAGAGAGATTTGGGTATCGTCTGCATAAAGTTGGACTGAAACCAGTGGGAGCTAATAAGTTTACCAAAAGAGGAGGTGTAGTGAGAGAGAACAATGGGCCCAACACTGAGCCTTGGGGTAACCCAGCAGAAAGGGATAGTGGAAGGTGGATGCTGGAGGCCTAGTCATTGGAGTGGGTGGTTGTGGTCAACCATGTGAAAGCAGCAGCAGAGAGTTCAAGCAGTATTAGGAGAAATATCCCCTGGACTTGGTCATTAGGTAATGTGTCACCTTGGTGAGAGCAGTCTCTCTCTTCTTAGTGTTTGGGAAGAGTGGGTCATGTAAGGAACCTTTTATGAAGAAGATAAGGCGGCATAGGCTAGAGGGAGTAGGTAGATGGGGTGATGGGTATAAAGGATCAATTGGGGGCTTTTTAAGAATAGTTGAGGATGTCTTGCTGGAGGATGGAAATGTGGCCGTGGAGAGACAGATTGAAAAGATGTGTACGGGTGATAGAAATGTAAGGGACAAGATGTGAATGAATGGGATCTATGGAGCAGGCCGTGAGATGAGGAAGCCGTTTGGATGAATCGTCCACTTTAACCGTTGTGAAGAAGCGGGGAGAGTCTGGGAGGAGATGGGTGGAATATGTCTGGGAGGTGCTAGTGATGGTGTAATGTGAGGGGTGTGGAGATTTCATGTATAATTGTCTGTAGTTTGCAAGATCTTGTGCCATGAAGATGGACACCGGAGGAGAAGGTAACACATTAACAAGAGGAATTTAGGATTAGATTACATTGCTGTAATGAGTTATGCAAAGAGTTTTCTTCGGCACATGAAGGTGTGAGGTGTATAAGTGTGCGCTTCAGAAATGCTCGAGTGTCCGTGGTAAAGCAAACAAGAAATCTTCAGAAATGCTTGGAGTGCCATGGCTGGGGCGAGTGAGCCGTGACAAATGGCGTTGTGGGCAGATGTGTCTGGGGTAGCGTGGGCCGGAGTATGTAGTGAAGTTATGAGGGAACTTTACAAAGAGAGGGCAGGAGAATATGGGTCAATATAATGCCACCATGACGGTGTTGTTGGTGTTAATACATTTGAAGGAATTGCATATCTTGGATATATTTGGGTCTCCCTGTGTAACCAAGCAAATCATTTGGTATCGTTGGGTCTTTCTGGGTATCTTTGTCTAACCCATAAATGTGATGGGGTGGCAATCTCTGGGTCTCCCTGGGTATCTTTGCTGTGATGGGGCTGGGTATCTTTGGATCTCCCTGGGTATCTTTGCTGTGATGGGGCTGGGTATCTTTGGATCTCCCTGGGTATCTTTGCTGTGATGGGGCTGGGTATCTTTGGGTAGCCCTGGGTATCTTTGCTGTGATGGGGCTGGGTATCTTTGGGTCTCCCTGGGTATCTTTGCTGTGATGGGGCTGGGTATCTTTGGGTAGCCCTGGGTATCTTTGCTGTGATGGGGCTGGGTATCTTTGGGTCTCCCTGGGTATCTTTGCTGTGATGGGGCTGGGTATCTTTGGGTCTCCCTGGGTATCTTTGCTGTGATGGGGCTGGGTATCTTGGGGTAGCCCTGGGTATCTTTGCTGTGATGGGGCTGGGTATCTTTGGGTAGCCCTGGGTATCTTTGCTGTGATGGGGCTGGGTATCTTGGGGTCTCCCTGGGTATCTTTGCTGTGATGGGGCTGGGTATCTTTGGGTCTCCCTGGGTATCTTTGCTGTGATGGGGCTGGGTATCTTGGGGTCTCCCTGGGTATCTTTGCTGTGATGGGGCTGGGTATCTTTGGGTCTCCCTGGGTATCTTTGCTGTGATGGGGCTGGGTATCTTTGGGTCTCCCTGGGTATCTTTGCTGTGATGGGGCTGGGTATCTTTGGGTCTCCCTGGGTATCTTTGCTGTGATGGGGCTGGGTATCTTTGGGTCTCCCTGGGTATCTTTGCTGTGATGGGGCTGGGTATCTTGGGGTCTCCCTGGGTATCTTTGCTGTGATGGGGCTGGGTATCTTTGGGTCTCCCTGGGTATCTTTGCTGTGATGGGGCTGGGTATCTTTGGGTAGCCCTGGGTATCTTTGCTGTGATGGAGCTGGGTATCTTTGGGTCTCCCTGGGTATCTTTGCTGTGATGGGGCTGGGTATCTTTGGGTCTCCCTGGGTATCTTTGCTGTGATGGGGCTGGGTATCTTGGGGTCTCCCTGGGTATCTTTGCTGTGATGGGGCTGGGTATCTTTGGGTAGCCCTGGGTATCTTTGCTGTGATGGGGCTGGGTATCTTTGGGTCTCCCTGGGTATCTTTGCTGTGATGGGGCTGGGTATCTTTGGGTAGCCCTGGGTATCTTTGCTGTGATGGAGCTGGGTATCTTTGGGTCTCCCTGGGTATCTTTGCTGTGATGGGGCTGGGTATCTTTGGGTAGCCCTGGGTATCTTTGCTGTGATGGAGCTGGGTATCTTTGGGTCTCCCTGGGTATCTTTGCTGTGATGGGGCTGGGTATCTTTGGGTCTCCCTGGGTATCTTTGCTGTGATGGGGCTGGGTATCTTGGGGTCTCCCTGGGTATCTTTGCTGTGATGGAGCTGGGTATCTTTGGGTCTCCCTGGGTATCTTTGCTGTGATGGGGCTGGGTATCTTTGGGTAGCCCTGGGTATCTTTGCTGTGATGGAGCTGGGTATCTTTGGGTCTCCCTGGGTATCTTTGCTGTGATGGGGCTGGGTATCTTTGGGTCTCCCTGGGTATCTTTGCTGTGATGGGGCTGGGTATCTTTGGGTCTCCCTGGGTATCTTTGCTGTGATGGGGCTGGGTATCTTTGGGTAGCCCTGGGTATCTTTGCTGTGATGGGGCTGGGTATCTTTGGGTCTCCCTGGGTATCTTTGCTGTGATGGGGCTGGGTATCTCGGGGTCTCCCTGGGTATCTTTTCTGTGGTGGGGCTGTGTATCTTTGGGTCTCCCTGGGTATCTTTGCTGTGATGGGGCTGGGTATCTTTGGGTCTCTCTGGGTATCTTTGCTGTGATGGGGCTGGGTATCTTGGGGTCTCCCTGGGTATCTTTGCTGTGATGGGGCTGGGTATCTTTGGGTCTCCCTGGGTATCTTTGCTGTGATGGGGCTGGGTATCTTTGGGTCTCCCTGGGTATCTTTGCTGTGATGGGGCTGGGTATCTTGGGGTCTCCCTGGGTATCTTTGCTGTGATGGGGCTGGGTATCTTTGGGTCTCCCTGGGTATCTTTGCTGTGATGGGGCTGGGTATCTTTGGGTCTCCCTGGGTATCTTTGCTGTGATGGGGCTGGGTATCTTGGGGTCTCCCTGGGTATCTTTGCTGTGATGGAGCTGGGTATCTTTGGGTCTCCCTGGGTATCTTTGCTGTGATGGGGCTGGGTATCTTTGGGTAGCCCTGGGTATCTTTGCTGTGATGGAGCTGGGTATCTTTGGGTCTCCCTGGGTATCTTTGCTGTGATGGGGCTGGGTATCTTTGGGTCTCCCTGGGTATCTTTGCTGTGATGGGGCTGGGTATCTTGGGGTCTCCCTGGGTATCTTTGCTGTGATGGGGCTGGGTATCTTTGGGTAGCCCTGGGTATCTTTGCTGTGATGGGGCTGGGTATCTTTGGGTCTCCCTGGGTATCTTTGCTGTGATGGGGCTGGGTATCTCGGGGTCTCCCTGGGTATCTTTTCTGTGGTGGGGCTGTGTATCTTTGGGTCTCCCTGGGTATCTTTGCTGTGATGGGGCTGGGTATCTTTGGGTCTCTCTGGGTATCTTTGCTGTGATGGGGCTGGGTATCTTGGGGTCTCCCTGGGTATCTTTGCTGTGATGGGGCTGGGTATCTTTGGGTCTCCCTGGGTATCTTTGCTGTGATGGGGCTGGGTATCTTTGGGTCTCCCTGGGTATCTTTGCTGTGATGGGGCTGGGTATCTTGGGGTCTCCCTGGGTATCTTTGCTGTGATGGGGCTGGGTATCTTTGGGTCTCCCTGGGTATCTTTGCTGTGATGGGGCTGGGTATCTTTGGGTCTCCCTGGGTATCTTTGCTGTGATGGGGCTGGGTATCTTTGGGTCTCCCTGGGTATCTTTGCTGTGATGGGGCTGGGTATCTTTGGGTCTCCCTGGGTATCTTTGCTGTGATGGGGCTGGGTATCTTTGGGTCTCCCTGGGTATCTTTGCTGTGATGGGGCTGGTTATCTTGGGGTCTCCCTGGGTATCTTTGCTGTGATGGGGCTGGTTATCTTGGGGTCTCCCTGGGTATCTTTGCTGTGATGGGGCTGGGTATCTTGGGGTCTCCCTGGGTATCTTTGCTGTGATGGAGCTGGGTATCTTTGGGTCTCCCTGGGTATCTTTGCTGTGATGGGGCTGGGTATCTTTGGGTCTCCCTGGGTATCTTTGCTGTGATGGGGCTGGGTATCTTGGGGTCTCCCTGGGTATCTTTGCTGTGATGGGGCTGGGTATCTTTGGGTAGCCCTGGGTATCTTTGCTGTGATGGAGCTGGGTATCTTTGGGTCTCCCTGGGTATCTTTGCTGTGATGGGGCTGGGTATCTTTGGGTCTCCCTGGGTATCTTTGCTGTGATGGGGCTGGGTATCTTTGGGTCTCCCTGGGTTTCTTTGCTGTGATGGGGCTGGGTATCTTTGGGTATCTTTGTCTAACATATATTTTTTTTGTGCAGATTTCTTCAGCTCTGAGCAGCTCTTTATGATTTTGGAGTTTGAGTTTGGAGGAAATGACCTTGAACGTGTGAGTTGTAAGGTGAGTGGACAATGGACGGCAAAGATGAGCATGATGGGAGGACAATGGTGCGATCGTGATCATTTGGGTGTCACTGGCTTGTAGGTGCCGGGGGTCACTAAGTGCAGCTTATCAACTCCCAGAAGACAATTCTAGGGTCAAAGAAACGGAGGTATGACGACTCCTAAAAAATCTGGTTGCCCATTCTGTCTGCCTTAAAGCCCCAGGATAGTCGTATGATTACGTTGTGTATCTGCGTTTCTCTCCCACTTATCAACAACTCTCCTGTACTGTAGAACTCTCTCATGTTATCCCTCAATCTTCCACCAATCATGGACTATGTAATTCATATATTTGTTATGTTTCCATACTAGTAGAGCTCTTGGCTTCTTCAGGATTTATTCTCCTAGTATAGACCTTCACCCCATGAGTGAGGGTGGACATAGTGTGTGGGGGGGGGGGGGGGTACATGTGGACTGCGCCTCTGTCAAATCACTTATCAGCAATACAGTTTGTTGCGAACACTTGCGGGCCGCAGTTAATGGCGAGGAGCGCCAACGTCGCTCCTTGCACTGGTGGAGATGAGCGCCCTAGGACTTAGGCAGGGAGTGCCGAAGGCGCTCACTGTGCTGGTGGAGATGAGTGCCATAGGCGCTCATCCCTACGACCATGTACGACTACGCTTAAATACAAAACTCAATTGCACAATTCAGAATGCGAGACCCGTAGCAGTTTGACAGCGCTCTTTGCACTGGTGGAGATGAGGGCCATAGGCGCTCATCCCTACGACCCTGTATGACTTAGGCAGGGAGCACATACAAAAACAACAATAACAACCAAAATTAACAAAGCTATTGGGGGTTGGGGTTGAGGTTGAGGGGGGAGGTTGAGGAGCGGGGTTGGGGAGGATGAGGAGCGGGGTTGGGGAGGATGAGGAGCGGGGTTGGGGAGGATGAGGAGCGGGGTTGGGGAGGATGAGGAGCGGGGTTGGGGAGGATGAGGAGCGGGGTTGGGGAGGATGAGGAGCGGGGTTGGTGAGGATGAGGAGCGGGGTTGGGGAGGATGAGGAGCGGGGTTGGGGAGGATGAGGAGCGGGGTTGGGGAGGATGAGGAGCGGGGTTGGGGAGGATGAGGAGCGGGGTTGGGGAGGATGAGGAGCGGGGTTGGGGAGGATGAGGAGCGGGGTTGGGGAGGATGAGGAGCGGGGTTGGGGAGGATGAGGAGCGGGGTTGAGGATGAAGGAGGGAGAGGTTGGAAGAGAGACCGGGAAGGGAGAGGGACACAGGGGGCAGCACATTTCCCACCCTCGGCTTATACTCCAGTATATACAGTATTTACACTACACACTGCGCACATTGCTGACACTTACAAGAGTGCAAATGTACATTGTATGCTGCAGGAACATCAAAACAGATTGCTTGCTGCATATATTAATTACAAATAGGTAAAGTATATTAATGTATAATTTTATTAATTCATTATAATTAAAAAAGGACCAGACGACAGGATCGCTATAAACGCCGAAGGCATTCAGCGCGTGGCTCGCAATGAGCGCCAAGGGAGCTCAGAGGAGCAAAGTACCCAGGGGAGAGGCTCGCAATGAGCGCCAAAAGGCGATCAGCACGGACCTTGCAATAAGCGCCGAATGGGCTCTGATAACCAAAAATACACCAACGGAGAGGCTCGCAATGAGCGCCGAAGATACTCAGACGACCAAAACACTTACTGTGTGTGGCAAACTGCATTACCTGCCTTTTAATTTTATTGCTGTAATTTTTTGACAGGCAAGTCGCGAGTAGTATTATAATTATTGATTGATGGACCGATGGCCATCCTCTCTACTCAGACTGAGGCCTTCACACACACCCCCATCCCCTTGTAGCTGAGGCTTTCACGCGCTGTAGCAGAGGCCGTCGCCAACCCCGCCATTCCCCCCGTAGCAGAGACTTTCACCCCATCATAAGATGCCTGCACCCCCATAGTAAAGGCTTCACGACTCCCCTACCCCCAGTAGCAGAGGCCTTCTGCCTTCACCCCCCCCCCCCCCTATTTGTATGTCCAAAAAACAAGATGTGCCGCGATATTACTCCTCCTTCTGCCTATTTGTATAGACACAAATATGGGTCAAGTTCTTCCCTCCTCCGTCTGGGATATTTCCTTCTGATGTCTCTTCTCTGCCTTGCGGGGGTCCCGGTGCCATCTCATTTCGTACTTGGTTATGCTAGTCTGGTTCTAGTCTCTACCCTTGGTGGCAATTTATAGATCTCCCTCTCTCCGCAGATCCCCTCCGTGACAGTTTCGCGCAGTATCTTACACCAAGTCACTGCTTCCTTAGCTGTAGCTGAAGAGGAGCTGAGGTTTGAGCATAGGTGAGTCTTACTCAAGACACTACTCGACAAGTAGATAATCTGTATGACAGTCTAATGGTTTATTACTTCAGTATGGCAGTCTCTGTCTCTATAGATGTCTTTGCTTTGATGGTTTTTCTCAGTTGGGTGGGTGGGTCTCATTCTCTCCTCCTCTCTCTCTCTATATATATATAGGGATCTGCATTGGGGTAATCTCTTGATAGAGAGCTACATGTCCAAGTTTGTGAAGATTTCTTTGCATGGTGATCTCTTAGACATCCCCAGCGAAGGAGTGCAAGTGAAAATCATCGACTACACTCTATCTCGTCTTGATAAAGGTCAGTGTGTCAAAAACTAACCGTACCATACAGAGAACATTTCATGAATGTCTAACTGGGGACTTTCTCTCACATAGATGGTCTCACAGTGTTCTGTGATCTCTCGACGGATGAGGACCTTTTCCTTGGGGAGGGGGACCTGCAGTTTGATGTTTACCGTAACATGAGGAAGGAGAACAAGTGAGTTCAGTAAACCGAGAAACCCAAATTTATGACAGCGGTTATAAGCAATAGTAACCTCCTTGGCCTTCCATTAGTCCTACTAAGCTCCTCTGGCCATGCCATGCACTCCTCTCCTTGTAGTTATCCTGGTCTTGCCCTCTTTGCTCTGGCCTAGCACTCTTGAGCTGTCCTTGTCCTCCTCATCCTGACCTCTCCCCCTCAAGCTTTTCTTCCTTGCTATATGCCCCTGCCTTTGTCACCTGCTTTTCGCCCCCGTAAGTTGGCCCTGCACTCCTCATCCAGGCACTTGTTTTATGCCCCATCTTTGTTGCCTGCTTTATGCCGGCCATCAAAGAAAACGCTATGTCTGACGCAAACATCACATCACCCAAAGAGCACCCACAGTGAAACGTGGTGGCAGCATCATGCTGTGGGATGTTTTTCGGAAGCCGGGACTGGGAAACTGGTCAGAGTTGAGGGAAAGATGGATGGTGCTAAATACAGGGATATTCTTGCGCAAAACCTGTACCCCTCTGTGCGTGATTTGAGGCTAGGACGGAGGGTCACCTTCCAGCAGGACAATGACCCCAAACACACGGCTAAAGGGGGGGAAACATGTAAATGTGTTGGAATGGCCGAGACCAGACCTCAATCCAATAGCAAATCTGTGGTCAGACATAAAGATTGCCGGTCACAAGCGCAAACCATCCAAGGGGGTGAATAGTTATGCACAGGGACCTTTTCTGTTATTTTGTCCTATTTGTTGTTTGCTTCCCAATAAAAAAAAACAAAAAAAAAACATCTTCCAAGTTGTGGCATGTTCTGTAAATTAAATGATGCAAATCCTCAAACAATCCGTGTTACTTCCAGGTTGTGAGGCAACAAAAACACGAAAAATGCCAAGGGGGGTGAATACTTTTCCAAAGCACTGTAGTTATCTGCTTTACTCTGGCCTCTCCCTCCTTCAGCTGACCTTGACGTGGCCTTTCTTTCTTTCTTTTGGCCTTCCTACTTCCTTTCTACCCCTGGCCTTCCCTCTGAGTCTTTGCTCCTCCTTTCTCTGTTCTACATGTCCTGACCCTGGCCTCGTCCACACCACCTTCACCCTTGTCCTCCTCGTCCTGGCATTTTTTTGCCTCTATCCTGTCCATATGTTTGATGGGGTAGCTGGTCCACTTTTCCAACCCCTCTGATGGCAAGGAAGAGGGTGTCTGGTAGTTTATTTTGCTTTAATCCCAAAAGCGAGACTTAGGGGAGCTGTCTGATGGGGCCTATTTTTTTTACAATATGTTTCGGTTTCATGACCTGCTTTGCTTAGGTCAGTGGGGGAGGGGAGTTGGCAATGGGTGTTGGTATCATCTGGGGAGTTTATGCAGTTTGGGGTCAAGAAAGATGGCATCTGGCTTGGAACATGGTCAACCACAATCAATATAGAGAGTGGATTACTCTTTCTTCTCACAATTGCAACAGCACATTAATAACCACACATACATTTTAACCAGGAAATCATGACCGTAATTAGAGGTACACCATGTCCAACTGTCCATCCATTTGTGAAACCCACTATATTTGCAGTGTTCTTGTGTTCCTTTGGCTTTGTCTACCTCCACAGTGTACTTGGCTGGGCTTGCCCGTGTGTTCGTCACCTATTCCTTATATCCACTCTCTTGTTTGCAGGAATAGCTGGGCCTCCTACCTCCCTTACTCCAATGTTCTCTGGCTTCATTATCTAGCTGACAAGCTCCTCACTTGTGTCCAGTACATCAAGAAGCCAAGCTCTGTAGCGCATCGCAAAGAGCTCCGCAGACTTCAGGACTTCCGGAGGGAAGTGAGGGGGTTCAGTTCTGCCAGAGAGACTCTGCAGAACAGCAGACTTTTTAAGTTCTGAATGTGAAAGCTCTGTCATGGACCTCGCGACTCTGCACAGCCGGCCACACAATGGAAGGTATTCGGTATCCCACAGCACTGCAGCCTATCCAATCTATGTATATAACTGTCGCTTTGCGGAATCTCCTCCTGTCTGAGCTCCATATTGTGCCGTCTTGCATGGCTACCTTCGTTTCTGGAGTGGAAGCTCTGTCATGGACCTCGCGACTCTGCACAGTCGGCCACACAACGAGACAGACTCCACAAACAATACATCCAGGTACATCTGAGCCTGGTTCATTAGATACTCTCTCTCTTCTGGAGTGGTCATGGACCTGACAGCTGTGCACAGGAGGCCACCGGAAAAATTACTTATCCAGGTACATCTGAGCCGGGTTCATCATGGCGCACACGGCAGACTCACTTATCTGTTTATATCATGGTCTCTCTGTAGGTTCTCCTCCTGTACAAGCGCCGTATTTCCTCTCTTGCATGACTGCATTCCCTTCTGACGCAGAAGTGAACTTTATTGTTTTTTTTTTTTTTTATAACAATGAGTTTTATTGTCACGGCTTGTAATAAACATTTCACACATTTGACCTCGGCTCGCAGGCCTGTCTGATTATCCTATATCCATGATTCCCAACATACATATATTTATATACATCAGCATAATGAAAACTCTGTAACAAAACTGTTCGTAAAGTCAGGATGAAGGTTAGCCTGTTATAGGTCGAGCCATATGGCACTGGTACATAAAGAGTGACTATCTCTTTTTTATTTTTTTTATTTTGAGCACTAACCTTTTAGAATCGTACACCAAAACCAAAAACTTAAACTGCTTGCTGGCCTACCCTGTCCCCCTCTCTACTTATGGATTCCCCAAATACAGGCAATTTTTTAATGAAGATGTCCCCCAGTCCCTTCCTATACCCCCTCCCCAGACCCCTAAACCGACCTATTTGAGGAAATGATCCTACCTTTCAACTAGACACTAGTCCTAACACCCTAAGGCAAGGCCCGTGTATACTGTCCATGGGTCCCAGATTTTCCTATAATTATCCATAGAGTCATCCAATAGGTGGGTGATTATTTCGTTGATGGCAATATAATTAATCTTATGTTTGATCAGCTGGAAGTTTAGGTTGCTGGATTTCCAGGATTTAGCACATATGGCTCTTGGCTGCCAGGGTTATGTATTGCAGCAGCCTGTTTTGGGAAGGTGTAAGAGTGCTATTGGGGATCCCTAGCAGCATGTTGTCAATAGACCTGTCCACCTGGGTAAGGAATAAGTCCGAGGCTAATTCTGAGACTAGGTCCCATTCCTTTGCTACCTTGCGGCAGGACCACCATATATGGGAAAATATCCCAGTTGCCTGGCACCTCCTAAAGCACAGTTGGCTTTCTGACTTTTTCCATTTTGCGAGCTTTTCCGGGGTTATGTATACCCTGTGGAGCACCTTGATGGCGGTTTCTAGGATGCTATAGTTAAGGGAGCCCCTATAGATGTTGGACCAAGCTATGCTCCATTTACCTAAGTCCCAGCTTGTATTCATGCCAGATTCCCAGTCTACCATGTGTTTAAGTTTGAGACCAACCGGCCTGGCATTGAATGTTTTGTAAAGCATCCCTAGGGTGCCCTTCGTTAGAGGTGCCACTTGGCAGATTTTTGACAGCCAGTTCATTTCCGGTACTGGCTGGTTCTCTAACAAGGAGAGTACAAGATGTTTAAGCCTGCAGAAATTATAGTGTTCTGTCAAGGGCAGGTCATGTTTGTCCCTTATTTTTTCGAATGAGATAATTTGCCCCTTCTCAATCCACTCTCCCAGCCTATCTAGTTTTTTATTCTTCCACCAGTGTTGGGAAGATAGGTTTAGACTAACTGACATCTGGGGGTGATTTAAGGAGTGAGATCATGTAGGATGGTTTTGGGAATAATTTTATGTGCTCGCGGGCCCATTTCCAACATGTTAGCGTGTGTTTTATTATGGGGTTGGAAGTATTTCTCATTTTGGGGGGGAATGTCTGGCAGCCACATAATTGTGTCCCAGGTCAACGGTCTCATTGAATGGTTTTCTATATAAATCCACGCCGGTTGATGGGTCACGGAATGGGCGATTGGTAAAAAGGATAATTGAGCGGCCTTGTAATAATGTTTAATGTTAGGGCAGGATAGCCCTCCATCTAGTTTGTGCAGGTACATGATTTTTTTCGCGATTCGTGATGGGCCCTGGTTCCAAATGAACCTAAAGATATGCCTTTGGAAATTAGACAACTCTTTATTTTTTACCAGAATCGGGAGGGTTCTAAACAGGTAAAGAAGTCTGGGTAAAATGTTCATTTTTATTGTGTTAATTCTGCCCACCCAGGAAAGGCGAAATTTCGTCCATCGACCTAAATCTGCAATCAAGGTTTTTAGTAGCTTAGAATAGTTCTCATTATAAAGATCCCCCAGGTTTGCCGTTAACCTTATCCCAAGGTAGTTTATGTATTTGATGTCCCAATTAAATTTCTAATTATCATGTAGACTGTTTTTTTCTGCTACCGGAACATCTATGGCCAGGGTCTCTGTTTTCTCTAAATTTAGTTTTAGGCCCGAGAGCTGGCCAAACTTTTCTAGTGTTTTAATGAGTTCCGGAACTGATTTAGTTGGGTTGGACACCACGCATAGCAGATCGTCTGTGAACAGGCAAATTTTGAAGTGGTGATGTCCAACCTTTATCCTGGAAATCCCAGAGTTTGCCCTGATCTCCCTGGCTAGGGGTTCCATAGCCAATGCGAAGAGCAAAGGCGATAACGGGCATCCTTGTCTAGTACCCCTCCCTATTGTTATATTCGGAGTCACAGGACCCGGGAGCTTCAGTTTGGCCGAAGGGGAGCTATAGAAAGATTTCAGCAGGTTAATGAACTGGCCACTGATACCAAATTTACTTAGGGTCGCGAATAGATAGGGCCATTCCAGGGAATCGAAGGCCTTTTCTATATCAAAGGCCATAAGGCATGATGGTGTTTTGGAGATTTTGGCTTTGTGTATGAGGTTAAGGACTTTCCTAATATTGTCTCCTGCCTACCTGGTCATTGTGAATCAGTCTTGGCAAGAAAGAAGCCAGTCTGTCTGCCAAAATTTTGGATAGAATCTTCATGTCACAATTTAGGAGTGAGATTGGCCTGTAGTTTTTCATTTCCAGAGAGTCCCTCCCTTCCTTGGGGAATAGTATAATTTCAGCAGTGTTAAGCTCTGCAGGTAATTTTTCTGTTGCCAGAATGTTGTTAAGGAGTGTGACTAGGTGTGGGCCCAGGGTTTCTATAAATGTTTTGTAATAGTTATTGGTAAACCCGTCTGGCCCCGGAGATTTACCAGCTTTAAGTTTGTGAACCGTTTTGCGAACCTCATCTAACGATATTGGGGCGTTAAGGGCTCCCAGCTCTTCCCCCGTTATGGTGGGGAGATCCTTTGAATTGAGAAATGATTTCATCTCATTAAGGTTGAGAGATGTGGAGCCTTCATAGAGGGAATTAAAGTTATTGGTGAAGGTAGACTTAATTTTACTTGGATTGGCTGTGAGCTCACCCTCCCGCGTTTTTATTTGGTGGATTTTATTCTGTGTACTTTTTGATTGTAGCTTTCTGGCTAGGAGTGGGCCCGGTTTATTTGCTTTGTCGAAAAACTTTTGCTGAGTCCCCCTTAGGGCTTTCTCAGTTTGGTCTGAGAGGAGAGCGTCTAGGTCTGTCCTAACCTTTTCAATTGCCTGTCTATTTTTGATGTCCGGCTTGGATTGGTTTAATTTTTCAAGTTTTGTCAGTTCTGCTTGAAGTTCAATTTCTCTAGCTTTTCTTTGTTTTTTGTAGTGGGAGGCGATTTTAATAAGGGATCCCCGGATATAGGCCTTGTGTGTAACCCATACAATGCTTGCCCTTACTTCTGGGGAGAGGTTAACCTGGAAAAAAAGATACAGATCCTGGGAAATTTGGTTTTTGACCTCTGGGTTAGCTAGGATTCGTTCGTTCAGTCTCCATGAGATTATGGGCCTCCCCCCTGAAGCCCAGCCCAATGCAAGCTTTACAGCGGCATGGTCTGACCATGTACAGGGAACAAGTTCTGATTTCTTTACCTGGTCTAATAGGGAGGAATCTGCAAAAATGTAGTCTATCCTGGAATAGGTATTATGTACTTGGGAGAAAAAGGAATACTCCTTAGCCGTAGGGTGTGTTTCCCTCCAGACATCTGTCAAGTTTAGCTTAAGAAGTAAGCGCTTAATTATCTTTATTTTTCTAGAAAACCTCTCTTGACCCCCCTTCCCTGTCCTATCTTGTGTCGGGTCCATCACCAAGTTCAGGTCCCCCCCTATTATTATTTTTCCTAACCCTGGCTTATCTAGAATTTTTTTGCACGTTTATGACAGTCTGATGGGGGTTAGATGTTGGGGCGTAGATAGAGACCAGGGTTGTCTTAATGCCCTGTACTAGTCCTGTTATTACAAAACTACCTGCCGGATCTGTCTGTTTATTTTCTAATGTAAAAGGGAAGTTCCTGTGAAGGAGTATGGCCGCCCCTCCTTTTTTAGTTCTTTGGTTGGCTAGGAAAACCGTTGGGTAGTTCTTGTGGAGAAAATTCGGGTGGTTGTTGTGAACAAAGTGAGTCTCCTGCATGAATATGACAGAGGGGTTACTATCCTTATAAGATAGAAAGGCCTTGCGACGTTTAAATGGTGAGTTAAAACCCTTGACATTGTGTGGCAGGAATACTATGTCTAAATTATTCCGATTTTCCGCCATGTGTGTGGAGTGGTGAAGCGATCCAATGGAGAAGTCCAGAAAGCCCTGTGACCTGGTGAGATGGGCTGGGAGAGTGGACAACTCCCTATCCCGGCGGATTTACCACCCGGGAGTCTATCGACTGAGAGAAGGATGCCTTCTAACCTGATGGAATTACCTCTGGGGAGTTTTGCGTTCAGGAATGGAGAACATGGGACAGCCAGCAAGCTAATAAAACAGTAAGTAAATATTGAGACATAACGGATAAACAGATGAAAATAACCTAAAAACATTTCAAAGACAATGATCCTTATTAAAATTTACCGATAGCACCTAAGTGCCTAGGGTGGAGAGGATAAACACTCCTCCCTCTGTCCCTAGTATGAGGAAAAAGAAAACATTTGAATAGTTCCTGACTAGACAATTAGTAAATTTACACTACCGAACATTAAGCCTGGACTAGGCCCGTCCCTGGGGAAACATAAGAAATGTGAGAAGAAAATATATCTAGATCTATAGTCTCTTTGGCAAAAGCTCACTCTTCTCTAGTGTTATATCTAACAGTATGTACTTCAACTCACAATACGTAATGATATTTGTATATAATTTTAGGCTTACTAACTATTGTTAGACCTTTTATGCATTGGTTTAATATTTCTCAAGTTTCTAAATGTTGCTAAAGTTCACCCTTCGTGCACCAGTAAGGAAGGAGTGCTTGGGGTGGGCTTGCCGGAAGTCCCAGGCTCGGATTGCAGCGAGCATGCAGCCTCTCTTTGGTTTCTCTGTTTTTTGTTGACAGGTATATCAGTCCACTGCCTTGAAGGCCTGTCTTTTGGCCTCTCTGCTCGTTGTTCACGAAACTCTTCAATGGTGGCAAGTTTGAGATGGATCAAATGTTTCTGACAGTCTTCCAGAGAGAAAGCAGAGTAAGTGGAGCCTCCGGCTTGGAAAAATAAGCGGAATGGAAAACCCCATTTATACGGGATCTTGTTCTTTATAAGAACACTTAAAGCCGGTCTCATTTCCCTGCGTTTGAACAGAGTGGATGGAGCAATATCAGCAAGAATCTGTAGGTGAGATCCATCTGGGCCAACCACTTGTGGAACATTTCTGGCGACAGAAAGGATATTGTCCCTTGTTCTTTGTCGGAGGAATCGGACTATAGTGTCTTTAGGTAGGCTCTGGTTGACGGACGCTCCCAGGGCCCAATGTGCCCTTTCAATTTCAATCTCTTCATCTTCTTCCCCCGGCAGCAAGGACCGAACCACCTCCTTGAGAGCCCCAGGGATAATTAGCAGGTATTGGCAATAATCACCCCATTTAGAAAGAGAACTTTCTTTAAGGTAAATCAGAAAGGCTGATTGATGGGTAAAAATGACAAACTTATTTTTTTGCGCAATAAATTGTTCTTTTGTGGGTAAGAGCTCATAGTGGGTGAGGACCGTGCCCTTGTGGTGTATCATCTCAATCTGTAACCAGAATTACCAACTGCTGAACTTGCTTTTATCTTTACTTTTTTTTTATCTGTTTGCGGCCGGTATCTACCAATCGTTTTAAGGGATGAGGAGGGTGTGAATATCTAAAGGATATACTTTCAGGTTTTAAAAACAGTTGTATAAAATAAGCCAGCTATTCACTGTAGAAAGAACAAGTAGTTCCATTTCTTGGCCACAAGATGGCGCTGCAGGATGTTTGTGGTAAATATATACATGTCTGTTTCTTTGTTCATTCTCCCGCCTTCCATTGATCCACCCCCAAGAGGGGCCAACCAAGCCCACGGTTTTCCCAGCCTCCTGATTGGCTCTTCTAGTTCTGTTATTGGTTACTTCTAATCTGGGTGGAAGTTTGCATGTGTGCTGTAACTGGTGAGATACGCTGCTGTGACCATAAATAAACATGCTCTTCTGGAACGTCTAGTGAATGGAATATTTTCATTTAGAGGGAAGACTTTTATTATTTTACTGAGCTGATGCAGATGATCCTGATCTGACCGCCGGGCACCAAGAGGCCCATTCCTTCTAGGAAAATAGCGAGGGATTCCTGTAGCCAAAGGCAGGAATTTCTGGGGCTGAATAGCACTATACAGACAATAGGGAATAATTTCTAATAATATCACAACTTATATTTAATACAGGGAACAACGACGAATAAAAACGATTAAAATTTACAGTTTAAGAACAAAAGCACTGATTTGCTCCTTTGGCAGAAAAAATCTTGGCATTTAATGCCTGTACCACATATAGTCTGGGCTGGTCAGCCTCTTATTCATTTCAAAGTTACTTCATATGAGTACACATATTTGGGCATATACAGGATAAACTGCAGTACTGGAGACAGAAGTCAATACACAACCCCACTTCCTGATTCCTTACACTAGGAATTAGGTGGGTCTTTACTTGTCTTTATGCTCCACTATAGATTACGGAGACAAAAAGTAGCTATCATTGCTCTTAACCTGAAACAGAAAAACAAAATCTAATATATCTCTCTTGTTACTTGAATACTGGAGAGTTTAAGAGGTAGTCATGAGAGATTATGACACGCACGTTTTCTGGTGGCCAGTCTATGGCTTCTTTAGGGTATAGAACTTAGTGCATATTCAATCTATCTCTGTTTACCAAATGTTTATATAATTTTGATCCTCTTAAGAAAACCTTTTCTGTAGACTTCAATCTAACGGAATATCTTTAGACCCACTCAGAATGCATTGATATCTGTCCAAAATATGCCTATCTCAGGCTCTCTGCAATGCTCAGAACGCTACTTTCCCTGTCTTAACTCCACTTCCTGATTTGCGCTCATGTGACTCAAGCATGCGTCTTATGTAATGACGCACGTTCTAACCTACGCCTGACGCGTTTCAACGTCCTAGACATCTTTGTTGTTGTCCTCCCCCCTTTGACGTTTTTTGTTATTTTGTTTTATTTGTCAATGTGCATAACTATTCACCCCCTAAAGTCAATACTTTGTAGAGCCGCCTTTTGCGGAAAGTCTCTATGAGCTCGCCACATCGAACCACTGGGATTTTTGCCTATTCCTCCTTGCAAAACTGCTCCAGCTCCTTCAAGTTGGATGGTTTGCGCTTGTGATCAGCAATCTTTAAGTCTGACCACAGATTTCATATTGGATTGAGGTCTGGGCTGTGACTCGGCCATTCAAACACATTTACATGTTTCCCCCCTTTAGCCGTGTGTTTGGGGTCATTGTCCTGCTGGAAGGTGAACCTCCGTCCTAGCCTCAAATCACGCACAGAGGGGTACAGGTTTTGCTCAGGAATATCCCTGTATTTAGCACCATCCATCTTTCCCTCAACTCTGACTAGTTTCCCAGTCCCGGCTGCTTAAAAACATCCCGCACAGCACGATGCTGCCACCGCCATGTGTCACTGTGGGGACGGTGCTCTTTGGGTGATGTGTTGGGTTTGCGGCAGACATAGCGTTTTTTTTGATGGCCCAAAAAGTTCAATTTTTTAGTCTCCTCCAATCAGAGCACCTTCCTCCATACATTTTGGGAGTCTCCCACAAGGCTTTTCGCAAACTCAAAACGTGCCATTTTGTTTTTCCTGAAAGTAATGGCTTTCTTCTGGCCACTCTGCCATAAAGCCCAACTCTATGGAACGTACGGCTTATTGTCGTCCTATGTACAGATACTCCAGTCTCTGCTGTGGATCTCTGCAGTTCCTCCAGGGTTACCTTAGGTCTCTGTGCTGCCTCTCTGATTAATGCCCTCCTTGCCCGGTAGACAAGTTTTGGTGGGCGGCCGTCTCTTGGCAGGTTTGCTGTTGCGCCATGTTCTTTCCATTTGGTTATGATAGATTTGATGGTGCTCCTGGGGATCATCAAAGATTTGGATACTTCTTTATAACCTAACAAGACTTGTACTTCTCAACAACATTGTCCCTTACTTGTTTGGAGAGTTCCTTGGTCTTCATGGCAGTGCTAGTGGCGCCTCTTGCTTAGGTGTTGCAGCCTCTGGGGCCTTTCAAAAAAAGGCGTGTGTGTATAATATAATGATAGATCATGTGACACTTAGGTTGCACACAAGTGACATAATTTCACTAATTATGTGACTTCTGAAGGTAATTGGTTGCACCAGAGCTTTTTATGGGCTTCATAACAAAGGGGGTGAATATATACGCACATGATAATTTTCTGTTTTCTATTTCAAAAAAATAGTTTTATGTTTATATTTTTCTCATTTCACTTCACCAACTTAGACTATTGTGTTCTGATCCGCCACATAAAATTCAGATTAACAAAACAATGAACTTAAGGCTGTAATGTAACAAAATAGGTAAAAAGTCAAGGGGGGGGATGAATACTTTTGCAAGGCACTGTATAACTCAGCGAGTATCATGCAAATGTGTCCGAGGAAGATATGGAGCCTCTTCCAACCAATCTCCTGCTCCTGCGACAGTTTGCAGGAAGGATCATATGTGGGCCCCGGCTCCCACCAGATTCGGCATCACCACCACCAGGAGCCCTGTCAGACTTATGGCCAAAAAGTTCAACCTTGGTTTCATCAGACCATAAAACCTTTTCCCACATGCTTTTGGGAGACTTCAGATGTGTTTTTGCAAAATGTAGCCTCTCTTGGATGTTTTTCTTTGTAAGAAAAGGCTTTCGTCTGGCCACTCTACCCCATAGCCCAGACATATGAAGAATACGGGAGATTGTTGTCACATGTACCACACAGCCAGTACTTGCCAGATATTCCTGCAGCTTTTTTAATGTTGCTGTAGGCCTCTTGGTAGCCTCCCAGACCAGTTTTCTTCTCGTCTTTTCATCAATTTTGGAGGGAGCTCCAGTTCTTGGTAATGTCACTGTTGTGCCATATTTTCTCCACTTGATGATGACTGTCTTCACTGTGTTTCATGGTATATCTAATGCCTTGGAAATTCTTTTGTACCCTTCTCCCGACTGATATCTTTTAACAATGAGATCCCTCTGATGCTTTGGAAGCTCTCTGTGGACCATGGCTTTTGTTGTGGGATGCGACTAAGAAAATTTTAGGAAAGACCAACTAGAGCAGCTGAACTTTATTTGGGGTTAATCAGAGGTGATTAAATGATGGCAGGTGTATGCTGACTCCTATTTAACACAATTTGGAATGTGATTGCTTAATTCTGAACACAGCTACATCCCCAGTTATAAGAGGGTGTGCAGACTTATGCAACCACATTATTATTTTTATTTTTTCTTCCCTCCACCTAAAAGATTTCAGTTTTTTTTTTCAATTGAGTTGTACAGTTTATAGGTCACATTAAAGGTGGAAAAAGTTCTGAAATGATTTATCTTTGTCTCATTTTTTTACAGCACAGAAACCTGACATTTTAACAGGGGTGTGTAGACTTTTTATATCCTATGTATGTATGTATGTATGTATGTAAGTATGTATGAGTGGGAGCGGGAGCGAGTGGTAGTGGGGGTGGGAGTATGTGTGTGTGTGTTTTTTTATTTTTTTTTATTATCACAGGAACCCTGTTTTGTAGTATTAGGCTAGTCACCAGCAGGAGGCTAGATGAAAGAGTTTTGTAATTTTAAAGTGACCGCAGCAAATATTGAAAAAATAGAATATAGAACAAGTTATAATTAATTTTACATTTTTATATTATTTAAATTAAACAAGTAAGTGATGGGAGGATTAAGTCAGTGCATTAATTTTGGGAGGGTTGTTGCCCGTTTGCCCCTATGCTCCAGCCACCCCTGGTCTTTACCCCCCTTTAAGTAACACAATCATTTTATCTTTCAGGAATTTTGCCTTCATGGATATACCAATCAGAAAGTCATTAAACAGCGACTGGAGATAAGGAAAGAGGGTATCTGGGAATTGCTTATAATAATAATAATAATAATAATATTACTGTATATACTGGAGTATAAGCCGACCCGAGTATAAGCCGAGGCACCTATTTTACCACAAAATACTGGGAAAAATGAGTGACTCGAAGTATAAGCCGAGGGTGGGAAATGTGCTGCCCCCTGTGTCCCTCTTGTGTCCCCCTCTCTCCCCTGTGTCTCTTCCCCCCTCTCCCTCCCCTGTGTCTCTTCCCCCCTCTCCCTCCCCTGTGTCTCTTCTCCCCTCTCCCTCCCCTGTGTCTCTTCCCCCCTCTCCCTCCCCTGTGTCTCTTCTCCCCTCTCCCTCCCCTGTGTCTCTTCCCCCCTCTCCCTTCCCTGTGTCTCTTCCCCCCTTCCCTTATCCCCCTCATTCACCTCCATGTGCAGCTTTTGCTCCGGCCTCCGCTCCTTCCGGCGTCTTGACCCGGCCAATGCTAATGACGTGGCGCGCATGTGACGTCACGTCATTAGCATATACCGGGTGCCGACGCGGCACCCGGTGTATATTCGGCTTATACTCAAGTATATACAGTAATAATAATAATTGATAAATCCTTCCGAACCAGGGGCTTTGTGAAGTTTCTCCGCCTTAATAGCGGTTTTAATTTGTTTTATTGAAATGGGAATCGACCCAGTCACTTTCAGCATGAGGAAACTTGATTCTTGATAGACATTTATTGATTTGCGCTTTATGTCCAGGCGAACTTGACTGGGGAGTCGTTGAGTATAATGCAGTGTAAAATTTCTCAAAAGCCTTTGTAATTTCCTCAGGTTGGTAAATAGTGTCCGGCTTATTGGTGAATGTGAAGAATTTTGACTGTGTGCGCTGCAAAACGGTCACAACCTTCCTCAGAATCAGATTAAGTTTAAGTGCAAGGATTTCCTGATGGGTCTTAGGCACCCCCTGGGAGGAGAAAGTTCTACTTTTCTGTCAGCAGATCCTAGCTGAATGCGGGTCCCAGTAGAACTGCTTTGTGGGCTGCCCAGACACCCACCTGGTCCACCTCACCTCCGCTATTCATATTAAAATACCTACCAACACTTTGTGAATTTTCTCTCTCGTTGAAGCATCATTGAGGAGAGCCGGGTTTAGTGCACATGTGGGGGTACGTCCTAAAGTGACACTAACTAGGTAATGGTCTGACCAGGAGATGGGATCAATTACTGCATCAGTTACGTTTGATTCATGATGCTGTTGGAGTAAAATGTAATAAATACTTGATTGAGATTTGTGAGGATAGCTGAATAGAAAGTACAGTCTTTTTCACCTTGGTTCATTCCCCTCTGAGCATCAAACAAGCAGTGACTTAAAGGCTTTGGTGACAGTGGGAACCGGTGGGAAGGGGCAATCCCAGACCTATCCTTAATGGGATCTAGAACAGCCATTCGTGTTGTCACTCAGAATCCAAGTAGAGTGTTACATAGTTACATAGTTACATAGTTACATAGTAATTAAGGTTGAAAAAAGACTTTCAGTCCATCAAGTTCAACCTGTTAAGATCTCCTCTGATCTGCAATATGCGGATTAGTTATTAATTAAATTATTGATTAAATAATTATTAATAGTATAGTATTGGAGAATGAATAAAGAGTTAGTCCATCAAGTTCAACCTTTTTAGATCTCTATTGATCTTTTTAATTTGGACTATTTATTATTATTGTTAATTGTTAATTATTGTTAATTGATCCAGAGGAAGGCAAACATAAAAAAAACCCCATTGAAACTTTGCCAATTGTCTCATAAGGGGGAAAAAAAGCAAAATTCCTTCCTGACCCCAGAAACTGGCGATCAAATTTCTCCCTGGATCAATATTCCTTCGCTAGTTATCTAGGATAGCCTTGAATGCCCTCTTTATTCAGAAATATATCTAACCCCTTTTTGAAGTTGTCTATCGAATTCGCTGTCACCACCTCCTTTGGTAGAGAATTCCACAGTTTAACCACCCTAACTGTGAAGAACCCTTTTCTTTGTTTAAGGTGAAATCTTTTTTCCTCTAACCTCAACGGATGTCCTCTTGTCAGTTGAAAATCTCTTGCTACAAAAAGCTCACTTGACAAAGCCTTATATGGACCCTGGATGTATTTAAATAACGTAATCATATCTCCTCTTAGACGCCTTTTTTCTAGCGAAAATAAGTTTAATTTTGCTAGTCTTTCTTCATAACTTAGCCCCTCCATTCCCCTTATTAGTTTTGTTGCCCTTCTCTGTACTTTTTCCAGCTCTAAGATGTCTTTTTTGTGAGGTGGTGCCCAAAATTGTACTCCATATTCCAAATGAGGGCGTACTAGAGATTTGTATAGTGGCAGAATTATATCTTCTTCCCTGGCTTCTATACCCTTCCTAATACATGCTAATATTTTATTTGCCTTTGCAGCCGCTGCTTGGCTTTGAGCGCTGTTACCTAGGTGGTTGTCCACTAGTACTCCCAAATCCCTTTCAATATCTGATACCCCTAGATTTGCTCCATTAAGATTATAGATTACATGGCTATTTTTCCTTCCCAAATGCATAACCTTACATTTATTTGTATTAAATCTCATCTGCCATTTAGCCGCCCATTTCTCTAATTTATGCAAATCCTTTTGTAGGGAAAGTACATCATTATCTGATTTTATTACCTTGCACAACTTAGTGTCATCAGCAAAAATGGAGACACTACATTCGAGTCCTACTTCAATGTCATTAATAAATATGTTAAAAAGGAGAGGACCCAATACTGAGCCCTGAGGAACCCCACTTATCACATTAGACCAATCGGAGTATGTTCCATTTACAACAACCCTTTGCTTCCTGTCTTTTAGCCAGCTCTCGATCCATGAGCAGATATTTACTGCAATTCCTGTATCCCTTAGTTTGCTCACTAGTCTTCCATGTGGCACTGTATCAAATGCCTTTGAAAAATCTAAAAAGACTACATCCACTGAGTTGCCCTGATCCAAGTTCCTACTAACCTCCTCATAAAAACTAATTAGATTGGTCTGACACGACCTTTCCTTCATAAATCCATGTTGACTGCTACCTATGATCCTGTTCAAATAGACATATTCTTGTATTCTGTCCCTTATTAACCCTTCTAAAAGCTTCCCAACTACAGAAGTGAGGCTCACTGGTCTATAATTCCCCGGATTTGCTCTAGATCCCTTCTTAAATATAGGTATCACCTCTGCTTTTCTCCAGTCATCTGGTAGAGACCCTGTAGTGAGCGAGTCTTTAAAGATTAGATATAATGGTTTGGCTATTACAGAACCCAGCTCCCTCAGTACCCTTGGATGTATTCCATCAGGACCTGGGGCTTTATTAACATTTATTTTCTCCAACCTCTTTTGTATTTCTTCCTGCGTTAACCAATTATTTAGTGAAGGTAGTGTAGCCCCATTATGTTGCGGTGTCCCAACCACTGGTACCTCCCTTGTGTAAACCGAAGAAAAGAACCTATTTAGCTCATCTGCCTTTTCCTGGTCACTAATTATCAGATGGCCTGTGTCACATTGTAATGGTCCTATCGATTCCTTCCTGGCCTTCTTCCCATTAATATATTTATAAAATATTTTAGGGTTAGTCTTACTTTCCATTGCAACTGACTTCTCATTTTCTATTTTAGCCAGTCTAATAGCCCTTTTGCTGCCTTGTTGATTTCCTTATAGTCACATAAAGATGCCTCTGTTCCCTCCTTCTTGTATAATTTAAATGCATACTTCTTTTTCCTCATCATGATCTTTAAGTCATTGTTAAGCCACATGGGATGTGATTTACTCCTATTCATTTTATTTCCACATGGTACATGCTGATGAGTATGTTTATTTAGTAAGGATTTGAATGTTGTCCATTTATTTTCAGTATTCTTCCCTGTAAGTTCTTTGTCCCAGTCTATATGTTGTATTGCTGCCCGTAGCCCATTAAAGTTAGCCCTTTTAAAATTTAGAGTTTTTGTTGGCCCCTTACAACTCTGTTTTTTGTATTCAATCTCAAATGAGACTGTGTTGTGATCACTGTTCCCCAAGGGTTCCCCTATTTTTACATTTGATATTATATCAATATTACTTGTGATGACTAAATCCAAGATGGCCCCATTTCTAGTAGGTTCTTGTATTACCTGGGCTAGATAATGATCCCTGAGTGTACTCAAGAACCTGCTCCCCTTAGCTGAGCTGCTGGTCTCGTTTATCCAGTTTATATCAGGGTAATTAAAGTCTCCCATTATTAGAACTTGCCCGTGCTTAGCTGCATTTCCAATCTGTAACAATAATTGTATTTCCTCACTTTCAGCTATATTTGGGGGTTCCTGAAGAAGGCTGATTGCCATGAGGTTGGATCGTAAACTTTAAGCATCGACATATTTCTCTCAATAATAGGGCCATGCACCAGAATGTACTTCCCATCATTGGCTCTTTGGATTGATATATGTTGGAAATGAAGCCTCTTATGGATTAGTATCGAGAAACCACTTTTTTCAGTGGTGGTGGCATGAAAAGTTTTGGTAAAATGCTTCCCCCAATATTTTGTAATTACATTCTTTATAACTAGGACAACATCTGCACCTAGTTGGCGATAAGTATTAGGAGCAACCCCGTGCTTCACCGGTTCATTCAAACCTTGGGCATTATGAGACGCAATTTTAAGGTCCATGACTCACCGGATTTTGCGACAGGAAATCTGATCCGTATGTCCCTGTCGTCCAATCTATCCTTGTGGACAGTGAGCCAAAGGGAAGCACCTGTATGGCGTGGGAAGGAAAGGGAGTATGTAGGGAAAAAAAATGGTTCAGAGAAAACAAATTCCAAATTGAGTAGGGGCGGAGCATACAAGTAACGTCAATCTGAAGATAAAGGAGTTATACAAATGACGGCAGTAACTTACTCCTAAGGCAGAGCACTAACACTTATAGACATAGAACAATAACAAGAATTTTGTAGAGGAGAACAAGAGCTGTCTTCTAATGTATATGGTGAGCCGACCAGTATCACTGAAACTAAATACGAGGGCGGCTCGCCTCACTGTTTACAATAAATCATAACCCCTAAGGGCCACGCTTAGTATCATTGGATATGAGTGACACTTAAGCTGTTGGGTAACATGAGAAAGAGAACATGTGATGTAGCAGACCGAATCAACTAAATGGCCCAGCATAAATAACAGAAAAAACATAGTTCCACATAATATGATATGAAATCATCCAGGACCTTGTAGGTGTCCCGCACTCTTGCTGAATGTTCCACCTGAAAGTTCAGAATTCAAGAATCGGAGGAATTGGAAAGTAAAGGCACCTTTCAGTCTTTTGTGTAGTTCCGTGCATTAGGTCTTCTCTGTCAGCGAGGTGCCTGTACTGAAATTGGCCCAAGATTTTCCGGCACCTGGACATTCCAGGGCAGAAGCAAGGCTGTACCTTCTTCCATATTACGAATGGTGTGAACTTTCCCCTATCTAAGAATATTCAGCCTAAATGGGAAACCCTAGGTATATTTCTGAGCTAATGTTTCCAGAAGGGTATTCAATGTTCTTCTCTTGGAGAAAGTGGTTGGGGATAAGTCCACATAAAAACTCTGTTGTCTGCTTGATCGCCTTCATGAACAGGTCTATGGAACTTTGCAATTACGTCCCTTGGTCTTTATGTGGGAGATGGCTGGAGATGCTCTATGTATCCTATCAAGCTGGTAGGCCTCATCTTTCAAATCAGGCAGGAGGGTTTGCAGAGATCATTCTTGTAAGGAGGAAGATAATGTACCGACTTTTGAAGGTTACAGATGCAGATATTTTGTCTCCTAGGCCTATTTGCAAGGTCTTCCTGGAGAGATTGAAGGGGGAATTGCTCCTCTTTTAACATAGACATTAATTCTTCTACTTGGGTGTGTACCCTCAGAAGATTGTTGTAGTTGTCCTCTAATTTAATCACTTTAGAGTCCACTGCCTTAATTTCATCTTTAAGGGCTGCCACGACCTTTCGTCCTTCAGCCTTAATCTCTGAAGAGATCAGATCTTTCACGTCCTATATGTCCACCCTTGTGCTCTGGGCACAAGCCTCCATATTTGTTGTTTGGTGTATGCTTAGCAGATATAGATGTCTTCAGAGATTTGCATATTGGTTTTCGGCGTTCGGAAGTCTTGGATATTTTTTGTAATACACCTGGTTGAGACTCTCGCCATCTCCCACAGCAAACCTGTCTCCAGGGATCACATTGTCGCTCTTTTGGTGTGTCACTTGTCATAGATGTTTGCCCCTATATAACGGAGAGGTAGGTACGTACAGTATATGTTGGGAACGACCATAAAACAGCTCGGAGACATATAATACGTGCCAGCAATTGCAGTCTTATAAATCTGACTTTAAGTTAGACCAGTGATTAAAGATTTAATCAAAGGCTTCAATAGAAATGACCCTTATGATGTATAAGAAAATTATGTTGTGGCAACAAGTCACCACTAGGTGTCTCCAGAGCGCTATAAATTACAGTATGACTTAAGCAGAATGAGTTCAAGGTCAAACAAATCCTTTAGTATCTACAAGTTACTGTCTGATACCAATGTCCACTGGGAGAGTTGTAGTGCAAAGTACCCCAGCCTTGTGGTTAAAATGAAAATGTTGCGGACAATCCTGGGGACAGTTCAGGAACGTAATCCCCAGGACTTTGGGATCCTGCTGCTCCCAGTAAATCTGAACTTGACAATAAACATATGGCCTGTGTGGGAACTCATGGACACCGCGGACCCTTGCTCGTGCAACTCCACACCTGCCCAATGGAAAGTTGTCCCTCCCCGCAGAGCATACAATGCAACCAAATCTCCGGCCTCTCGTTTCCGCCATCAAATTTCAACTGGACTTCACATCTCCTACTTACTCGGCAGTGCATAATGGAGGCCACCCTATATGGGGGAGCACAGGGAAAGGCTGGGGTAAGTAGCAGAGCAGCCTAGGCCTCAGCTACATGTGGGTAAAGTCGGATGGACCCACAAGAAAGGGTACTGTGTGCTTCCTAACAGTTCTGTGAGACTAAATATAAGAACATGAATTGTGTCTGACAGGGCTTACTCAGGTAAAACCAGCCACCCATCTTGTCATCTTCTGATTTGCCTTGAGTTACATATTTATATAGTTACATAGTAATTAAGGTTGAAGGTTGGATTCCTTCCTGACTCCAGATACTGGACTGGATCGGACTCCTCCCTGGACCAATACTCGCTCTCTAATTATCCAGGATAACCCTGAATACCCTTTTTAATTAGAAATAAATCCAGTCCCTTTTTAAAGTTATCTATCGAATCCGCTGTCACCACCTCCTTTGGTAGAGAATTCCACAGATTAACCTGAAATCAGTCTAAGGTAATTTCAGAAGAACAGATGCTCACCAGATCCATATCAACGTTTACAAAGGACTATTTATTATAATTAATATCTGTGTTATGATTGCTGAGATAGACTTTTTACTGTCAGATTGTTCTACTATTGTCATAATATACTATTTCTTATCTGTAAACCAGAAATGCTCTGTGTTCACTGATCCATTTTACTGCTCCAATGTACCCTCCCCCTGAAATATCTCCTTGTTCTGTCTTATAGACACTTTTAAAAGCATACTGCAAAGAAACATCTCCCATCAGAAGTCCACCTGAAATCAGTCCCCTCCCTCCCTGCCCCTCTACCCACCCACCCTTGTTTACACTTAATATATTGAGGCATACTAATTACCTGCACATGGTTAATCAGTGACATCTGATTATCACCTCTAACCACTCCCTACAAGAATACTTGCTTACACAGTGCCACTATGTTTCCTCACACCACCTTCCTTATTATAACCTCCTGCCTCTTTCTCAGACTCTCTTATACTGTCTCTACACATCATGTCTCCAATAATATAACTATCTCACCTTCCCTGCTCTCCTCTCCTCTTCTCTGCTCCCACGAGCTCTTCTCCTTCCTCCAGTCTCTATCTCATCCCTCCTCTAAAGGTGAAAAGCAGATATGCTCCTGTAAGTCCTATTCCCATCTCCTTTTACTCTCTCTCCTTCTTCTGATGGCTTGTGGGGATATATCCCCTAACCCAGGCCCATCACTCATTCCCACCTGCTGTCAGCCACGCAGAGTCCCCAGGGCAGCAAATGCCCAAAACACCCATAATCTAATACCCATCACTTGTCACAAACCATCTACTTTGCCCTTCTCCTGTGCCCTCTGGAATGCAAGGTCTGTTTGCAATAAACTTACCTTCATTCATGATCTCTTCATTTCCAACTCCATCAATTTACTGGCTATCACGGAAACCTGGCTCACTCCATCTGACTCTGCCTCCCCTGCTGCACTCTCTTATGGTGGTCTACACTTCAGCCACACTCCTAGACCTGAGAACAAACAAGGTGGAGGTGTGGGCATACTGCTATCCTCTCGCTGCACTTTTCGCTGCATACCCCCTGTTCCCTCCCTTCAATTCTCATCTTTTGAAGTCCACACTATCCGCATCTTCTCTCCCATCCCTCTGCGAGTAGCTGTGATCTATCGCCCGCCTGGATCACCCTCTCAATTTCTGGACAACTTTGCCGCCTGGCTCCCTCACTTTCTCTCCTCCAATATACCTTCACTCATTCTTGGCGATTTCAACATTGCCACTGACACACCCACCTCCCCAACAACTGCAAAATTACTCACACTTACCTCTTCCCTTGGCCTCTCACAATGGACAGATTCCGCAACTCATAGTGGTGGACACTCTATTGACCTTATTTTTACTAATCTCTGCACTATCTCCAACCTTGACATCTCCTCACTTCCCCTATCTGACCACCACCTGCTAACTTGCAACCTCACCTCATCCTCCGCTCACCGCCCTTCTTCAAATCCTGCCATCAGAACACGCAGAAACCTGCAAGCACTCAACCCACAACAATTTTCAAATGTATTAACACCCCTTCTCAGCCCCCTCACCACCCTTGCCTGCCCTGACGTCGCCACTTCACAATACAACACTACTCTAACCTCCACCCTTGACACTCTTGCCCCCATAATCAAAAGCAAACGCCCTCGCTCTCACCCACAACCATGGCACACTACACAAACACGCTATCTACAGAGATGCTCACGCACTGCAGAACGATTATGGAGGAAATCTCGCACTTCAGCAGACTTTCTCCACTACAAGTTTACCTTGCGCTCCTACTTCTCTGCCCTCAATCTTGCCAAACAACACTACTTCTCATCACTAATATCAAACCTGTCCTCCAACCCTAAACGTTTATTTGCTACATTCAACACCCTCCTCCGCCCACCCCCACCTCCTGCCCCTTCCTCTCTCACTGCTGATGACTTTGCCAGCCATTTTAAAAATAAAATCGATACCATCCGAAATGAGCTCTCCTCCCAGCTTGGCCCTACCCCACCACCCTCTCCCCAAACCGACAACACCCAGCCCTTACCCTTCCCCAATCCCACCTCCACTATGGACTCCTTTGACCCTGTAACCGAGGATGAAGTATCTACTTTACTATCAACCTCTCACCTTACCACATGTCCTCATGATCCTATTCCATCACAGCTAATCCCTCCCCTATCCACCACACTTATCCCAGCTCTCACACATCTATTCAACCTCTCCCTAAACACTGGCAAGTTTCCATCCTCCTTAAAACATGCCACAGTTACACCCATTCTCAAGAAGCCCTCTTCTGACCCAGCTTCTGCCTCCAACTATCGCCCTATCTCACTACTTCCTCTTGCGTCTAAACTCCTTGAGCGGCTTGTTTACAATCGCCTCACTCAATTTATTTCCTCCAATTCCCTACTTGACCCCTTCCAATCTGGCTTCCGGTCCCAACACTCTACAGAAACAGCCCTTACAAAAGTCACTAATGACTTGCTAACCGCCAAATCAAAGGGTCACTACTCTATTCTAATTCTCCTGGATCTCTCTGCTGCCTTCGATACAGTTGACCACCCTCTTCTAATCCAAACTCTCCGCTCTTTTGGCATCCAGGGCACAGCTCTTTCATGGTTCACATCCTATCTTAAAGATCGTACATTTAGTGTCTCCTTCTCTGCCACCTCTTCTTCACCTCTCCCTCTGTCTGTTGGCGTTCCCCAAGGTTCTGTCCTAGGCCCCCTCCTCTTCTCCATCTACACCTCCTCCCTTGGCACCCTTATAAAATCCTTTGGATTTCAGTATCATCTCTATGCAGATGATACTCAAATCTACCTCTCTGCACCCGATCTATCCCCCTCTCTTTTAGCTCAAGTTTCCTACTGCCTCTCTAGCATATCCTCCTGGATGTCCACCCGTCAACTCAAACTCAACATGTCTAAAACTGAACTTCTAATCTTTCCACCCTCTACTACAGCTTCCACACCTCAAATATCTCTCACTGTTGACAACACCATCATCGCCCCTACCTCCCAGGCCCGTTGTCTTGGGGTTCTACTGGATCCCGCCCTCTCTTTCATTCCCCACATCCAATCGATAACAAAATCATGTCAGTTTCACCTAAAAAACATCTCCAAAATTCGTCATTATCTTACAGAAGACACAGCTAAAATTCTAATTCACTCTCTCATCATCTCTCGACTCGACTACTGCAATTCCCTCCTTGCTGGCCTCCCCATCTCTCGTCTGTCTCCCCTCCAATCCATAATGAACGCCTCCGCTAGACTCATCTTCCATACCAAACGCTCAGTGTCTGCGGCTCCTCTCTGGCACCCCCTTATATCTCTGCTCCTGTTTCAAAATACTCTCCCAACCGCCCCCTTATTCTGCTAACGACCTTCTTCTTTCCTCCTCTCTCATCACCTCCTCTCACTCCCGTCTTCAAGACTTTTCTCGTGCTGCTTCTACTATTTGGAACTCCTTGCCTCGCTCCATTAGATTATCTTCCTGCCTCAAAACCTTTAAGAAATTATTAAAAACACACCTGTTTAAAAAATCTTATCATCTTCAGCCTTAACATGTACAACTGAACACTCCACAGCTTAATAACACTCACACCCACACTCTACAGTACAACACACAGACCCCTCCACTTTACTGAACCAATTGCTTTCAATTGTATTTGTCACCCTCTTGTATCACACCTAAACCCTTAGATTGTAAGTTTGCGAGTTTTCAATCTTGTGTCAGGCCTTGGAAACAAGCTCTATGTACATTTGATTTTATGCTCAAAAACAGGGCCCTCCATTCTTTACAAGGTGTTTAATTTGTTTTCTGCTATGTACTCAACCCCTGTACAGCGCTACGGAATATGTTGGCGCGATATAAATAAAGATAAAGAAAGATTAACCACCCTTACTGTGAAGAACCCTTTTCTTTCTGTGAGGTGGAATCTTTTTACTTCTAACCTCAAGGGATGTCCTCTTGTCAGTTGGAAACCTCTTGGCACAAAAAGCTCCCCCGACAAATCTTTATACTGACCCTGGATGTATTTATATAAGGTGATCATATCTCCTCTTAGGGGCCTTTTTTCTAGAGATAATAAGTGTAATTTGGTTAGTCTTTCTTCATAACTTAGCCCCTCCATTCCCCTTATTAGTTTTCTTGCCCTTCTCCGTACTTTTTTCCAGCTCTAAAATGTCCTTTTTATGAAGCGGTGCCCAAAATTGTCCTCCATATTCCCAATGAGGGCGTACTAGAGATTTGTATAGTGACAGAATTATATTTGCTTCCCTGGCTTCTATACCCTCCTAATACATGCTAATATTTTATTTGCCTTTGCAGCTGCTGCTTGGCTTTGAGCACTGTTACCTAGATGGTTGTCCACAAGCACTCCCAAATCCTTTCAATATCTGATACACCTAGATTTGCTCCATTACGATTATAAATTGCATGGCTATTTTTTTCTGGTAATAATTTCTAAGTTCATTAAGCTGATTTTATTTTAATTCTTTGATTGTAATTTGGAGGTTCAAGAGTGCCATCTTGTGTTCCAAGAAATTAATTGACACTTAATAAGTCTCTAGAGAAGAATACACCCTCTTAAGGGATAACTATTTCTGATTGGCTGCCAAATACATTTGAATTTCTGATAAGCCAATTAAGTTCTGCTATAATTGGGAGAGAAACATGTTCTTGGGAAGAAAAAATAAGGAAAAGGAGGAAAAGAGAGAGACATATATACACACAGACACATTCCAGGGAGAAACTTCCTAAGAACTTATTTGGGACAAAATACAGTCTACAAAGAAACTTCCCCAGCTCACAAAATAATTTCTATACTTACATACCAACAACTTCTTCTGAAATATAAGAAAAGATCCAGACCTCCATTGGGCCGAGTCATTTGATGAAATCCTATACAAGGATTAGGTATGTTATAAGATTAATATTTCTCCGAGTGCCTTCCACCAGGGGCCCTTAATAAGTACTTTTTGCACTTCAGTAAGAAAAATATATTTCACTATACAGCAAAGGTTCCTGGTACCTTGTCTCACATCAGGCCGTAGAACTCTGTCTCGGTTCCAGGTTGCGGTCCGTATGTCTCTCCGGCTTTGTATGCAATGCAATCTTTTAAGGTAAACGTTCTTGTTCAGAAAGGGTCCTGGTGCTTAATCCAGAGTGTAGCCTTACTTTAGACCGGTGTCTCCTCCGCTCCAACACGTCCTGTGGTCAAACTGAGGCTCTCTCAGGTTTGTGTATCCAGCAGGTCCATACACTTGCAGCTCCTGGACGGGCTGTATACCTCCCCAGGCCCCCTGGAGTTGGTAGGAGGGCCATGTGACGTGACAGGCCCGGGAATATGGGAGAGAAGGGGTGGCTAGCTGGGGGCGGAGCCACTAATAGGAGTTGGCACCATTTGGTCAATATGCCCCCAGCTAGCCAAGTAATTAGATCCCTAATATTTGGAACATAGGCGTTCATTTATTGTAAATGTGGAAAATATGTGTTTATAGTTGTAAATAAAAAAATAATAAACAAAAACAAAAAACAAAGAAATGGAAAATAAAGAAATATAATAAGTCAATTTTGGAGTTCAATATGGCGTTAGCAGTTGTGGTATATTCTTAGTATTTCAGGTTGTATTAATGATGTTTTTGTATTTGTTGTCTGTCGCAGCGGCGGGTGGTGAGGGGGGTGGGTGTGATCCTACAGTACATATGTGTATGCCATTACAGGATATATAAATACAGTATATATGTGTAGTCATACAGTACATATGTGTATGCCATTACAGGATATATAAATACAGTATATATGTGTAGTCATACAGTACATATGTGTATGCCATTACAGGATATATAAATACAGTATATATGTGTAGTCATACAGTACATATGTGTATGCCAATACATGATATATAAATACAGTATATATGTGTAGTCATACAGTACATATGTGTATGCCAATACATGATATATAAATACAGTATATATGTGTAGTCATACAGTACATATGTGTATGCCATTACATGATATATAAATACAGTATATATGTGTAGTCATACAGTACATATGTGTATGCCATTACAGGATATATAAATACAGTATATATGTATAGTCATACAGTACATATGTGTATGCCAATACATGATATATAAATACAGTATATATGTATAGTCATACAGTACATATGTGTATGCCATTACATGATATATAAATACAGTATATATGTGTAGTCATACAGTACATATGTGTATGCCATTACAGGATATATAAATACAGTATATATGTATAGTCATACAGTACATATGTGTATGCCATTACATGATATATAAATACAGTATATATGTATAGTCATACAGTACATATGTGTATGCCATTACATGATATATAAATACAGTATATATGTGTAGTCATACAGTACATATGTGTATGCCATTACATGATATATAAATACAGTATATATGTATAGTCATACAGTACATATGTGTATGCCATTACAGGATATATAAATACAGTATATATGTATAGTCATACAGTACATATGTGTATGCCATTACATGATATATAAATACAGTATATATGTATAGTCATACAGTACATATGTGTATGCCATTACAGGATATATAAATACAGTATATATGTGTAGTCATACAGTACATATGTGTATGCCATTACATGATATATAAATACAGTATATATGTATAGTCATACAGTACATATGTGTATGCCATTACAGGATATATAAATACAGTATATATGTATAGTCATACAGTACATATGTGTATGTCATTACATGATATATAAATACAGTATATATGTATAGTCATACAGTACATATGTGTATGTCATTACATGATATATAAATACAGTATATATGTATAGTCATACAGTACATATGTGTATGTCATTACATGATATATAAATACAGTATATATGTATAGTCATACAGTACATATGTGTATGCCATTACAGGATATATAAATACAGTATATATGTGTAGTCATACAGTACATATGTGTATGCCATTACAGGATATATAAATACAGTATATATGTGTAGTCATACAGTACATATGTGTATGCCATTACAGGATATATAAATACAGTATATATGTGTAGTCATACAGTACATATGTGTATGCCATTACATGATATATAAATACAGTATATATGTGTAGTCATACAGTACATATGTGTATGCCATTACAGGATATATAAATACAGTATATATGTATAGTCATACAGTACATATGTGTATGCCATTACAGGATATATAAATACAGTATATATGTGTAGTCATACAGTACATATGTGTATGCCATTACAGGATATATAAATACAGTATATATGTGTAGTCATACAGTACATATGTGTATGCCATTACATGATATATAAATACAGTATATATGTGTAGTCATACAGTACATATGTGTATGCCATTACATGATATATAAATACAGTATATATGTGTAGTCATACAGTACATATGTGTATGCCATTACATGATATATAAATACAGTATATATGTGTAGTCATACAGTACATATGTGTATGCCATTACAGGATATATAAATACAGTATATATGTGTAGTCATACAGTACATATGTGTATGTCATTACATGATATATAAATACAGTATATATGTATAGTCATACAGTACATATGTGTATGCCATTACAGGATATATAAATACAGTATATATGTGTAGTCATACAGTACATATGTGTATGCCATTACATGATATATAAATACAGTATATATGTATAGTCATACAGTACATATGTGTATGCCATTACAGGATATATAAATACAGTATATATGTATAGTCATACAGTACATATGTGTATGTCATTACATGATATATAAATACAGTATATATGTATAGTCATACAGTACATATGTGTATGTCATTACATGATATATAAATACAGTATATATGTATAGTCATACAGTACATATGTGTATGTCATTACATGATATATAAATACAGTATATATGTGTAGTCATACAGTACATATGTGTATGCCATTACAGGATATATAAATACAGTATATATGTATAGTCATACAGTACATATGTGTATGCCATTACAGGATATATAAATACAGTATATATGTGTAGTCATACAGTACATATGTGTATGCCATTACATGATATATAAATACAGTATATATGTGTAGTCATACAGTACATATGTGTATGCCAATACATGATATATAAATACAGTATATATGTGTAGTCATACAGTACATATGTGTATGCCATTACATGATATATAAATACAGTATATATGTGTAGTCATACCGTACATATGTGTATGCCATTACAGGATATATAAATACAGTATATATGTATAGTCATACAGTACATATGTGTATGCCATTACAGGATATATAAATACAGTATATATGTGTAGTCATACAGTACATATGTGTATGCCATTACATGATATATAAATACAGTATATATGTGTAGTCATACAGTACATATGTGTATGCCATTACATGATATATAAATACAGTATATATGTGTAGTCATACAGTACATATGTGTATGCCATTACATGATATATAAATACAGTATATATGTGTAGTCATACAGTACATATGTGTATGCCATTACATGATATATAAGTACAGTATATATGTATAGTCATACAGTACATATGTGTATGCCATTACATGATATATAAGTACAGTATATATGTGTAGTCATACAGTACATATGTGTATGCCATTACATGATATATAAATACAGTATATATGTATAGTCATACAGTACATATGTGTATGCCATTACATGATATATAAGTACAGTATATATGTATAGTCATACAGTACATATGTGTATGCCAATACATGATATATAAATACAGTATATATGTGTAGTCATACAGTACATATGTGTATGCCATTACATGATATATAAATACAGTATATATGTGTAGTCATACAGTACATATGTGTATGCCATTACATGATATATAAATACAGTATATATGTATAGTCATACAGTACATATGTGTATGTCATTACATGATATATAAATACAGTATATATGTATAGTCATACAGTACATATGTGTATGCCATTACAGGATATATAAATACAGTATATATGTATAGTCATACAGTACATATGTGTATGTCATTACATGATATATAAATACAGTATATATGTATAGTCATACAGTACATATGTGTATGTCATTACATGATATATAAATACAGTATATATGTGTAGTCATACAGTACATATGTGTATGCCATTACATGATATATAAATACAGTATATATGTGTAGTCATACAGTACATATGTGTATGCCATTACAGGATATATAAATACAGTATATATGTGTAGTCATACAGTACATATGTGTATGCCATTACAGGATATATAAATACAGTATATATGTGTAGTCATACAGTACATATGTGTATGCCAATACAGGATATATAAATACAGTATATATGTGTAGTCATACAGTACATATGTGTATGCCATTACAGGATATATAAATACAGTATATATGTATAGTCATACAGTACATATGTGTATGCCATTACAGGATATATAAATACAGTATATATGTGTAGTCATACAGTACATATGTGTATGCCATTACATGATATATAAATACAGTATATATGTGTAGTCATACAGTACATATGTGTATGCCATTACATGATATATAAATACAGTATATATGTGTAGTCATACAGTACATATGTGTATGCCATTACATGATATATAAATACAGTATATATGTGTAGTCATACAGTACATATGTGTATGCCATTACAGGATATATAAATACAGTATATATGTATAGTCATACAGTACATATGTGTATGCCATTACAGGATATATAAATACAGTATATATGTGTAGTCATACAGTACATATGTGTATGCCATTACATGATATATAAATACAGTATATATGTGTAGTCATACAGTACATATGTGTATGCCATTACATGATATATAAATACAGTATATATGTGTAGTCATACAGTACATATGTGTATGCCATTACATGATATATAAATACAGTATATATGTGTAGTCATACAGTACATATGTGTATGCCATTACATGATATATAAATACAGTATATATGTATAGTCATACAGTACATATGTGTATGCCATTACATGATATATAAATACAGTATATATGTGTAGTCATACAGTACATATGTGTATGCCATTACATGATATATAAATACAGTATATATGTATAGTCATACAGTACATATGTGTATGCCATTACATGATATATAAATACAGTATATATGTGTAGTCATACAGTACATATGTGTATGCCATTACATGATATATAAATACAGTATATATGTATAGTCATACAGTACATATGTGTATGCCATTACATGATATATAAATACAGTATATATGTATAGTCATACAGTACATATGTGTATGTCATTACATGATATATAAATACAGTATATATGTGTAGTCATACAGTACATATGTGTATGCCATTACATGATATATAAATACAGTATATATGTATAGTCATACAGTACATATGTGTATGCCATTACATGATATATAAATACAGTATATATGTGTAGTCATACAGTACATATGTGTATGTCCATTACATGATATATAAATACAGTATATATGTGTAGTCATACAGTACATATGTGTATGCCATTACATGATATATAAATACAGTATATATGTGTAGTCATACAGTACATATGTGTATGCCATTACAGGATATATAAATACAGTATATATGTGTAGTCATACAGTACATATGTGTATGCCATTACATGATATATAAATACAGTATATATGTGTAGTCATACAGTACATATGTGTATGCCATTACAGGATATATAAATACAGTATATATGTGTAGTCATACAGTACATATGTGTATGCCATTACATGATATATAAATACAGTATATATGTGTAGTCATACAGTACATATGTGTATGCCATTACATGATATATAAATACAGTATATATGTATAGTCATACAGTACATATGTGTATGCCATTACATGATATATAAATACAGTATATATGTATAGTCATACAGTACATATGTGTATGCCATTACAGGATATATAAATACAGTATATATGTGTAGTCATACAGTACATATGTGTATGCCATTACAGGATATATAAATACAGTATATATGTAGTAGTCATACAGTACATATGTGTATGCCATTACAGGATATATAAATACAGTATATATGTGTAGTCATACAGTACATATGTGTATGCCATTACATGATATATAAATACAGTATATATGTGTAGTCATACAGTACATATGTGTATGCCATTACATGATATATAAATACAGTATATATGTGTAGTCATACAGTACATATGTGTATGCCATTACATGATATATAAATACAGTATATATGTGTAGTCATACAGTACATATGTGTATGCCATTACAGGATATATAAATACAGTATATATGTATAGTCATACAGTACATATGTGTATGCCATTACAGGATATATAAATACAGTATATATGTGTAGTCATACAGTACATATGTGTATGCCATTACATGATATATAAATACAGTATATATGTGTAGTCATACAGTACATATGTGTATGCCATTACATGATATATAAATACAGTATATATGTGTAGTCATACAGTACATATGTGTATGCCATTACATGATATATAAATACAGTATATATGTGTAGTCATACAGTACATATGTGTATGCCATTACATGATATATAAATACAGTATATATGTGTAGTCATACAGTACATATGTGTATGCCATTACAGGATATATAAATACAGTATATATGTGTAGTCATACAGTACATATGTGTATGTCAATTACATGATATATAAATACAGTATATATGTATAGTCATACAGTACATATGTGTATGCCATTACAGGATATATAAATACAGTATATATGTATAGTCATACAGTACATATGTGTATGCCATTACAGGATATATAAATACAGTATATATGTGTAGTCATACAGTACATATGTGTATGCCATTACATGATATATAAATACAGTATATATGTGTAGTCATACAGTACATATGTGTATGCCATTACAGGATATATAAATACAGTATATATGTATAGTCATACAGTACATATGTGTATGCCATTACATGATATATAAATACAGTATATATGTGTAGTCATACAGTACATATGTGTATGCCATTACATGATATATAAATACAGTATATATGTGTAGTCATACAGTACATATGTGTATGCCATTACAGGATATATAAATACAGTATATATGTGTAGTCATACAGTACATATGTGTATGCCATTACATGATATATAAATACAGTATATATGTGTAGTCATACAGTACATATGTGTATGCCATTACATGATATATAAATACAGTATATATGTGTAGTCATACAGTACATATGTGTATGCCATTACATGATATATAAATACAGTATATATGTGTAGTCATACAGTACATATGTGTATGCCATTACAGGATATATAAATACAGTATATATGTGTAGTCATACAGTACATATGTGTATGCCATTACAGGATATATAAATACAGTATATATGTGTAGTCATACAGTACATATGTGTATGCCATTACATGATATATAAATACAGTATATATGTGTAGTCATACAGTACATATGTGTATGCCAATACATGATATATAAATACAGTATATATGTGTAGTCATACAGTACATATGTGTATGCCATTACATGATATATAAATACAGTATATATGTGTAGTCATACAGTACATATGTGTATGCCATTACATGATATATAAATACAGTATATATGTGTAGTCATACAGTACATATGTGTATGCCATTACATGATATATAAATACAGTATATATGTGTAGTCATACAGTACATATGTGTATGCCATTACATGATATATAAATACAGTATATATGTATAGTCATACAGTACATATGTGTATGCCATTACATGATATATAAATACAGTATATATGTGTAGTCATACAGTACATATGTGTATGCCATTACATGATATATAAATACAGTATATATGTGTAGTCATACAGTACATATGTGTATGCCATTACATGATATATAAATACAGTATATATGTGTAGTCATACAGTACATATGTGTATGCCATTACATGATATATAAATACAGTATATATGTGTAGTCATACAGTACATATGTGTATGCCATTACATGATATATAAATACAGTATATATGTGTAGTCATACAGTACATATGTGTATGCCATTACATGATATATAATACAGTATATATGTGTAGTCATACAGTACATATGTGTATGTCCATTACATGATATATAAATACAGTATATATGTGTAGTCATACAGTACATATGTGTATGCCATTACATGATATATAAATACAGTATATATGTGTAGTCATACAGTACATATGTGTATGCCATTACATGATATATAAATACAGTATATATGTATAGTCATACAGTACATATGTGTATGTCATTACAGGATATATAAATACAGTATATATGTGTAGTCATACAGTACATATGTGTATGCCATTACATGATATATAAATACAGTATATATGTGTAGTCATACAGTACATATGTGTATGCCATTACATGATATATAAATACAGTATATATGTATAGTCATACAGTACATATGTGTATGCCATTACATGATATATAAATACAGTATATATGTATAGTCATACAGTACATATGTGTATGCCATTACAGGATATATAAATACAGTATATATGTATAGTCATACAGTACATATGTGTATGCCATTACATGATATATAAATACAGTATATATGTATAGTCATACAGTACATATGTGTATGCCATTACATGATATATAAATACAGTATATATGTGTAGTCATACAGTACATATGTGTATGCCATTACATGATATATAAATACAGTATATATGTATAGTCATACAGTACATATGTGTATGCCATTACATGATATATAAATACAGTATATATGTGTAGTCATACAGTACATATGTGTATGCCATTACATGATATATAAATACAGTATATATGTGTAGTCATACAGTACATATGTGTATGCCATTACATGATATATAAATACAGTATATATGTGTAGTCATACAGTACATATGTGTATGCCATTACATGATATATAAATACAGTATATATGTGTAGTCATACAGTACATATGTGTATGCCATTACAGGATATATAAATACAGTATATATGTATAGTCATACAGTACATATGTGTATGCCATTACATGATATATAAATACAGTATATATGTGTAGTCATACAGTACATATGTGTATGCCATTACATGATATATAAATACAGTATATATGTATAGTCATACAGTACATATGTGTATGCCATTACATGATATATAAATACAGTATATATGTGTAGTCATACAGTACATATGTGTATGCCATTACAGGATATATAAATACAGTATATATGTGTAGTCATACAGTACATATGTGTATGCCATTACATGATATATAAATACAGTATATATGTGTAGTCATACAGTACATATGTGTATGCCATTACATGATATATAAATACAGTATATATGTGTAGTCATACAGTACATATGTGTATGCCATTACATGATATATAAATACAGTATATATGTGTAGTCATACAGTACATATGTGTATGCCATTACATGATATATAAATACAGTATATATGTGTAGTCATACAGTACATATGTGTATGCCATTACAGGATATATAAATACAGTATATATGTGTAGTCATACAGTACATATGTGTATGCCATTACATGATATATAAATACAGTATATATGTGTAGTCATACAGTACATATGTGTATGCCATTACATGATATATAAATACAGTATATATGTGTAGTCATACAGTACATATGTGTATGCCATTACATGATATATAAATACAGTATATATGTATAGTCATACAGTACATATGTGTATGCCATTACATGATATATAAATACAGTATATATGTGTAGTCATACAGTACATATGTGTATGCCATTACATGATATATAAATACAGTATATATGTGTAGTCATACAGTACATATGTGTATGCCAATACATGATATATAAATACAGTATATATGTGTAGTCATACAGTACATATGTGTATGCCATTACATGATATATAAATACAGTATATATGTGTAGTCATACAGTACATATGTGTATGCCATTACATGATATATAAATACAGTATATATGTATAGTCATACAGTACATATGTGTATGCCATTACATGATATATAAATACAGTATATATGTGTAGTCATACAGTACATATGTGTATGCCATTACATGATATATAAATACAGTATATATGTGTAGTCATACAGTACATATGTGTATGTCATTACATGATATATAAATACAGTATATATGTGTAGTCATACAGTACATATGTGTATGCCATTACATGATATATAAATACAGTATATATGTGTAGTCATACAGTACATATGTGTATGCCATTACATGATATATAAATACAGTATATATGTGTAGTCATACAGTACATATGTGTATGCCATTACATGATATATAAATACAGTATATATGTGTAGTCATACAGTACATATGTGTATGCCATTACATGATATATAAGTACAGTATATATGTATAGTCATACAGTACATATGTGTATGTCATTACATGATATATAAATACAGTATATATGTGTAGTCATACAGTACATATGTGTATGACATTACATGATATATAAATACAGTATATATGGTGTAGTCCATACAGTACATATGTGTATGTCATTACATGATATATAAATACAGTATATATGTGTAGTCATACAGTACATATGTGTATGCCATTACATGATATATAAATACAGTATATATGTATAGTCATACAGTACATATGTGTATGCCATTACATGATATATAAATACAGTATATATGTGTAGTCATACAGTACATATGTGTATGCCATTACATGATATATAAATACAGTATATATGTATAGTCATACAGTACATATGTGTATGCCATTACATGATATATAAATACAGTATATATGTATAGTCATACAGTACATATGTGTATGCCATTACATGATATATAAATACAGTATATATGTGTAGTCATACAGTACATATGTGTATGCCATTACATGATATATAAATACAGTATATATGTGTAGTCATACAGTACATATGTGTATGCCATTACATGATATATAAATACAGTATATATGTATAGTCATACAGTACATATGTGTATGCCATTACATGATATATAAATACAGTATATATGTGTAGTCATACAGTACATATGTGTATGCCATTACAGGATATATAAATACAGTATATATGTATAGTCATACAGTACATATGTGTATGCCATTACATGATATATAAATACAGTATATATGTGTAGTCATACAGTACATATGTGTATGCCATTACATGATATATAAATACAGTATATATGTATAGTCATACAGTACATATGTGTATGCCATTACATGATATATAAATACAGTATATATGTATAGTCATACAGTACATATGTGTATGCCATTACATGATATATAAATACAGTATATATGTGTAGTCATACAGTACATATGTGTATGCCATTACATGATATATAAATACAGTATATATGTATAGTCATACAGTACATATGTGTATGCCATTACATGATATATAAATACAGTATATATGTGTAGTCATACAGTACATATGTGTATGCCATTACATGATATATAAATACAGTATATATGTTTAGTCATACAGTACATATGTGTATGCCATTACATGATATATAAATACAGTATATATGTATAGTCATACAGTACATATGTGTATGCCATTACATGATATATAAATACAGTATATATGTGTAGTCATACAGTACATATGTGTATGCCATTACATGATATATAAATACAGTATATATGTATAGTCATACAGTACATATGTGTATGCCATTACATGATATATAAATACAGTATATATGTGTAGTCATACAGTACATATGTGTATGCCATTACATGATATATAAATACAGTATATATGTGTAGTCATACAGTACATATGTGTATGCCATTACATGATATATAAATACAGTATATATGTATAGTCATACAGTACATATGTGTATGCCATTACATGATATATAAATACAGTATATATGTGTAGTCATACAGTACATATGTGTATGCCATTACATGATATATAAATACAGTATATATGTGTAGTCATACAGTACATATGTGTATGCCATTACATGATATATAAATACAGTATATATGTATAGTCATACAGTACATATGTGTATGCCATTACATGATATATAAATACAGTATATATGTGTAGTCATACAGTACATATGTGTATGCCATTACATGATATATAAATACAGTATATATGTATAGTCATACAGTACATATGTGTATGTCATTACATGATATATAAATACAGTATATATGTATAGTCATACAGTACATATGTGTATGCCAATACAGGATATATAAATACAGTATATATGTGTAGTCATACAGTACATATGTGTATGCCATTACATGATATATAAATACAGTATATATGTATAGTCATACAGTACATATGTGTATGCCATTACATGATATATAAATACAGTATATATGTATAGTCATACAGTACATATGTGTATGTCCATTACATGATATATAAATACAGTATATATGTATAGTCATACAGTACATATGTGTATGCCATTACATGATATATAAATACAGTATATATGTATAGTCATACAGTACATATGTGTATGCCATTACATGATATATAAATACAGTATATATGTGTAGTCATACAGTACATATGTGTATGCCATTACATGATATATAAATACAGTATATATGTATAGTCATACAGTACCATATGTGTATGCCATTACATGATATATAAATACAGTATATATGTGTAGTCATACAGTACATATGTGTATGCCATTACATGATATATAAATACAGTATATATGTAGTAGTCATACAGTACATATGTGTATGCCAATACATGATATATAAATACAGTATATATGTATAGTCATACAGTACATATGTGTATGCCATTACATGATATATAAATACAGTATATATGTGTAGTCATACAGTACATATGTGTATGCCATTACATGATATATAAATACAGTATATATGTGTAGTCATACAGTACATATGTGTATGCCATTACATGATATATAAATACAGTATATATGTATAGTCATACAGTACATATGTGTATGCCATTACATGATATATAAATACAGTATATATGTGTAGTCATACAGTACATATGTGTATGCCATTACATGATATATAAGTACAGTATATATGTGTAGTCATACAGTACATATGTGTATGCCATTACATGATATATAAATACAGTATATATGTATAGTCATACAGTACATATGTGTATGCCATTACATGATATATAAATACAGTATATATGTGTAGTCATACAGTACATATGTGTATGTCATTACATGATATATAAATACAGTATATATGTGTAGTCATACAGTACATATGTGTATGTCATTACATGATATATAAATACAGTATATATGTGTAGTCATACAGTACATATGTGTATGCCAATACATGATATATAAATACAGTATATATGTGTAGTCATACAGTACATATGTGTATGCCATTACATGATATATAAATACAGTATATATGTGTAGTCATACAGTACATATGTGTATGCCATTACATGATATATAAATACAGTATATATGTATAGTCATACAGTACATATGTGTATGCCATTACAGGATATATAAATACAGTATATATGTGTAGTCATACAGTACATATGTGTATGTCATTACATGATATATAAATACAGTATATATGTGTAGTCATACAGTACATATGTGTATGCCATTACATGATATATAAATACAGTATATATGTGTAGTCATACAGTACATATGTGTATGCCATTACATGATATATAAATACAGTATATATGTGTAGTCATACAGTACATATGTGTATGCCATTACATGATATATAAATACAGTATATATGTATAGTCATACAGTACATATGTGTATGCCATTACATGATATATAAATACAGTATATATGTATAGTCATACAGTACATATGTGTATGTCATTACATGATATATAAATACAGTATATATGTGTAGTCATACAGTACATATGTGTATGCCATTACATGATATATAAATACAGTATATATGTGTAGTCATACAGTACATATGTGTATGCCATTACATGATATATAAATACAGTATATATGTGTAGTCATACAGTACATATGTGTATGCCATTACATGATATATAAATACAGTATATATGTATAGTCATACAGTACATATGTGTATGCCATTACATGATATATAAATACAGTATATATGTGTAGTCATACAGTACATATGTGTATGCCATTACATGATATATAAATACAGTATATATGTGTAGTCATACAGTACATATGTGTATGCCATTACATGATATATAAATACAGTATATATGTATAGTCATACAGTACATATGTGTATGCCATTACATGATATATAAATACAGTATATATGTATAGTCATACAGTACATATGTGTATGCCATTACATGATATATAAATACAGTATATATGTATAGTCATACAGTACATATGTGTATGTCAATACATGATATATAAATACAGTATATATGTGTAGTCATACAGTACATATGTGTATGCCATTACATGATATATAAATACAGTATATATGTGTAGTCATACAGTACATATGTGTATGCCATTACATGATATATAAATACAGTATATATGTATAGTCATACAGTACATATGTGTATGCCATTACAGGATATATAAATACAGTATATATGTGTAGTCATACAGTACATATGTGTATGCCATTACATGATATATAAATACAGTATATATGTGTAGTCATACAGTACATATGTGTATGCCATTACATGATATATAAATACAGTTATATGTATAGTCATACAGTACATATGTGTATGCCATTACAGGATATATAAATACAGTATATATGTGTAGTCATACAGTACATATGTGTATGCCATTACAGGATATATAAATACAGTATATATGTGTAGTCATACAGTACATATGTGTATGCCATTACAGGATATATAAATACAGTATATATGTGTAGTCATACAGTACATATGTGTATGTCATTACATGATATATAAATACAGTATATATGTGTAGTCATACAGTACATATGTGTATGCCAATACATGATATATAAATACAGTATATATGTGTAGTCATACAGTACATATGTGTATGCCATTACATGATATATAAATACAGTATATATGTATAGTCATACAGTACATATGTGTATGCCATTACAGGATATATAAATACAGTATATATGTATAGTCATACAGTACATATGTGTATGCCAATACAGGACATATAAATACAGTATATATGTATAGTCATACAGTACATATGTGTATGCAAATACATGATATATAAATACAGTATATATGTATAGTCATACACATATGTGTATGCCATTACATGATATATAAATACAGTATATATGTGTAGTCATACAGTACATATGTGTATGTCATTACATGATATATAAATACAGTATATATGTGTAGTCATACAGTACATATGTGTATGCCAATACATGATATATAAATACAGTATATATGTATAGTCATACAGTACATATGTGTATGCCATTACAGGATATATAAATACAGTATATATGTATAGTCATACAGTACATATGTGTATGCCATTACATGATATATAAATACAGTATATATGTATAGTCATACCGTACATATGTGTATGCCAATACATGATATATAAATACAGTATATATGTGTAGTCATACAGTACATATGTGTATGCCATTACATGATATATAAATACAGTATATGTGTGTAGTCATACAGTACATATGTGTATGCCAATACATGATATATAAATACAGTATATATGTGTAGTCATACAGTACATATGTGTATGCCAATACATGATATATAAATACAGTATATATGTGTAGTCATACAGTACATATGTGTATGCCATTACATGATATATAAATACAGTATATATGTGTAGTCATACAGTACATTGTGTATGCCATTACATGATATATAAATACAGTATATATGTGTAGTCATACAGTACTTATGTGTATGCCATTACATGATATATAAATCAGTATATATGTATAGTCATACAGTACATGTGTATGCCATTACATGATATAAATACAGTACATATGTGTAGTCATACAGTACATATGTGTATGCCATTACATGATATATAAATACAGTACATATGTGTAGTCATACAGTACATATGTGTATGCCAATACATGATATATAAATACAGTATATATGTGTAGTCATACAGTACATATGTGTATGCCATTACATGATATATAAATACAGTATATATGTGTTAGTCCATACAGTACTTATGTTTATGCCATTACTTGGATATAGTAAATACACGTATATATGTATAGGCATACGAGTACATATGTGTATGCCATTACATGAGTATATAAATAGCGTATATATGTGTAGTCATACAGTACATATGTGTATGCCAATACATGATATATAAATACAGTATATATGTGTAGTCATACAGTACATATGTGTATGCCATTACAGGATATATAAATACAGTATATATGTGTAGGTCATACAGTACATATGTGTATTGCCAATTACATGATATAAAAATACAGTATATATGTGGTAGTCATACAGTACATATGTATGCCAATACATGATATATAAATACAGTATATATAGTGTAGTCATACAGTACATAATGTGTAATGCCATTACATGATATAATAAATACAGTATAGTATGTATAGGTCATACAGTACATATGTGTATGGCCATTACAGGGATATATAAATACAGTATATATGTGTAGTCATACAGTACATATGTGAATGCCATTACATGATATATAAATACAGTATATATGTATAGTCATACAGTACATATGTGTATGCCATTACATGATATATAAATACAGTACATATGTGTAGTCATACAGTATATATGTGTATGCCAATACATGATATATAAATACAGTATATATGTGTAGTCATACAGTACATATGTGTATGCCAATACATGATATATAAATACAGTATATATGTATAGTCATACAGTACATATGTGTATGCCATTACAGGATATATAAATACAGTATATATGTGTAGTCATACAGTACATATGTGTATGTCATTACATGATATATAAATACAGTATATATGTATAGTCATACAGTACATATGTGTATGCCATTACAGGATATATAAATACAGTATATATGTATAGTCATACAGTACATATGTGTATGCCATTACAGGATATATAAATACAGTATATATGTATAGTCATACAGTACATATGTGTATGTCATTACATGATATATAAATACAGTATATATGTGTAGTCATACAGTACATATGTGTATGTCATTACATGATATATAAATACAGTATATATGTGTAGTCATACAGTACATATGTGTATGCCAATACATGATATATAAATACAGTATATATGTATAGTCATACAGTACATATGTGTATGCCATTACATGATATATAAATACAGTATATATGTGTAGTCATACAGTACATATGTGTATGCCATTACATGATATATAAATACAGTACATATGTGTATGCCATTACATGATATATAAATACAGTATATATGTGTAGTCATACAGTACATATGTGTATGCCATTACATGATATATAAATACAGTATATATGTGTAGTCATACAGTACATATGTGTATGCCAATACATGATATATAAATACAGTATATATGTGTAGTCATACAGTACATATGTGTATGCCATTACAGGATATATAAATACAGTATATATGTGTAGTCATACAGTACATATGTGAATGCCATTACAGGATATATAAATACAGTATATATGTAGTAGTCAGTACAGTAGCATATGTGTATGTCATTACATGATAATATAAATACAGTATATATGTATAGTCATACCAGTACATATGTGTATGCCAATACATGATATATAAATACAGTATATATGTATAGTCATACAGTACATATGTGTATGCCATTACAGGATATATAAATACAGTATTATGTTATGTCATACAGTACATATGTGTATGCCATTACATGATATATAAATACAGTATATATGTATAGTCATACAGTACATATGTGTATGCCAATACATGATATATAAATACAGTATAGTATGTGTAGTCATACAGTACATATGTTATGCCATACATGATATATAAATACAGTAATATGTTGTAGTCATACAGTACATATGTGTATGCCATTACAGTGATATATAAATACAGTATATATGTGTTAGTCATACAGTACATATGTGTATGGCCTATTACATGATATATAAATACAGTATATATGTGTAGTCATACAGTACATATGTGTATGCCATTACATGATATATAAATACAGTATATATGTGTAGTCATACAGTACATATGTGTATGCCAATACATATATAAAATACAGTATATATGTGTAGTCATACAGTACATATGTGTATGCCAATACATGATATATAAATACAGTATATATGTATAGTCATACAGTACATATGTGTATGTCATTACATGATATATAAATACAGTATATATGTGTAGTCATACAGTACATATGTGTATGCCAATACATGATATATAAATACAGTATATATGTATAGTCATACAGTACATATGTGTATGCCATTACATGATATATAAATACAGTATATATGTGTAGTCATACAGTACATATGTGTATGCCATTACATGATATATAAATACAGTACATATGTGTATGCCATTACATGATATATAAATACAGTATATATGTGTAGTCATACAGTACATATGTGTATGCCATTACATGATATATAAATACAGTATATATGTGTAGTCAGTACAGTGCAATATGTGTATGCCATTACAGTATATATAAGATACAGTATATATGTGTATCATACAGTACATATGTGTATGCCATTACATGATATATAAATACAGTATATATGTGTAGTCAAACAGTACATATGTGTTATGCCATTACATGGATATATAAAATACAGTATAGCATGTGTAGTCATACAGTACATATGTGTATGCCAATACATGATATATAAATACAGTATATATGTGTAGTCATACAGTACATATGTGTATGCCATTACATGATATATAAATACAGTATATATGTGTAGATCATACAGTACATATGTGTATGCCAATTACATGATATATAAATTACAGTATATATGTATAGTCATACAGTACATATGTGTATGCCAATACATGATATTATAAGATACAGTATATATGTATAGTCATACAGTACATATGTGTATGCCATTACATGTATATATAAATACAGTATATATGTGTAGTCATACAGTACATATGTGTATGCCAATTACATGATATATAAATACAGTATATATGTGTAAGTCATACTGTACATTTGTGTATGCCAGATACAGGATATAGAAATACAGTATATGATGTGTAGTCATAGCAGTACATATTGTGTATGTACCATTACATGATATATAAATACAGTATATATGTGTAGTCATACAGTACATATGTGTATGCATTACAGGATATATAAATACAGTATATATGTATAGTCATACAGTAAATATGTGTATGCCATTACAAGGATATATAAATACAGTATATATGTGTAGGTCTTACAGTACATATGTGTATGCCATTACATGATATATAAATACAGTATATATGTGTAGTCATACAGTACATATGTGTATGCCATTACATGATATATAAATACAGTATATATGTATAGTCATACAGTACATATGTGTATGCCATTACATGATATATAAATACAGTATATATGTGTAGTCATACAGTACATTATGTGTATGCCAATACATGATATATAAATACAGTATATATGTGTAGTCATACAGTACAATATGTGTATGCCATTACATGATATATAAATACAGTATATATGTGTAGTCATACAGTACATATGTGTATGTCCATACATGATATATAAATACAGTATATATGTGTAGTCATACAGTACATATGTGTATTGCCAATACATGATATATAAATACAGTATATATGTTTAGTCATACAGTACATATGTGTATGCCATTACATGATATATAAATACAGTATATATGTGTAGTCATACAGTACATATGTGTATGCCATTACATGATATATAAATACAGTATATATGTGTAGTCATACAGTACATATGTGTATGCCATTACATGATATATAAATACAGTATATATGTGTTAGTCATACAGTACATAGTGTGTATGCCATTACATGATATATAAATACAGTATATATGTATAGTCATACAGTACATATGTGTATGCCATTACATGATATATAAATACAGTATATATGTATAGTCATACAGTACATATGTGTATGCCATTACATGATATATAAATACAGTATATATGTATAGTCATACAGTACATATGTGTATGCCAATACATGATATATAAATACAGTATATATGTGTAGTCATACAGTACATATGTGTATGCCATTACAGGATATATAATACAGTATATATGTGGAGTCATACAGTACCTATGTGTATGCCAATACATGATATATAAATACAGTATATATGTAGTAGTCATACAGTACATATGTGTATGCCATTACATGATATATAATTACAGTATATATGTGATAGTCATACAGTACATATGTGTATGCCATTACATGATATATAAATACAGTATATATGTGTAGTCATACAGTAATATGTGTATGCCATTACATGATATATAAATACAGTATATATGTGTAGTCATACAGTACATATGTGTATGCCAATACATGATATATAAATACAGTATATATGTGTAGTCATACAGTACATATGTGTATGCCATTACATGATATATAAATACCAGTATATATGTGTAGTCATACAGTACATATGTGTATGCCATTACATGATATATAAATACAGTATATATGTATAGTCATACAGTACATATGTGTATGCCATTACATGATATATAAATACAGTATATATGTATAGTCATACAGTACATATGTGTATGCCATTACATGATATATAAATACAGTATATATGTGTAGTCATACAGTACATATGTGTATGCCATTACATGATATATAAATACAGTATATATGTGTAGTCATACAGTACATATGTGTATGCCAATACATGATATATAAATACAGTATATATGTGTAGTCATACAGTACATATGTGTATGCCATTACATGATATATAAATACAGTATATATGTATAGTCATACAGTACATATGTGTATGCCAATACATGATATATAAATACAGTATATATGTGTAGTCATACAGTACATATGTGTATGCCATTACAGGATATATAAATACAGTATATATGTGTAGTCATACAGTACATATGTGTATGCCTTTACATGATATAAATATACAGTATATATGTGTTAGTCATACAGTACATATGTGTATGCCATTACATGATATATAAATACAGTATATATGTGTAGTCATACAGTACATATGTGTATCCATTACATGATATATAAATACAGTATATATGTGTAGTCATACAGTACATATGTGTATGCCATTACATGATATATAAATACAGTATATAAGTGTAGTCATACAGTACATATGTGTATGCCATTACATGATTATATAAATTACAGATATATTGTATCCCGCCCCCCCCTCCGAAGTCATACAGTACATATGTGTATGCCATTACATGATATATAAATACAGTATATATGTGTAGTCATACAGTACATATGTGTATGCCATTACATGATATATAAATACAGTATATATGTATAGTCATACAGTACATATGTGTATGCCATTACATGATATATAAATACAGGTATATATGTGTAGTCATACAGTACATATGTGTATGCCATTACATGATATATAAAGTACAGTATATATGTAGTAGTCATACAGTACATATGTGTTATGCCAATTACATGATATATAAATACAGTATATATGTGTAGTCATACAGTACATATGTGTATGCCATTACAGGATATATAAATACAGTATATATGTGTAGTCATACAGTACATATGTGTATGTCATTACATGATATATAAATACAGTATATATGTATAGTCATACAGTACATATGTGTATGCCAATACATGATATATAAATACAGTATATATGTATAGTCATACAGTACATATGTGTATGCCATTACATGATATATAAATACAGTATATATGTATAGTCATACAGTACATATGTGTATGCCATTACAGGATATATAAATACAGTATATATGTGTAGTCATACAGTACATATGTGTATGCCATTACATGATATATAAATACAGTATATATGTGTAGTCATACAGTACATATGTGTATGCCATTACATGATATATAAATACAGTATATATGTATAGTCATACAGTACATATGTGTATACCAATACATGATATATAAATACAGTATATATGTGTAGTCATACAGTACATATGTGTATGCCATTACATGATATATAAATACAGTATATATGTGTAGTCATACAGTACATATGTGTATGTCATTACATGATATATAAATACAGTATATATGTATAGTCATACAGTACATATGTGTATGCCATTACATGATATATAAATACAGTATATATGTATAGTCATACAGTACATATGTGTATGCTATTACATGATATATAAATACAGTATATATGTATAGTCATACAGTACATATGTGTATGCCATTACATGATATATAAATACAGTATATATGTGTAGTCATACAGTACATATGTGTATGCCATTACATGATATATAAATACAGTATATATGTATAGTCATACAGTACATATGTGTATGCCATTACATGATATATAAATACAGTATATATGTGTAGTCATACAGTACATATGTGTATGCCGATACATGATATATAAATACAGTATATATGTATAGTCATACAGTACATATGTGTATGCCATTACATGATATATAAATACAGTATATATGTGTAGTCATACAGTACATATGTGTATGCCATTACATGATATATAAATACAGTATATATGTGTAGTCATACAGTACATATGTGTATGCCATTACATGATATATAAATACAGTATATATGTATAGTCATACAGTACATATGTGTATGCCAATACATGATATATAAATACAGTATATATGTATAGTCATACAGTACATATGTGTATGCCATTACATGATATATAAATACAGTATATATGTGTAGTCATACAGTACATATGTGTATGCCAATACATGATATATAAATACAGTATATATGTGTAGTCATACAGTACATATGTGTATGTCATTACATGATATATAAATACAGTATATATGTGTAGTCATACAGTACATATGTGTATGTCATTACATGATATATAAATACAGTATATATGTGTAGTCATACAGTACATATGTGTATGTCATTACATGATATATAAATACAGTATATATGTGTAGTCATACAGTACATATGTGTATGCTATTACATGATATATAAATACAGTATATATGTATAGTCATACAGTACATATGTGTATGTCATTACATGATATATAAATACAGTATATATGTATAGTCATACAGTACATATGTGTATGCCATTACATGATATATAAATACAGTATATATGTGTAGTCATACAGTACATATGTGTATGCCATTACATGATATATAAATACAGTATATATGTGTAGTCATACAGTACATATGTGTATGCCATTACATGATATATAAATACAGTATATATGTATAGTCATACAGTACATATGTGTATGCCATTACATGATATATAAATACAGTATATATGTATAGTCATACAGTACATATGTGTATGTCATTACAGGATATATAAATACAGTATATATGTATAGTCATACAGTACATATGTGTATGCCATTACATGATATATAAATACAGTATATATGTGTAGTCATACAGTACATATGTGTATGCCATTACATGATATATAAATACAGTATATATGTGTAGTCATACAGTACATATGTGTATGCCAATACAGGATATATAAATACAGTATATATGTGTAGTCATACAGTACATATGTGTATGCCATTACATGATATATAAATACAGTATATATAAATACAGTATATATGTGTAGTCATACAGTACATATGTGTATGCCAATACAGGATATATAAATACAGTATATATGTGTAGTCATACAGTACATATGTGTATGCCATTACAGGATATATAAATACAGTATATATGTGTAGTCATACAGTACATATGTGTATGCCATTACATGATATATAAATACAGTATATATGTATAGTCATACAGTACATATGTGTATGCCAATACATGATATATAAATACAGTATATATGTATAGTCATACAGTACATATGTGTATGCCAATACATGATATATAAATACAGTATATATGTATAGTCATACAGTACATATGTGTATGCCAATACATGATATATAAATACAGTATATATGTGTAGTCATACAGTACATATGTGTATGCCAATACATGATATATAAATACAGTATATATGTGTAGTCATACAGTACATATGTGTATGCCATTACAGGATATATAAATACAGTATATATGTATAGTCATACAGTACATATGTGTATGCCATTACATGATATATAAATACAGTATATATGTGTAGTCATACAGTACATATGTGTATGTCATTACATGATATATAAATACAGTATATATGTGTAGTCATACAGTACATATGTGTATGTCATTACATGATATATAAATACAGTATATATGTGTAGTCATACAGTACATATGTGTATGCCATTACATGATATATAAATACAGTATATATGTATAGTCATACAGTACATATGTGTATGTCATTACATGATATATAAATACAGTATATATGTATAGTCATACAGTACATATGTGTATGCCATTACATGATATATAAATACAGTATATATGTGTAGTCATACAGTACATATGTGTATGCCATTACATGATATATAAATACAGTATATATGTGTAGTCATACAGTACATATGTGTATGCCATTACATGATATATAAATACAGTATATATGTATAGTCATACAGTACATATGTGTATGCCATTACATGATATATAAATACAGTATATATGTGTAGTCATACAGTACATATGTGTATGCCATTACATGATATATAAATACAGTATATATGTGTAGTCATACAGTACATATGTGTATGCCAATACAGGATATATAAATACAGTATATATGTGTAGTCATACAGTACATATGTATATGGAGGGTCGGGGTCCACAGACTGAAAGGGGATCGGAGAGATACACGTAACATGTATGTTGGTGCCATGTTCATGCCGTGATGCAGATTTATGGAAAGCTGTTACTATAAATAAAACAGGTATTATTATAATCTATAAAGTGTCATTTTTTTTAAAAATATAAATATTTGCACAGTCACCCTGTCCTGGGTAACCTGCCGTGCGTCTGCATCCACTTCAAAGTCCCCTGTGCTACCTTCAAGCTGCGCCTTAATCCCATAATGTCCCCATAATGCTCAAAAAACATTATACATCAAACGACCCATTAGTGTCAGTCAGTGCGACTCGTAAACACGCGCCTCGCCCGACTCATTACCTCACTCCCAGGCGCGGTGCGATTATCTGACAAACATTCCCAGACAGGAGTCCTTATATATAATGTGATACAGTACATACCGAACCAGAACATATATGTCACAAGGAGGGGAATTACATACAGTATCAGAACATATATGTCACAAGGAGGGGAAGATATGATACTGTATATAATCCATCTCTTTGTGACATATTCTGATACTGTATGTAATTAATCTCTTTGTGATATATTCTGATACTGTATGTAATTAATCTCTTTGTGATATATACACCTCAGTTAATTAATAAAAGACATTTATGGCAAATTACAAAATAATTTGAGACTTGCTTCATTATGACCCTGTGTAGCTTAACTACTATGACTAGTTCATAAAGGCTAATTATATTAGAGAAATGCATACATTATTTTGATCCTAAAAGTGAATAAATGGAGTCGATATAAGTTAAAGAAATTATATTTAATAAAAAAGAGGCGAGAAAGGAGGAGCGGAGCGGAGAAAGAAGTTAAAGATAATATAAGTGTAATACTTACACACTATGCACGATTTAATATAAAGTGAGAAGAAAGGGAAAAATGGAAGGAAAAGGGAGAGAGGGAAAAATATAATGGATAATTATAATTAAACAAATTAGGTATTGTTTGAAAATAAATATGCACTGGGATTTTATATTTTTCTTTCTTTTCTTTTTCTCACTTTTTTTTTTATTAGTAGTGAAGACGTATTTCAGAAGAAATATTTATATTCAATTTAGATATTTAAGAAGAAAACACTTATACACAATTTAGATATAATGGAAAATAGAGAATAAAATTAAGCAATTACTTTCTATATTATAGAAACACATTCCCTCCCTTCACTTTTCCTTCTCCTCTGTAAAAACATATTGGACCACCTTATTTATCCATGACAGTAATATTTGGGGAATAATAAGAAAAATAGAAAAAATATCGATAATCCATCAATAAATAAAAATGTGTATGGTTTAGCCGATGGCCAGATTAAAACTACAAAAATGATAGCAAATACAGTCACTTTGCTATCACAATACTATTCTAAATGTATTTATGTACTTATATTTTTTCTTTTGTATTTATTCTTATTTTTGTTTTTTATATAACTGGAACCGTTGTTTTTGTCTAATTTAATGAAAGGTTTAGGAAAAATATAAACAAGATAATCATGAAAAGTCGTACGTTTTGTGCTGGAAAGATGAAACACTTTCACAGTATCGATGTCAAAGGGAGGAGAGGAGTACAAGGTAATGAATTAAAATCTATAGAATATTATGGGGCTTAAATTTATATCCCAGAATGTGAATGGGTTGAATATTCAATCAAAAAGAGCAATGGTCATGAATTTTTTCCATGAATTAAATGTCGATGTTATATGTGTACAGGAGACTCATCTTAAAGATACATATATTCCTAAACTATCAGATGAAAGGTACAATATAAAATTGTTCTCTAACTATAAAACTAAGACAAGAGGTGTATGTATATTTTTTAACAATAGAAATAAAATAATTGAAGAATTCATAGAAAAAGACATAGAAGGTCGCTACATAATTTGGATAGGTAAAACTATACAATAGTGAATATTTATGCTCCTAATAAGAATCACTATAGATTTCTAAATAAAATAATAAAACATATTAGTGATATTAAAAAGGGTAATTTGGTTATATGTGGTGAATTAAATATTTGGCTAGATCCATTTGTGGATAGAAGATCAATGGTAAAACCAGAACCAGATAAAATGATGATAAATAAAGCAAATAAATTTGAAAAAACTCTATTGGATCATAAATTGTATGATGGTTGGAGGGTATTGTACCCACTTGATAAAGAATATACATACTTTTAAATATAAAACGTACACAAGATTGGATTATTTTTTTGTAAATCTGAATTTATTGAATAAAATTAAAAAAATTGAGATTAGCCCAATAACATGGCTGGACCATGCATTAATAACAATGGTAGTAGAAGATGGTCAAAGAATACAATATAATAAATCACGTAATATAGGTTCAACTCTCTTTAAAGCATTGGCAGATAGGGAAAAATTGAAAATAGAAATATAAACTTTTTTTGAGATTAATGAAAACTCAGTATCATCACAATCACTGCTTTGGAACACGCACAAGGCATACGTGAGAGGTGTCCTTTGTGAATGGTCCAAACATAGAACAAAACAGGAAGAATCTTCATATAGAGACTTAATTATTAAACTTACACAATTGCAACAAAACAATTAAGTGTTACCAACAAATAATATTACTTTGGAAAATATCTAAAATGCAATTAGCAATTAAAAAGATCCAACAGGAAAAAAAATGATAATTTAGTCTGGTTATACCAGTTAAAGCAATATCATTTAGGTAATAAACCAGGGAAATTAATTACTAAACAAATTAAAGCAACTAATGTTAATAAAATAATTAATATGATACGCGATGACAAGGGTGTAATTCATAGAAATCCGATAGACATAGGGAAATCCTTCTTCCAATATTATAAAACCTTATATAATCTTGAACAAACAGAAGGATTCCAGAAGCCTACAATTAAACAAATTGAAGAGTATTTAAATAAAATAATACTACCAAAAATATCAGAAGCACAACTAAAAGAATTGGAAACTGTTATTACAGAAGAGGAAATCTATCAAACTATAAAATCTTTGAAAATCGGGAAATCACCAGTCCCAGATGGATTCGCGAATATATATTATACATTTTTTCTTCCTCCATAGTGAAACATTTAAAATATTTTTATAATGAAATTAAAATAAATGGAAAAGCTCCAGTAGAAACATTAGAGGCAGCAATAACTGTTATTCCGAAACCAGATAAAGATCATGCACAATGTCGTAATTATCGTCCAATATCACTTATCTATACAGACATAAAGATTTATGCTAGTATATTGGCTGCTCGATTAAATCCAATATTAAATGAGATCAAACAGGCTTTATTACATCTAGACAATCAACTGATAATACTCGAAAATGTTTGAATATAATAGACTTCGCCAATAAAAAGAAAATTCCAATAATAGCTCTATCATTTGATGCTGAAAAAGCATTTGATAGAGAGAATTGGGATTTCATGCATTCAGTTTTAGATAAATATGGTTTTGGACTGTTTGGATCATATGCGCTAAAAGCACTTTATACAGAAGCTAATGCATATATAACAGGAACTAACTTTAACACTCATTCATTTAAACTAGGAAATGGCACAAGACAGGGTTGCCCTATGTCACCACTTATATTTGCCTTAATCATAGAACCACTGCTTGAAATGATTAGAAGTTGTAAACAAATAAAAGGTATAGTTACTGGCTCTATTGTAAATAAAGTTATCATATTTACTGATGATTTATTGGTTACAGTTTCAAATCCAATGAAGTCAATACCAAAATTATTACAAATTATTGAATACTATGAAAACGGAAGTTTTATACTCTAATATACCTGACAAAGACAAACTTGAATTAAAAGACTCTTCCCGTAAAATTGGAGAAAAAATCAAATAACACATTTAGGTATAATATTTAATCAAACCTAACTACCACAGTTCATAATATTATGGATAAGTTATTCTTTCAGGTCTCTTCTACATTAGCAAGTTGGCAAGATTTGAATTTAACTTGTTTGGGTAGAATATCACTAATTAAAATGAATATTCTTCCCAAAATAACATATATTTTGAAATTATCTCGAGAACTTTCTCTAGAGGAGGCCTGGCAGCACCAAACATTATCCAATACTCAAATGCTATTAAACTGGTACATTTATCAAAATACACCTTAAAATAAAATAAACCTAAATATTTACTTATAGAGAATGAATTGGTAAAAATATTAATCTACATCATAAATTTTGGGATAAGAAGATAGATAATAAGATTCTTAATAAATTACCACTTATTCCAAAAACCTTAATAAAATGTTGGTTTAATTATAATAAAAAAAATGAATTGGTAAAATTTCCAGCTCCAAATATACCAATATATAAATTGTCATTAGAACTAAATCCCTTTTTTAAATATATCATGGGAGAAATGGGGTATAAAACCTCCAAAGGACTTATTTCAGGGACAAACACTGAAAACATTTAAAGTAATATCTGCTGAATATCAAATATCATCTACAAAATGTTTGCTTTATGATATTTTATATATATCAATAATAAATATGGAAAATTACCGAATAGAGAATTGACTCAATTTGAAAAATCTCTAAATGAAATTGATAAGAAAAGTACAATATCAAGATATCATAAAATAATAAAATCTCAACTAGAAATAGAAAAAACGGAAAGGATGCAAAAATGGGAAGAAAATTTAGGGATAATATGGTCCACAACCCAGTGGTATAGTGCGCTATGTATGTTAGATAGAATTTAATGTATTTTAGATAGTGAGGTATGTGTGTATTTTAGATAATATTTAATATATTTTAGATAGGGGATAAATTATTTTATTTTATTTGTATTGTATTGTAATGTACTGCATGTATTCTATATGAATTTTCTTTTCAGGTGTGTAATTTTTTTAGTGGGTGGTGGGGGGTTGTAATGTAGTTTTTTTTATTTTCTGTAATGTACCTTTTTTTATTTTTTGTGACTTAGGTTTTATCATTTTTTGTGAGTTACGTTTGATTATTTTCTGTAATTACTGTGGTGGGGGGTTTATTAGGAGGAAGTTAGGTAGTGGAGGTGTTAATCGGTTAGTGTAGAGGGGGATTAGTTTAGATTTAATGGTTTATTGGGGATTATAGTGCAGTGTAGTGTTTGTACTTGGTGTCATGGCACTTATGTGGTTAATGTTAGGGTTGTAACTGCCCCATAAGGGTCTTTACATACCCTTACGGGACTGTTGGGGTTAAATAGAGTCTTATGAGGGTCTGTATTGACCCGCATGAGTGACAGGGTTAATTAAGGGGTTATGGGGGTCTTTATTGACCCCCCATGAGTTATAGGGTTAATTAAGGCTTATGGTGGTCTGTACTGACCCCCATGAGGAACAGGGTTAATTAAGGGGTTATGTGGTCTCTATAGAACCCCATGAGTGATAAGGAACTTCACATGGGATCGGGGACCCCCACTGCGAGGGTTAATGTAGGGTTAATGTAGGGACCCTCAAGGTGCCACAATGGGGACCCCCATCACTGTGGGTTCATTTTAGGTGCCGGTGGGGCTACTTACAGTACCCTCGCTGCTGGCCTTAAGTGTTTGGTGCCGTGGGCCCTTTAAGTAGTCATAACAGGGAATTTAGAGCTTTTAAATTGGGGTTAAATTTGCATTCAACCTCACTTCTAGATGTCCTGGCTGTCCCCCTGTGCTGTTGGTGAGTGTTTTTATTATTAATATTATGTTTTTGTGTTTGCTTTATCACCTCGTGTATTTTTTTTCTAAGTGCCGCGGGTCGTAATTTTTTTTTGCAGGCAGCAGGCTATGAGGGAGAGGAGAAAGAGATGAGAGACACAGGGGACGGAGAGGAGGGGAGAGAGACACAGGGGACGGAGAGGAGGAGGGGAAGAGAGACACCGGGCAGGGAGAGGAGGAGGGGAAGAGAGACACAGGAGGAGGAGAGGAGGAGGGAAGAGAGACACAAGAGAAGGAGAGGAGGAGGAGTGGAAGGGAGACACAGGGGAGGGAGAGGAGGAGGGGAAGAAAGACACCGGGCAGGGAGAGGAGGAGGGGAAGAGAGACACAGGGGAAGGAGAGGAGGAGGGAAGAGAGACCCAAGAGAAGGAGAGGAGGAGGAGTGGAAGGGAGACACAGGGGAGGGAGAGGAGCAGGGGAAGAGAGACACATGGGAAGGAGAGGAGGAGGAGTGGAAGGGAGACACAGGGGAAGGAGGGGAAGAGAGACACTGGGGAAGGAGAGGAAGAGGGGAAGAGAGACACAGGAAAAGGAGAGGAGGAGGGGAAGAGAGACACAGGAAAAGGAGAGGAGGAGGGGAAGAGAGACACAGGAGGAGGAGAGGAGGAGGAGAAGAGAGACACAGGGGAGGGAGAGGAAGAGGGGAAGAGAGACACAGGGGAGGGAGGGGAAGAGAGACACAGGGAAAGGAGAGGAGGAAGGGAAGAGAGACACAGGGGAAGGAGAAGAGGAGGGGAAGAGAGACACAGGGGAAGGAGAGGAAGAGCGGAAGAGAGACACAAGAGGAGGAGAGGAGGGGAGAGAGACACAGGGGAAGGAGAGGAGGAGGGGAAGAGAGACACAGGGAAAGGAGAGGAGGAGGGGAAGAGAGACACAGGAGGAGGAGAGGAGGAGGAGAAGAGAGACACAGGGGAGGGAGAGGAAGAGGGGAAGAGAGACACAGGGAAAGGAGAGGAGGAAGGGAAGAGAGACACAGGGGAAGGAGAAGAGGAGGGGAAGAGAGACATAGGGGAAGGAGAGTAGGGGAGAGAGACACAGGGGAAGGAGAGGAGGAGGGGAAGAGAGACACAGGGAAAGGAGAGGAGGAGGGGAAGAGAGACACAGGAGGAGGAGAGGAGGAGGAGAAGAGAGACACAGGGGAGGGAGAGGAGGAGGGGAAGAGAGACACAGGGAAAGGAGAGGAGGAGGGGAAGAGAGACACAGGAGGAGGAGAGGAAGAAGGGAGAGAGACACAGGGGAAGCAGAGGAGGAGGGGAAGAAAAACAAAGGGGAAGGAGAGGAGGAGGGGAAGAGAGACACAGGGGAAGGAGAGGAGGAGGGGAAGAGAGATACAGGGGAAGGAGAGGAGGAGGGGAAGAGAGACACAGGGGAGGGAGAGGAGGAAGGAAGAGAGACACAGGGGAAGGAGAAGAGGAGGGGAAGAGAGACACAGGGGAAGGAGAGTAGGGGAGAGAGACACAGGGGATGGAGAGGAGGAGGGGAAGAGAGACACAGGGGAAGGAGAGGAGGAGGGGAAGAGACACAGGGGAAGGAGAGGAGGAGGGGAAGAGAGACACAGGGGAATGAGAGGAGGAGGGGAAGAGAGACACAGGGGAAGGAGAGGAGGAGGGGAAGGAGAGGAGGAGGGGAAGAGAGACACAGGGGAAGGAGAGGAGGAGGGGAAGAGAGACACAGGGGAGGGAGAGGAGGAAGGGAGAGAGACACAGGGGAAGGAGAAGAGGGGAAGAGAGACACAGGGGAAGGAGAGGAAGAGGGGAAGAGAGACACAGGGGAAGGAGAGGAGGAGGGGAAGAGAGACACAGGGGAAGGAGAGGAAGAGGGGAAGAGAGACACAGGGGAAGGAGAGGAGGAGGGGAAGAGAGACACAGGGGAGGGAGAGGAGGATGGGAGAGAGACACAGGGGAAGGAGAAGAGGGGAAGAGAGACACAGGGGAAGGAGAAGAGGAGGGGAAGAGAGACACAGGGGAAAGAGAGGAGGAGGGGAAGAGAGACACAGGGGAAGCAGAGGAAGAGCGGAAGAGAGACACAAGAGGAGGAGAGGAGGGGAGAGAGACACAGGGGAAGGAGAGGAGGAGGGGAAGAGAGACACAGGGAAAGGAGAGGAGGAGGGGAAGAGAGACACAGGAGGAGGAGAGGAGGAAGAGAAGAGAGACACAGGGGAGGGAGAGGAAGAGGGGAAGAGTGACACAGGGAAAGGAGAGGAGGAAGGGAAGAGAGACACAGGGGAAGGAGAAGAGGAGGGGAAGAGAGACACAGGGGAAGGAGAGTAGGGGAGAGAGACACAGGGGAAGGAGAGGAGGAGGGGAGAGAGACACAGGGGAAGGAGAGGAGGAGGGGAAGAGAGACACAGGGAAAGGAGAGGAGGAGGGGAAGAGAGACACAGGAGGAGGAGAGGAGGAGGAGAAGAGAGACACAGGGGAGGGAGAGGAGGAGGGGAAGAGAGACACAGGGGAGGGAGAGGAGGAGGGGAAGAGAGACACAGGGAAAGGAGAGGAAGAAGGGAGAGAGACACAGGGGAAGCAGAGGAGGAGGGGAAGAGAAACAAAGGCGAAGGAGAGGAGGAGGGGAAGAGAGACACAGGGGAAGGAGAAGAGGAGGGGAAGAGAGACACAGGGGAAGGAGAGTAGGGGAGAGAGACACAGGGGAAGGAGAGGAGGAGGGGAGAGAGACACAGGGGAAGGAGAGGAGGAGGGGAAGAGAGACACAGGGGAAGGAGGGGAAGAGAGACACAGGAGGAGGAGAGGAGGAGGAGAAGAGAGACACAGAGGAGGGAGAGGAGGAGGGGAAGAGAGACACAGGGGAGGGAGAGGAGGAGGGGAAGAGAGACACAGGGAAAGGAGAGGAAGAAGGGAGAGAGACACAGGGGAAGCAGAGGAGGAGGGGAAGAGAAACAAAGGCGAAGGAGAGGAGGAGGGGAAGAGAGACACAGGGGAAGGAGAGGAGGAGGGGAAGAGAGATACAGGGGAAGGAGAGGAGGAGGGGAAGAGAGATACAGGGGAAGGAGAGGAGGAGGGGAAGAAAGACACAGGGGAGGGAGAGGAGGAAGAAAGAGAGACACAGGGGAAGGAGAGGAGCAGGGGAAGAGAGACACAGGGAAAGGAGAGGAGGAGGGGAGAGAGACACAGGGGAAGGAGAGGAGGAGGGGAAGAGAGACACAGGGGAGGGAGAGGAGGAAGGGAGAGAGACACAGGGGAAGCAGAGGAGGAGGGGAAGAGAGACACAGGGGAGGGAGAGGAGGAGGGGAAGGAGAGGAGGAGGGGAAGAGAGACACAGGGGAAGGAGAGGAGGAGGGGAAGAGAGACACAGGGAAAGGAGAGGAGGAGGGGAAGAGAGACACAGGAGGAGGAGAGGAGGAGGAGAAGAGAGACACAGGGGAGGGAGAGGAAGAGGGGAAGAGAGACACAGGGAAAGGAGAGGAGGAAGGGAAGAGAGACACAGGGGAAGGAGAAGAGGAGGGGAAGAGAGACACAGGGGAAGGAGAGTAGGGGAGAGAGACACAGGGGAAGGAGAGGAGGAGGGGAAGAGAGACACAGGGAAAGGAGAGGAGGAGGGGAAGAGAGACACAGGGGAAGGAGAGGAGGAGGGGAAGAGAGATACAGGGGAAGGAGAGGAGGAGGGGAAGAGAGACACAGGGGAGGGAGAGGAGGAAGGAAGAGAGACACAGGGAAAGGAGAGGAGGAGGGGAGAGAGACACAGGGGAAGGGGAAGAGAGACACAGGGGAAGGAGAGTAGGGGAGAGAGACACAGGGGAAGGAGAGGAGGAGGGGAAGAGAGACACAGGGGAAGGAGAGTAGGGGAGAGAGACACAGGGGAAGGAGAAGTGGAGGGGAAGAGAGACACAGGGGAAGGAGAGGAGGAGGGGAAGAGAAACAAAGGGGAAGGAGAGGAGGAGGGGAAGAGAAACAAAGGGGAAGGAGAGGAGGAGGGGAAGAGAAACAAAGGGGAAGGAGAGGAGGAGGGGAAGAGAGATACAGGGGAAGGAGAGGAGGAGGGGAAGAGAGACACAGGGGAGGGAAAGGAGGAGGGGAAGAGAGACACAGGGGAGGGAGAGGAGGAAGGGAGAGAGACACAGGGGAAGGAGAAGAGGGGAAGAGAGACACAGGGGAAGGAGAGGAAGAGGGGAAGAGAGACACAGGGGGAGGAGAGGAAGAGAGACACAGGGGAAGGAGAGGAGGAGGGGAAGAGAGACACAGGGGAAGCAGAGGAGGAGGGGAAGAGAGACACAGGGAAAGGAGAGGAGGAGGGGAAGAGAGATACAGGGAAAGGAGAAGAGGAGGGAAAGAGAGACACAGGAGAAGGAGAGGATGAGGGGAAGAGAGATACAGGGAAAGGAGAAGAGGAGGGAAAGAGAGACACAGGAGAAGGAGAGGATGAGGGGAAGAGAGACACAGGGAAAGGAGAGGAGGAGGGGAAGAGAGACACAGGGTAAGGAGAGGAGGAAGGGAGAGAGACACAGGGGAAGCAGAGGAGGAGGGGAAGAGAGACACAGGGGAGGGAGAGGAGGAGGGGAAGGAGAGGAGGAGGGGAAGAGAGACACAGGGGAAGGAGAGGAGGAGGGGAAGAGAGACAGAGGGGAAGGAGAGGAGGAGGGGAAGAGAGATACAGGGAAAGGAGAAGAGGAGGGAAAGAGAGACACAGGAGAAGGAGAGGATGAGGGGAAGAGAGACACAGGGAAAGGAGAGGAGGAGGGGAAGAGAGACACGGAAAGGAGAGGAGGAGGGGAAGAGAGACACAGGAGAAGGAGAGGAGGAGGGGAAGAGAGACACAGGGGAAGCAGAGGAGGAGGGGAAGAGAGACACAGGGCAAGGAGAAGAGGAGGGGAAGAGAGACACAGGGCAAGGAGAAGAGGAGGGGAAGAGAGACACAGGGGAAGGAGAGGAGGAGGGGAAGAGAGACACAGGGGAAGCAGAGGAGGAGGGGAAGAGAGACACAGGGGAAGCAGAGGAGGAGGGGAAGAGAAACACAGGGGATGGAGAAGAGGAGGGGAAGAGACACAGGGGAAGGAGAGGAGGAGGGGAAGAGAGACACAGAGTAAGGAAAGGAGGAGCGGAAGAGGGGGGTCGCTTATCTATACCAGCGCAGTAAGCACCTTCGGCGCTCCATGCCTAAGTCGTATGACGTCATAGAGATGAGCGCCTATGGAGGTCATCTCTATCATCGCAAGGAGCGCCGATCGGGACCCCTTCTGCATTTAATTAATTCCCCAGCGCGGGTACACTAATGGTTAACCCCAGTAAGTACCCCTGAATCAAATAACATGAACCCCCCATGCTGTGGGGTCCCAATTGGGACCCCCGAAGGGTACCCACATTAACCCCTTGCTGCAGGAGTCCCGACCTTTGCATTTAAAATTAAAAAATCCTGCCTTGCGGATCCTGAAAGGACCTTAAAGGTCCTTAAATGACCTGCGCCAAATAAAACAATTAATCCCTGCCGCAGGGAAACTATAAGTAGCCCCGGCATCTAAAATAAACCCCATCACTCATGGGGGTCAATATAGACCCTCATGAGACTACAATGAACTCCCTCAGTCTATATACCAGTATATATATATATATATATATATATATATATATATATATATATATATATCACATATATAGTTGTGAGCAGGCGAGCTTGCTTAAGCCGTTGCTCACGCTTGCGGGCTGCGAAGCGAGAGTCGCAATTGCGGCCCTCGCGAAGAGAGGGAGCTGTGCGTGCACGCCCCTTGACTGTGTGAGAGAGGGAGCTGTGTGTGCACGCCCCTGGACGGTGTGAGAGAGGGAGCTGTGCAGGGGAGCACCCCCCCCCCCCTTACCTGCAGTTTCATTGGTGCCTCAGTGGAGCCCCTGCCAGCGTGTCCGGTCTGCAGCATAGGGGGACTCCAAATTAACTTCAGAGCTATGGCACCACACTGGAGACAGGACGGGTGGGACTCCACTGAACCACCAATGAAACTGCAGGTAAGGAGGGACAGAGGGAGCATCCGGGGGGACAGAGGGAGCATCTGGGTGGCAGGGCGTAGGTAAGGGCAATCAAGAGGGGTGGAATGAGATGCGAGGGGGGTATGAGATGAGAGAGGTAGCTGTGCAGGGGAGCAACCCCCCCCCCCCCTTCTTACCTGCAGTTTCATTGGTGCCTCAGTGGAGTCCCTGCCAGCGTGTCCGGTCTGCAGCATAGGGGGACTCCAAATTGACTTCAGAGCTATGGCGCCACACTGGAGACAGGACGGGTGGGACTCCACTGAACCACCAATGAAACTGCAGGTATGGAGGGACAGAGGGAGCATCCGGGGGGACAGAGGGAGCATCCGGGGGGACAGAGGGAGCATCCGGGGGGACAGAGGGAGCATCCGGGGGGACAGAGGGAGCATCTGGGGGTCAGGGGGGAGGTAAGGGCAATCAAAAGGGGTGGTATGAGATGCGAGGGGGGTATGAGATGGGGGGGAAGGTTATGAGACACAGGGGAGGGCGAGGAAGGTATGAGAAACACTGGAGGGCGAGGGAGGTATGAGAAACAGGGGAGGGCGAGGGGAGGTATAAGGCACAGGGGAGGGCGAGGGGGTGTATGAGACACAGGGTAGGGAGAGAGGGAAGAGACACAGGGTAGGGACAGGGGGAAGAGACACAGGAGAGGGGGGATGAGACACAGGGGAGGAGAAGGTGGAAGAGACACAGGGGAGGGGGGAAGAGACACAGGGGAGGGGGGAAGAGACACAGGGGAGGGAGGAAGAGAAACACAGAAGAAGGAAGAGACATAGGGGAAGGAAGAGAGAGGAAAGAGACTTAGGGGAGGGAGAGGGGGGAGAAACAGAGGAGCTAGAGGGGGAGACACACAGGGGAGGGCGAGGGTGGTATGAGACACAGGGGAGGGCGAGGGGGGAAGAGACACAGGGGAGGGTGATGGGTAAGGGACACAGGGGAGGGGGAGAGAGACACAGGAGGGGGGAAAGAGACACAGGGTGGGCGAGAGGGGGAAAGAGACACAGTAGAAGGGAGAGGAGGGAAAGAGAGACAGGGGAGGGAGAGGGTGAGACACACAGGGGAGGGAGAGGGGGGAAGCGACAAGTGGAAGAGAGACATAGCGGGGGAGACATAGGGCAGTGAGGGGTGCGGGAGAAAAAAATATATAGAACTCCATCATGCCGTCATTTTTGACGGGCAAGTCGCTAGTATATATATATATACTAGCGACTTGCCCGTCAAAAAATGACGGTCAATAAAAGAAAGTGTTGAAATGCTGTTTGCCACACAATGTGAGTGTACTTTGTGCCTCAACTATATAGGCCCCTCTAACACACTAATGAACGCATGTAATAACACTATAAGTGCCATGAGGGTCATCCAGGACCTCATGACCCAAAGTGTAAGCTCTACACCATTTTAACCCGGTCACTTATGGCGGTCTATCCAGACCCTCATAAGCCTCTATTTAACTCCATCAGTCTCATAAGGGTATATTCTGACCATTATGGGCCTGTTACAACCCAACATTAACCACATAAGTGCCATGATGGTACTCAAGGACCATCATGACACTAAGTATAAACACTACACTGCCCTATACCCCCCAATAAAACATTAAATATCAACTAAACACCCTCTACACTAACCTATTAACACCTACACTACCTACCCCCTAATAACCCCCACCACTCTAATTACAGAAATAAAAATAACTAAAGTCATCAAAAATCTACATTACATAAAATAAAAAAACTAAAATCAACAAAAATAAAAAATGTACATTACAGAAAAAAAAAACTAAGTCACAGAAAATAAAAAAATACATTACAACCACTACAGTAAAAAAAAAATTACACACCTGAAAAGAAAATACATATAATACATACAATACAATTAAATACAATACAATAAAATAAAATACAATACACCCCTATCTAATATACATCCCCCTATCTAATATACATCCCCCTATCTAATATACATCCCCCTATGTAATATACATCCCCCTATGTAATACACAATACTATCTATCTAATATACATCCCCCTATGTAATATACATCCCCCTATGTAATATACATCCCCCTATGTAATACACAATACTATCTATCTAATATACATCCCCCTATGTAATATACATCCCCCTATCTAATATACATCCCCCTATGTAATATACAATACTATCTATCTAATATACATCCCCCTATCTAATATACAATACTATCTATCTAATATACATCCCCCTATCTATCTAATATACAATAAATACTATCTATGTACTATACATCCCCCTATCTAATATACAAAAAATACTATACATCCCCCTATCTATCTTATATACAGTACATGCTGTCTCTATGTAGCAACCCTAATTCTAAGCTACAATAAAATAATTAAGACCACTTACCTTTGAGATGTTTCTTCAGATCACCAACCTAGGGTAAAAAAAGATAAAAAAATTAATACAACACGTTTACATAAAATAACTAAACATTCTAAATATTATACTCACCTTTCCAGCATGTCACGTCCTCCATCTATGCTTCTGCGGCGCTGCCCCTGTTAAAAAAAAAACAAAAAAACATTACATTAGTACACATACATAAACATAAAACAAAGCGAAATAAACACAATCTACATTGTACTTACCTCCCCGCGATGTCTCCGGCCTCCTGGTGTTCTGCCCGGGATGGGCCCTGGAAGCATCCGCGCGGTAAAAAAAACAAACAAACAAAAAAAAAGACACACATCCGTCCTGGCGGATGTCTCCGACGCTAATGAGCTTCCTACGGAGTGTTCCAGAATAAAATGGGCAATGGCAACTTCTGATTGGCTGAAAACGCTGTCTATCAAATTCAGCCAATGAGAAGATGCCAATTGTGAATCAATGAGAAAGGGATACACCCCAAAATACCACGCTGATTGGATAACACACCTGTCAATCTTTATTTGAACCAATCCGAAGGCTTTATTGCCATCAGCCAATCACAATGGAATATACCCCCACGTACTGATTGGTGAAGACATCTGCGCCTTCCCCTGTAATATTGATTGACATTAACAATAGCCAATCAGAATCCTTCACCAATCAGTACATGGGGGTGTATTCCATTGTGATTGGCTATTGTCAGTGCAACCAATCAGAATGCGCAGATGCTCCAACCAATCACCCTGTATTCCATTGTGATTGGCTGAAGGCATCTGCGCCTTGTGATTGGTTTAAATAAAGATTGACAGGTGCATTATCCAATCAGAGTGGGATTTTAGGGTGTATCCCTTTCTGATTGACTCACACATTGGCGCCTCCTGATTGGGTGAATTTGATAGACAGCGTTTTCAACCATTCAGAAGGCGCTATTGCCTATTTTTTTCCGGAAAAGTCTCCAGGAGCTTCATTAGCGTCGGGGATGTCCGTGAGCGCGGATGTAAGTATTTTTTTTAATTTTTTTTACAGGGCGTGGCAGAAGAGGAGCTGGAGGCCGGAGACATCGCGGGGAGGTAAGTACAATGTAGATTATGTTTATTTTATTTTGTTTTTATGTATGTGTATTAATGTTATTTTTTTTTAACAGATGCCGCAACGGAGAAGAAGATGGACGGGACATGCCGGAAAGGTGAGCAGAATATTTAGAATGTTTAGAATGTTTCTTTCTTGTAAACGTGTTGCACTAATTATTATTTTTTATTTTTTTTCCCCTAGGTGCCTGATCTGAAGGGACATCTGCAAAGGTAAGTGGTCTTAATTATTTTATTTTAGCTTAGAATTAGATTATTTTATATATATATAGCATTTATTGTATGTTAGCTAGGGGTATGTGTTTTATATAGATAGCATAGCATGTATTGTATATTAGATTGTGGTATTTATTTAGATAGATTGTGTGATGTATATTATATAGATAGGATGTATATTAGATTATGGTATTTATTTAGATAGATTGGGGTATGTATATTAGTTAGATTGAATGTATTGTATATTAGATAGGGGTGTATGGTATTGTATTGTATTTAATTGTATTGTATTATATTGGATGTATTGTATTGTATTATATATATTTTTTTCTGTAATGTTCCTTTTTTTATTTTTTGTGACTTAGGTTTTTTATTTTATGTAATGTAGATTTTTTTTGTGTGTGACTTTAGGCTTTTTTATTTTCTGTAATTACAGTGGTGGGGAGGGGGTTATTAGGGGGTAGGTAGGTAGTGTAAGTGTTAATATGTTAGTGTAGAGGGTGTTTAGTTGATATTTAATGTTTTATTGGGGGGGTATAGTGCAGTGTAGTGTTTATACTTAGTGTCATGATGGTCCTTGAGGACCGTCATGGCACTTATATGGTTAATGTTGTGTTGTAACAGGCCCATAATGGTCTTAATATACCCTTATGGTACTGATGGGGTTAAATAGAGGCTTATGAGGGTCTGTATGGACCCCCATGAGTGACAGGGTTAATTAACGGTTTATGGGGGTCTGTATTGACCCCCGTCAGTGAGGGGGTTAATTAAGGGCTTATGGTGGTCTGTATTAACCCCCATGAGTGACAGGGTTAATGAAGGGCTTATGGGGGTCTATATTGACCCCCATGAGTGACAGGGTGATAGTGTAATGCAGGAATTTAAAATCGGGACCCCCACTGCGATGGTTAATGTGGGGTTAATGCTTATCTCGGATCCCTTCTTGGGTAAGTTGTACGTGGCTGGGCGTGAGCCTCTTTTTAGTTTTTTTCGGCGGCCATTTTTTCTCTTGCTTAGGGGATTTTCGTGTGTCTGAACTCGGGAATTTGGACTTAAATGGAGGTGTAACTTCACTTGCAGAGGTCCTGGGTGCCCCCCCCCCTTGCTATGGGTAAGCTTTTTATGTAGTTTTTGTGAGTATTTGGTGTGTTTTGACTGTTTTTGGGTGCGCGCGGTTCGGCCATTATGGTTGTATTTTTAGTACGTGTGTGTGTTTGTTACGTTAAGGTTGGTTCCGAGATCGTTTTTTTTTTCTAAGTCGTGCGTGTGTTTTTTGCGGACACACACAGCCGACGTTGGTGCCTCCACCTACTCGCAAACAGCGTGACGATGAATCGTAGTTGGACAATTATAATATGTAATAGACCCCCATAGGACACTATTAACCTTTGTGTTAACACTATAAGTGCCATGAGGGTCCTTCAAGATCCCCATGACACAGTCAAAGCATTTAACTACGCTATTAACCCTAACTATACCCCATTAACCCATTAACCCATTAATCCTAACTATACCCCCTTAACCCTAACTATACCCCATTAACCCATTAATCCTAACTATACCCCATTACCCTAACTATACCCCATTAACCCAAACTGTACCCAATAAACCACTACCCTATTAACCCTATCCTACCCTATATCATTCTATTAACCCCCTCTAAATAATTAATCCTCCTTTTAACTAATTAACCTGCCTCTAACTAATTAAGCCTATCACTAACCACTTAACCCTTATCTAGACCTATTTAACACCATCTGGTCCTATTTAAACCTAACTGGGCATATTTAACCCCATCTAGTCCTGTTTAACCCTGTCTAGTCTAAATTAAACCCCAAATGTACCTAGTAAACCCTATCATATAACCCCGCCTACCCTATTAAACCCTTCACTACCTACCCAACTCCTTCCCTATTAACCCCCACGCCACCTTCTTAACCCCCTAATAAAAGCCCTAACACCCCACTAATTACAAAAAAATACAGAAAACACCTAATTACAGAAAATAAATAAAAATTACAAAAATAAAAAACAATTAATGAAAATAAAAAACTACATTACACAAATTAATAAAACTACATTACGGAAAATACAAAACCAGAATTACATAAAAAAAACTACAATACATAGAATAAAAAAAGAGACATTATAGAAAAAAAACTACAACCTAAAATAAATACATCACTATCACAAAAAAATAACCAACACCCAGCAATAAATTAATAGTACATTATACCACTTACTTTGCCCAAATGCCACTCCAGCGACGATGGTCTAATGTACTTCATCCCATGACAAGGGCCCAATCCAAAAATGTCCACTGATCCGGCACACCTACAAAAGAAAGAGTACAGTTAATACATAAATAAATACAATATGTAATATTATATAGAGCTAATGGGCCACTTACCTGTCAAAAATGGCCATCCAGCGATGCCCCTGTCCTCCTCAAAGTCATCTCCGGCAGGGCCCCTCGAAAAAAAAAAAACAGTTCTAAAAATGAAAAAATACTAAAATACCCTTGAGGAGCTGCCCGCCGCAAAAAATGATGGTTCTTGCACATGCTCTGGTAGAAAAATCGAAATGGCGACTTCTGATTGGCTGATATCACGGTCAACCATATTTTAACCAATCAGAAGGCACCAAGGTGTAAGTCAATCAAAATGGGATACACCCCTGTATCCCATTCTGATTGGCTGAAATCAATAGCGTCTTCTGATTGATTAGAAATGATTGACAGTTACATCAGCCAATCAGATGGCTTAGATACTTGGAGCAGATCACAATGGGATACACCCCTTCTCATACCCTCTGTGTCTCTCATACCCTCTGTGCTTCTCATACCCTCTGTGCCTCTCATACCCTCTGTGCCTCAAATACCCTCTGTGTCTCTCATACCCTCTGTGTCTCTCATACCCTCTGTGCCTCTCATACCCTCTGTGCTTCTCATACCCTCTGTGTCTCTCATACCCTCTGTGCCTCTCATACCCTCTGTGTCTCTCATACCCTCTGTGCCTCTCATACCCTCTGTGCCTCTCATACCCTCTGTGTCTCTCATACCCTCTGTGTCTCTCATACCCTCTGTGTCTCTCATACCCTCTGTGCCTCTCATACCCTCTGTGCCTCTCATACCCTCTGTGCTTCTCATACCCTCTGTGTCTCTCATACCCTCTGTGCTTCTCATACCCTCTGTGTCTCTCATACCCTCTGTGTCTCTCATACCCTCTGTGTCTCTCATACCCTCTGTGCCTCTCATACCCTCTGTGCCTCTCATACCCTCTGTGTCTCTCATACCCTCTGTGCCTCTCATACCCTCTGTGCCTCTCATACCCTCTGTGTCTCTCATACCCTCTGTGTCTCTCATACCCTCTGTGTCTCTCATACCCTCTGTGCCTCTCATACCCTCTGTGCCTCTCATACCCTCTGTGCTTCTCATACCCTCTGTGTCTCTCATACCCTCTGTGCTTCTCATACCCTCTGTGTCTCTCATACCCTCTGTGTCTCTCATACCCTCTGTGTCTCTCATACCCTCTGTGTCTCTCATACCCTCTGTGTCTCTCATACCCTCTGTGTCTCTCATACCCTCTGTGCCTCTCATACCCTCTGTGTCTCTCATACCCTCTGTGTCTCTCATACCCTCTGTGCCTCTCATACCCTCTGTGCCTCTCATACCCTCTGTGTCTCTCATACCCTCTGTGTCTCTCATACCCTCTGTGCCTCTCATACCCTCTGTGCCTCTCATACCCTCTGTGCCTCTCATACCCTCTGTGTCTCTCATACCCTCTGTGCCTCTCATACCCTCTGTGTCTCTCATACCCTCTGTGCCTCTCATACCCTCTGTGCCTCTCATACCCTCTGTGTCTCTCATACCCTCTGTGTCTCTCATACCCTCTGTGCCTCTCATACCCTCTGTGTCTCTCATACCCTCTGTGCCTCTCATACCCTCTGTGTCTCTCATACCCTCTGTGTCTCTCATACCCTCTGTGTCTCTCATACCCTCTGTGCTTCTCATACCCTCTGTGCCTCTCATACCCTCTGTGCCTCTCATACCCTCTGTGTCTCTCATACCCTCTGTGTCTCTCATACCCTCTGTGTCTCTCATACCCTCTGTGTCTCTCATACCCTCTGTGTCTCTCATACCCTCTGTGTCTCTCATACCCTCTGTGTCTCTCATACCCTCTGCGTCTCTCATACCCTCTGTGCCTCTCATACCCTCTGTGCTTCTCATACCCTCTGTGCCTCTCATACCCTCTGTGCCTCTCATACCCTCTGTGCCTCTCATACCCTCTGTGTCTCTCATACCCTCTGTGCCTCTCATACCCTCTGTGTCTCTCATACCCTCTGTGTCTCTCATACCCTCTGTGTCTCTCATACCCTCTGTGCCTCTCATACCCTCTGTGTCTCTCATACCCTCTGTGTCTCTCATACCCTCTGTGTCTCTCATACCCTCTGTGCTTCTCATACCCTCTGTGTCTCTCATACCCTCTGTGCCTCTCATACCCTCTGTGTCTCTCATACCCTCTGTGTCTCTCATACCCTCTGTGCCTCTCATACCCTCTGTGTCTCTCATACCCTCTGTGTCTCTCATACCCTCTGTGTCTCTCATACCCTCTGCGTCTCTCATACCCTCTGTGCCTCTCATACCCTCTGTGCCTCTCATACCCTCTGTGCTTCTCATACCCTCTGTGTCTCTCATACCCTCTGTGCTTCTCATACCCTCTGTGCCTCTCATACCCTCTGTGCCTCTCATACCCTCTGTGCCTCTCATACCCTCTGTGCTTCTCATACCCTCTGTGTCTCTCATACCCTCTGTGTCTCTCATACCCTCTGTGTCTCTCATACCCTCTGTGCCTCTCATACCCTCTGTGTCTCTCATACCCTCTGTGCCTCTCATACCCTCTGTGTCTCTCATACCCTCTGTGCCTCTCATACCCTCTGTGCCTCTCATACCCTCTGTGCCTCTCATACCCTCTGTGTCTCTCATACCCTCTGTGCCTCTCATACCCTCTGTGCCTCTCATACCCTCTGTGTCTCTCATACCCTCTGTGTCTCTCATACCCTCTGTGCCTCTCATACCCTCTGTGCCTCTCATACCCTCTGTGTCTCTCATACCCTCTGTGTCTCTCATACCCTCTGTGTCTCTCATACCCTCTGTGCTTCTCATACCCTCTGTGTCTCTCATACCCTCTGTGTCTCTCATACCCTCTGTGCTTCTCATACCCTCTGTGTCTCTCATACCCTCTGTGCTTCTCATACCCTCTGTGTCTCTCATACCCTCTGTGCTTCTCATACCCTCTGTGCCTCTCATACCCTCTGTGCTTCTCATACCCTCTGTGCTTCTCATACCCTCTGTGTCTCTCATATCCTCTGTGTCTCTCATATCCTCTGTGTCTCTCATACCCTCTGTGTCTCTCATACCCTCTGTGCCTCTCATACCCCCTGTGCCTCTCATACCCTCTGTGCTTCTCATACCCTCTGTGTCTCTCATACCCTCTGTGCCTCTCATACCCTCTGTGCCTCTCATACCCTCTGTGCCTCTCATACCCTCTGTGCCTCTCATACCCTCTGTGTCTCTCATACCCTCTGTGCCTCTCATACCCTCTGTGTCTCTCATACCCTCTGTGCCTCTCATACCCTCTGTGCCTCTCATACCCTCTGTGCTTCTCATACCCTCTGTGTCTCTCATACCCTCTGTGTCTCTCATACCCTCTGTGCCTCTCATACCCTCTGTGCCTCTCATACCCTCTGCGCCTCTCATACCCTCTGCGCCTCTCATACCCTCTGCGCCTCTCATACCCTCTGCGCCTCTCATACCCTCTGCGCCTCTCATACCCTCTGCGCCTCTCATACCCTCTGCGCCTCTCATACCCTCTGCGCCTCTCATACCCTCTGCGTCTCTCATACCCTCTGCGTCTCTCATACCCTCTGTGTCTCTCATACCCTCTGTGCCTCTCATACCCTCTGTGCCTCTCATACCCTCTGTGTCTCTCATACCCTCTGTGTCTCTCATACCCTCTGTGTCTCTCATACCCTCTGTGCTTCTCATACCCTCTGTGCCTCTCATACCCTCTGTGCCTCTCATACCCTTTGTGCCTCTCATACCCTCTGTGTCTCTCATACCCTCTGTGCCTCTCATACCCTCTGTGCCTCTCATACCCTCTGTGTCTCTCATACCCTCTGTGTCTCTCATACCCTCTGTGCCTCTCATACCCTCTGTGCCTCTCATACCCTCTGTGCTTCTCATACCCTCTGTGCCTCTCATACCCTCTGTGCCTCTCATACCCTCTGTGCCTCTCATACCCTCTGTGCCTCTCATACCCTCTGTGCCTCTCATACCCTCTGTGCTTCTCATACCCTCTGTGCTTCTCATACCCTCTGTGCCTCTCACACCCTCTGTGCCTCTCATACCCTCTGTGTCTCTCATACCCTCTGTGCCTCTCATACCCTCTGTGCTTCTCATACCCTCTGTGCTTCTCATACCCTCTGTGCCTCTCACACCCTCTGTGCCTCTCATACCCTCTGTGCCTCTCATACCCTCTGTGTCTCTCATACCCTCTGTGCCTCTCATACCCTCTGTGCCTCTCATACCCTCTGTGCCTCTCATACCCTCTGTGCCTCTCATACCCTCTGTGCCTCTCATACCCTCTGTGCTTCTCATACCCTCTGTGCTTCTCATACCCTCTGTGCCTCTCATACCCTCTGTGCCTCTCATACCCTCTGTGTCTCTCATACCCTCTGTGTCTCTCATACCCTCTGTGTCTCTCATACCCTCTGTGTCTCTCATACCCTCTGTGTCTCTCATACCCTCTGTGTCTCTCATACTCTCTGTGCCTCTCATACCCTCTGTGCCTCTCATACCCTCTGTGCCTCTCATACCCTCTGTGCCTCTCATACCCTCTGTGCCTCTCATACCCTCTGTGCCTCTCATACCCTCTGTGTGTCTCTCATACCCTCTGTGCCTCTCATACCCTCTGTGTCTCTCATACCCTCTGTGTCTCTCATACCCTCTGTGTGTCTCTCATACCCTCTGTGCCTCTCATACCCTCTGTGTCTCTCATACCCTCTGTGTGTCTCTCATACCCTCTGTGTCTCTCATACCCTCTGTGTCTCTCATACCCTCTGTGTCTCTCATACCCTCTGTGCTTCTCATACCCTCTGTGTCTCTCATACCCTCTGTGTCTCTCATACCCTCTGTGCCTCTCATACCCTCTGTGCCTCTCATACCCTCTGTGTGTCTCTCATACCCTCTGTGTGTCTCTCATACCCTCTGTGTGTCTCTCATACCCTCTGTGTGTCTCTCATACCCTCTGTGTGTCTCTCATACCCTCTGTGTGTCTCTCATACCCTCTGTGCCTCTCACACCCTCTGTGCCTCTCACACCCTCTGTGCCTCTCATACCCTCTGTGCTTCTCACACCCTCTGTGTCTCTCACACCCTCTGTGTCTCTCATACCCTCTGTGTCTCTCATACCCTCTGTGCCTCTCATACCCTCTGTGCCTCTCATACCCTCTGTGTGTCTCTCATACCCTCTGTGTGTCTCTCATACCCTCTGTGTGTCTCTCATACCCTCTGTGTGTCTCTCATACCCTCTGTGTGTCTCTCATACCCTCTGTGTGTCTCTCATACCCTCTGTGCCTCTCACACCCTCTGTGCCTCTCACACCCTCTGTGCCTCTCATACCCTCTGTGCCTCTCATACCCTCTGTGCTTCTCATACCCTCTGTGCTTCTCATACCCTCTGTGTGTCTCTCATACCCTCTGTGTCTCTCATACCCTCTGTGTCTCTCATACCCTCTGTGTCTCTCATACCCTCTGTGTATCTCACACCCTCTGTGTCTCTCACACCCTCTGTGCCTCTCATACCCTCTGTGTCTCTCACACCCTCTGTGTCTCTCACACCCTCTGTGTCTCTCATACCCTCTGCGTCTCTCATACCCTCTGCGTCTCTCATACCCTCTGTGTCTCTCATACCCTCTGTGCTTCTCATACCCTCTGTGTCTCTCATACCCTCTGTGTCTCTCATACCCTCTGTGCTTCTCATACCCTCTGTGCCTCTCACACCCTCTGTGCCTCTCACACCCTCTGTGTCTCTCATACCCTCTGTGTCTCTCATACCCTCTGTGCTTCTCATACCCTCTGTGTCTCTCATACCCTCTGTGCCTCTCATACCCTCTGCGTCTCTCATACCCTCTGTGCCTCTCATACCCTCTGTGTCTCTCATACCCTCTGTGTCTCTCATACCCTCTGTGTCTCTCATACCCTCTGTGCCTCTCATACCCTCTGTGCTTCTCATACCCTCTGTGTCTCTCATACCCTCTGTGCCTCTCATACCCTCTGTGCTTCTCATACCCTCTGTGTCTCTCATACCCTCTGTGTCTCTCATACCCTCTGTGTCTCTCATACCCTCTGTGCTTCTCATACCCTCTGTGTCTCTCATACCCTCTGTGTCTCTCATACCTTCTGTGCCTCTCATACCCTCTGTGCCTCTCATACCCTCTGTGTCTCTCATACCCTCTGTGTCTCTCATACCCTCTGTGCCTCTCATACCCTCTGTGTCTCTCATACCCTCTGTGCTTCTCATACCCTCTGTGCTTCTCATACCCTCTGTGTCTCTCATACCCTCTGTGCCTCTCATACCCTCTGTGCTTCTCATACCCTCTGTGTCTCTCATACCCTCTGTGTCTCTCATACCCTCTGTGCCTCTCATACCCTCTGTGCCTCTCATACCCTCTGTGTCTCTCACACCCTCTGTGTCTCTCATACCCTCTGTGCCTCTCATACCCTCTGTGCCTCTCATACCCTCTGTGCTTCTCATACCCTCTGTGCCTCTCATACCCTCTGTGCTTCTCATACCCTCTGTGCCTCTCATACCCTCTGTGCCTCTCATACCCTCTGTGTCTCTCATACCCTCTGTGCTTCTCATACCCTCTGTGCCTCTCATACCCTCTGTGCCTCTCATACCCTCTGTGTCTCTCATACCCTCTGTGCTTCTCATACCCTCTGTGCTTCTCATACCCTCTGTGTCTCTCATACCCTCTGTGTCTCTCATACCCTCTGTGTCTCTCATACCCTCTGTGCCTCTCATACCCTCTGTGTCTCTCATACCCTCTGTGTCTCTCATACCCTCTGTGTCTCTCATACCCTCTGTGTCTCTCATACCCTCTGTGCTTCTCATACCCTCTGTGTCTCTCATACCCTCTGTGTCTCTCATACCCTCTGTGTCTCTCATACCCTCTGTGCCTCTCATACCCTCTGTGCCTCTCATACCCTCTGTGTCTCTCATACCCTCTGTGTCTCTCATACCCTCTGTGCCTCTCATACCCTCTGTGTCTCTCATACCCTCTGTGCCTCTCATACCCTCTGTGCCTCTCATACCCTCTGTGCCTCTCATACCCTCTGTGTCTCTCATACCCTCTGTGCTTCTCATACCCTCTGTGCTTCTCATACCCTCTGTGCTTCTCATACCCTCTGCGTCTCTCATACCCTCTGTGCCTCTCATACCCTCTGTGTCTCTCATACCCTCTGTGCCTCTCATACCCTCTGTGCTTCTCATACCCTCTGTGCCTCTCATACCCTCTGTGTCTCTCATACCCTCTGTGTCTCTCATACCCTCTGTGCTTCTCATACCCTCTGTGCCTCTCATACCCTCTGTGCCTCTCATACCCTCTGTGTCTCTCATACCCTCTGTGCCTCTCATACCCTCTGTGCCTCTCATACCCTCTGTGCCTCTCATACCCTCTGTGCCTCTCATACCCTCTGTGTCTCTCATACCCTCTGTGTCTCTCATACCCTCTGTGCTTCTCATACCCTCTGTGCCTCTCATACCCTCTGTGTCTCTCATACCCTCTGTGCTTCTCATACCCTCTGTGTCTCTCATACCCTCTGTGTCTCTCATACCCTCTGTGCCTCTCATTCCCTCTGTGCCTCTCATACCCTCTGTGCCTCTCATACCCTCTGTGCCTCTCATACCCTCTGTGCTTCTCATACCCTCTGTGTCTCTCATACTCTCTGTGTCTCTCATACCCTCTGTGTCTCTCATACCCTCTGTGCCTCTCATTCCCTCTGTGTCTCTCATACCCTCTGTGTCTCTCATACCCTCTGTGTCTCTCATACCCTCTGTGCCTCTCATACCCTCTGTGTCTCTCATACCCTCTGTGCCTCTCATACCCTCTGTGTCTCTCATACCCTCTGTGCTTCTCATACCCTCTGTGCTTCTCATACCCTCTGTGCCTCTCATACCCTCTGTGTCTCTCATACCCTCTGTGCTTCTCATATCCTCTGTGCCTCTCATACCCTCTGTGTCTCTCATACCCTCTGTGTCTCTCATACCCTCTGTGCCTCTCATACCCTCTGTGCTTCTCATACCCTCTGTGCCTCTCATACCCTCTGTGTCTCTCATACCCTCTGTGCTTCTCATACCCTCTGTGCTTCTCATATCCTCTGTGCCTCTCATACCCTCTGTGTCTCTCATACCCTCTGTGCCTCTCATACCCTCTGTGCCTCTCATACCCTCTGTGCCTCTCATACCCTCTGTGCCTCTCATACCCTCTGTGCCTCTCATACCCTCTGTGCCTCTCATACCCTCTGTGTCTCTCATACCCTCTGTGCTTCTCATACCCTCTGTGTCTCTCATACCCTCTGTGTCTCTCATACCCTCTGTGTCTCTCATACCCTCTGTGCCTCTCATACCCTCTGTGCCTCTCATACCCTCTGTGCCTCTCATACCCTCTGTGCCTCTCATACCCTCTGTGCCTCTCATACCCTCTGTGCTTCTCATACCCTCTGTGCCTCTCATACCCTCTGTGCCTCTCATACCCTCTGTGCTTCTCATACCCTCTGTGCTTCTCATACCCTCTGTGTCTCTCATACCCTCTGTGTCTCTCATACCCTCTGTGTCTCTCATACCCTCTGTGCTTCTCATACCCTCTGTGTCTCTCATACCCTCTGTGCCTCTCATACCCTCTGTGCTTCTCATACCCTCTGTGCCTCTCATACCCTCTGTGCCTCTCATACCCTCTGTGCCTCTCATACCCTCTGTGCTTCTCATACCCTCTGTGCCTCTCATACCCTCTGTGCCTCTCATACCCTCTGTGCTCTCATACCCTCTGTGCCTCTCATACCCTCTGTGCCTCTCATACCCTCTTTGCTTCTCATACCCTCTGTGCCTCTCATACCCTCTGTGCCTCTCATACCCTCTGTGTCTCTCATACCCTCTGTGTGTCTCATACCCTCTGTGCCTCTTATACCCTCTGTGTCTCTCATACCCTCTGTGTCTCTCATACCCTCTGTGTCTCTCATACCCTCTGTGTCTCTCATACCCTCTGTGTCTCTCATACCCTCTGTGCCTCTCATACCCTCTGTGCCTCTCATACCCTCTGTGTCTCTCATACCCTCTGTGCCTCTCATACCCTCTGTGTCTCTCATACCCTCTGTGTCTCTCATTCCCTCTGTGTGTCTCATACCCTCTGTGCCTCTTATACCCTCTGTGTCTCTCATACCCTCTGTGTCTCTCATACCCTCTGTGCCTCTCATACCCTCTGTGCCTCTTATACCCTCTGTGTCTCTCATACCCTCTGTGTCTCTCATACCCTCTGTGTCTCTCATACCCTCTGTGTCTCTCATACCCTCTGTGTCTCTCATACCCTCTGTGCCTCTCATACCCTCTGTGCCTCTCATACCCTCTGTGTCTCTCATACCCTCTGTGCCTCTCATACCCTCTGTGTCTCTCATACTCTCTGTGTCTCTCATACCCTCTGTGTCTCTCATACCCTCTGTGTTTCTCATACCCTCTGTGTCTCTCATACCCTCTGTGTCTCTCATACCCTCTGTGTCTCTCATACCCTCTGTGTCTCTCATACCCTCTGTGTCTCTCATACCCTCTGTGTCTCTCATACCCTCTGTGTCTCTCATACCCTCTGTGCCTCACATACCCTCTGTGTCTCTCATACCCCTCGTGTCTCTCATACCCTCTGTGTCCTCTCATACCCTCTGTGTCTCTCATACCCTCTGTGTCTCTCATACCCTCTGTGCTTCTCATACCCTCTGTGTCTCTCATACCCTCTGCTGTCTCTCATACCCTCTGTGTCTCTCATACCCTCTGTGCCTCTCATGACCCTCTGTGTCTCTCATACCCTCTGTGTCTCTCATACCCTCTGTGCCTCTCATACCCTCTGTGCCTCTCATACCCTCTGTGTCTCTCATACCCTCTGTGTCTCTCATACCCTCTGTGTCCTCTCATACCCTCTGTGCTCTCATACCCTCTGTGTCTCTCATACCCTCTGTGCTCGCATACCCTCTGTGCCTCTCATACCCTCTGTGGCCTCTCATACCCTCTGTGTCTCTCATACCCTCTTGCCTCTCATACCCTCTGTGTCTCTCATACCCTCTGGTGCCTCTCATACCCTCTGTGTCTCTCATACCCTCTGTGGTCCTCTCAGTACCCTCTGTGCCTCTCATACCCTCTGTGCCTCTCATACCCTCTGTGCTCTCATACCCTCTGTGTCTCTCATACCCTCTGTGCCTCTCATACCCTCTGTGTCTCTCATACCCTCTTGTGTCTCTCATACCCCTCTGTGCCTCTCATACCCTCTGTGCCTCTCATACCCTCTGTTGCTCTCATACCCTCTGTGTCTCTCATACCCTCTGTGCCTCTCATACCCTCTGTGTCTCTCATACCCCTCTGTGCCTCTCATACCCTCTGTGCCTCTCATACCCTCTGTGTCTCTCATACCCTCTGAGTCTTCTCATACCCTCTGTGCTCTCATACCCTCTGTGTCTCTCATACCCTCTGTGCTCTTCATACCCTCTGTGTCTCTCATACCCTCTGTGCTCTCTCATTACCCCTCTGTGTCTCTCATACCCTCTGTGCTTCTCATACCCTCTGTGCCTCTCATACCCTCTGTGCTCTCATACCCCCTCTGTGGTCTCTCATACCCCTCTGTGTCTCTCATACCCTCTGTGTCTCTCATACCCTCTGTGCCTCTCATACCCTCTGTGTCTCTCATACCCTCTGTGTCTCTCATACCCTCTGTGCCTCTCATACCCTCTGGTCCTCTCATACCCTTCTGTGCTCTCATACCCTCTGTGCCTTCTCATACCCTCTGTGCCTCTCATTACCCTCTGTGCTCTCAATACCTCTCTGTGCCTTCTCATACCCTCTGTGTCTCTCATACCCTCTGTGCCTCTCATACCCTCTGTGTCCTCTCATACCCTCATGTTGTCCTCTCATACCCTCTGTGCCTCTCATACCCTCTGTGCTTCTCATACCCCTCTGTGTCTCTCATACCCTCTGTGTCTCTCATACCCCTCTGTGTCTCTCATACCCTCTGTGCTTCTCATACCCTCTGTGCCTCTCATACCCTCTGTGGCCTCTCATACCCTCTGTGTCTCTCATACCCTCTGTGTCTCTCATACCCTCTGTGCCTCTCATACCCTCTGTGCCTTCTCATACCCTCTGTGTCTCTCATACCCTCTGTGTCCTCTCATACCCTCTGCGTCTCTCATACCCTCTGTGCCTCTCATACCCTCTGTGCCTCTCATACCCTCTGTGCTTCTCATACCTCTGTGTCTCTCATAACCCTCTGTCTGTTCTCATACCCTCTGTGCCTCTCATACCCTCTGTGCCTCTCATACCCTCTGTGCCTCTCATACCTCTGTGCTTCTCATACCTCTGTGTCTCTCATACCCTCTGTGTCTCTCATACCCTCTGTGTCTCTAACCCTCTGTGCCTCTCATACCTCTGTGTCTCTCATACCTCTGTGCCTCTCATACCCTCTGTGTCTCTCATACCCTCTGTGGCTCTCATACCCTCTGTGCCTCTCATACCCTCTGTGCCTCTCATACCCTCTGTGTCTCATACCCTCTGTGGCTCTCATACCCTCTGTGCCTCTCATACCCTCTGTGTCTCTCATACCCTCTGTGTCTCTCATACCCTCTGTGCCTCTATCCCTCTTGTGCCTCTCATACCTCTGTGTCTCTCACACCCTCTGTGTCTCTCATACCCTCTGCGTCTCTCATACCCTCTGTGCTTCTCATACCCTCTGTGTCTCTCATACCCTCTGTGTCTCTCATACCCTCTGTGTCTCTCATACCCTCTGTGTCTCTCATACCTATGTGCCTTCTCATACCCTCTGTGTCTCTCATACCCTCTGTGCCTCTCATACCCTCTGTGCCTCTCATACCCTCTGTGCCTTCTCATACCCTCTGTGCTTCTCATACCCTCTGTGTCTCTCATACCCTCTGTGTCTCTCATACCCTCTGTGCCTCTCATACCCTCTGTGTCCTCTCATACCCTCTGTGCCTCTCATACCCTCTGTGCCTCTCATACCCTCTGTGTCTCTCATACCCTCTGTGTCTCTCATACCCTCTGTGCCTCTCATACCCTCTGTGCTCTCATACCCTCTGTGCCTCTCATACCCTCTGTGCCTCTCATACCCTCTGTGCCTCTCATACCCTCTGTGCCTCTCATACCCTCAGTGCTCTCTCATACCCTCTGTGCCTTCTCATACCCTCTGTGCCTCTCATACCCTCTGTGCTCTCATACCTCTGTGCCTCTCATACCCTCTGTGTCTCTCATACCCTCTGTGCTCTCATACCCTCTGTGCCTCTCATACCCTCTGCGCCTTCTCATACCTCTGCGCCTCTCATACCCTCTGTGCCTCTCATACCCTCTGTGCCTCTCATACCCTCTGCGTCTCTCATACCCTCTGCGCCTCTCATACCCTCTGCGCCTCTCATACCCTCTGCGCCTCTCATACCCTCTGTGCCGTCTCTCATACCCTCTGGCGTCTCATACCCTCTGTGTCTCTCATACCCTCTGTGGCCTCTCATACCCTCTGTGCCTCTCATACCCTCTGTGTCTCTCATACCCTCTGTGTCTCTCATACCCTCTGTGTCTCTCATACCCTCTGTGCCATCTCAATACCCCTCTGTGCCTCTCATACCCTCTGTGCCTCTCATACCCTCTTGTGCCTCTCATACCCTCTGTGTCTCTCATACCCTCTGTGCCTCTCATACCCTCTGTGCCTCTCATACCCTCTGTGCCTCTCATACCCTCTGTGTCTCTCATTACCCTCTGTGCCTCTCATACCCTCTGTGTCTCTCATACCCTCTGTGCCTTCTCATACCCTCTGTGCCTCTCATACCCTCTGTGCCTCTCATACCCTCTGTGCCTCTCATACCCTCTGTGCCTCTCATACCCTCTGTGTCTCTCATACCCTCTGTGCTTCTCATACCCTCTGTGCCTCTCATACCCTCTGTGCCTCTCATACCCTCTGTGCTTCTCATACCCTCTGTGTCTCTCATACCCTCTGTGTCCTCTCATACCCTCTGTGCTTCTCATACCCTCTGTGTCTTCTCATACCCTCTGTGCTTCTCATACCCTCTGTGCTTCTCATACCCTCTGTGTCTCTCATACCCTCTGTGCTCTCTCATACCCTCTGTGCCTCTCATACCCTCTGTGCTCTCATACCCTCTGTGCTTCTCATACCCTCTGTGCCTCTCATACCCTCTGTGTCTCTCATACCCTCTGTGGCCTCTCATACCCCTCTGTGCCTCTCTAATACCCCTCTGTGCTTCCTCATACCCCTCTGTGCCTCTCATACCCTCTGTGTCTCTCATACCCTCTGTGTCTCTCATACCCTCTGTGTCTCTCATACCCTCTGAGTTCTCTCATACCCTCTGTGTCTCTCATACCCTCCGTGTCTCTCATACCCTCTGTGTCTCTCATACCTACTGTGCCTCTCATACCCTCTGTGCCTCTCATACCCTCTGTGCCTTCTCATACCCTCTGTGCCTCTCATACCCTCTGTGCCTCTCATACCCTCTGTGCCTCTCATACCCTCTGGTGTCTCTCATACCCTCTGTGCCTCTCATACCCTCTGTGTCTTCTCATACCCTCCTGTGTCTCTCTTACCCTCTGTGTGTCTCTCATACCCTCTGTGCACTCTCATACCCTCTGTTCCTCTCATACCCTCTGGTGTCTCTCATACCCTCTGTGTCTCTCATACCCTCTGTGTGCTTCATACCCTCTGTGTCTCTCATACCCACTCTGTTGCCTTCTCATACCCTCTGTGTCTCTCATACCCTCTGTGTCTCTCATACCCTCTGTGCCTCTCATACCCTCTGTGCCTCTCATACCCTCTGTGTGTTCTCATACCCTCTGTGTGTCTCTCATACCCTCTGTGTGTCTCTCATACCCTCTGTGTGTCTCTCAAACCCTCTGTGTGTCTCTATACCCTCTGTGTGTCTCTATACCCTCTGTGCCTCTCACACCCTCTGTGCCTCTCACACCCTCTGTGCCTCTCATACCTCTGTGCTTCTCACACCCTCTGTGTTCTCACACCCTCTGTGTCTCTCATACCCTCTGTGTCTCTCATTCCTTGTGCCTCTCATACCCTCTGTGCCTCTCATACCCTCTGTGTGTCTCTCAGACCCTCTGTGTGTCTCTCATACCCTCTGTGTGTCTCTCATACCCTCTGTGTGTCTCTCATACCCTCTGTGTGTCTCTCATACCCTCTGTGTGTCTCTCATACCCTCTGTGCCTCTCACACCCTCTGTGCCTCTCACACCCTCTGTGCTTCTCATACCCTCTGTGTCTCTCATACCCTCTGTGCCTCTCATACCCTCTGTGTCTCTCATACCCTCTGTGTCCTCTCATACCCCTCTGTGTCTCTCATACCCTCTGTGCCTCTCATACCCTCTGGTGTCTCTCATACCCTCTGTGCCTCTCATACCCTCTGTGTCTCTCATACCCTCTGTGTCTCTCATACCCTCTGTGCTCTCATACCCTCTGTGCTCTCTCATACCCTCTGTGCCTCTCATACCCTCTGTGTCCTTCTTCTATACCCTCTGTGTCTTCTCATACCCTCTGTGCCTCTCATACCCTCTGTGCCTCTCATACCCTCTGTGTCTCTCATACCCTCTGTGCTCTCATACCCTCTGTGCCTCTCATACCCTCTGTGTCTCTCATACCCTCTGTGTCCTCTCATACCCTCTGTGTCTCTCATACCCTCTGTGTCTCTCATACCCTCTGTGCTTCTCATACCCTCTGTGCTCTCATACCCTCTGTGCCTCTCATACCCTCTGCGTCTCTCATACCCTCTGTGCCTCTCATACCCTCTGTGTCTCTCATACCCTCTGTGTCTCTCATACCTCTGTGTCTCTCATACCCTCTGTGCCTCTCATACCCTCTGTGCTTCTCATACCCTCTGTGTCTCTCATACCCTCTGTGCCTCTCATACCTCTGTGCTTCTCATACCTCGTGTGTCTCTCATACCCTCTGTGTGTCTCTCATACCCTCTGTGCTTCTCATACCCTCTGTGTCTCTCATACCCTCTGTGTCTCATACCCTCTGTGCCTCTCATACCCTCTGTGCCTCTCATACCCTCTGTGTCTCTCATACCCTCTGTGTCTCTCATACCCTCTGTGCTCTCATACCCTCTGTGTCTCTCATACCCTCTGTGCTTCTCATACCCTCTGTGCTCTCTACCCTCTGTGTCTCTCATACCCTCTGTGCCTCTCATACCCTCTGTGCCTCTCTCATACCCTCTGTGTCTCTCATACCCTCTGTGTCTCTCATACCCTCTGTGCCTCTCATACCCTCTGTGCCTCTCATACCCTCTGTGTCCTATCATACCCTCTGTGTCTCTCATACCCTCTGTGTCTCTCATACCCTCTGTGCTTCTCATACCCTCTGTGTCTCTCATACCCTCTGTGCCTCTCATACCCTCTGTGTCTCTCATACCCTCTGTGTCCTCTCATACCCTCTGTGCCTCTCATACCCTCTGTGTCTTCTCATACCCTCTGTGCCTCTCATACCCTCTGTGCCTCTCATACCCTCTGTGCCTCTCATACCCTCTGTGTCTCTCATACCCTCTGTGCTCTCATACCCTCTGTGCCTTCTCATACCCTCTGTGCCTCTCATACCCTCTGTGTCTCTCATACCCTCTGTGTCTCTCATACCCTCTGTGCCTCTCATACCCTCTGTGTCTCTCATACCCTCTGTGTCTCTCATACCCTCTGTGTCCTCTCATACCCTCTGTGTCTCTCATACCCTCTGTGTCTCTCATACCCTCTGTGTCTCCTCATACCCTCTGTGTCTTCTCATACCCTCTGTGCCACATAACCCTCTGTGCCTCTCATCACCGCTGTGCCTCTCATACCCTCTGTGCCTCTCATACCCTCTGTGTCTCTCATACCCTCTGTGTCTCTCATACCCTCTGTGTCTCTCATACCTCTGTGCTCTCATACCCTCTGTGCCTCTCATACCCTCTGTGCCTCTCATACCCTCTGTGCCTCTCATACCCTCTGTGTCTCTCATACCCTCTGTGCTCTCTCATACCCTCTGTGCCTCTCATACCCTCTGTGCCTTCTCAGTACCCTCTGTGCCTCTCAATACCCTCTGTGTCCTCTCATACCCTCTGGTGCCTCTCATACCCTCTGTAGTCTTCTCATACCCTCTGTGCTTCCATACCCTCTGTGCTCTCATACCCTCTGTGCCCTCTCAATAACCCTCTGGTGCTCTCATACCCCTCGTGTCTCTCATCTACCCTCTGTGTCCTCTCATACCTCCTCGTGCCTTCTCGATACCCTCTGTGTCTCTCATACCCTCTGTGCTTCTCATTACCCTCTGTTGCCTCTCATACCCTCTGTGCCTCTCATACCCTCTGTGCCTCTCATACCCTCTGTGCCTCTCATACCCTCTGTGCCTCTCATACCCTCTGTGTCTCTCATACCCTCTGTGTCTCTCATACCCTCTGTGCTTCTCATACCCTCTGTGCCTCTCATACCCTCTGTGTCTCTCATACCCTCTGTGCTTCTCATACCCTCTGTGTCTCTCATACCCTCTGTGTCTCTCATACCCTCTGTGCCTCTCATTCCCTCTGTGCCTCTCATACCCTCTGTGCCTCTCATACCCTCTGTGCCTCTCATACCCTCTGTGCTTCTCATACCCTCTGTGTCTCTCATACTCTCTGTGTCTCTCATACCCTCTGTGTCTCTCATACCCTCTGTGCCTCTCATTCCCTCTGTGTCTCTCATACCCTCTGTGTCTCTCATACCCTCTGTGTCTCTCATACCCTCTGTGCCTCTCATACCCTCTGTGTCTCTCATACCCTCTGTGCCTCTCATACCCTCTGTGTCTCTCATACCCTCTGTGTCTCTCATACCCTCTGTGCCTCTCATACCCTCTGTGCTCTCTCATACCCTCTGTGTCTCTCATACCCTCTGTGCCTCTCATACCCTCTGTGCTCTCATACCCTCTGTGTCTCTCATACCCTCTGTGTCTCTCATACCCTCTGTGCTCTCTCATACCCTCTGTGCCTCTCATACCCTCTGTGCCTCTCATACCCTCTGTGTCTCTCATACCCTCTGTGTCCTCTCATACCCTCTGTGCCTCTCATACCCTCTGTGCCTCTCATACCCTCTGTGTCCTCTCATTACCCTCTGTGTCTCTCATACCCTCTGTGCCTCTCATACCCTCTGTGCCTCTCATACCCTCTGTGCTTCTCATACCCTCTGTGCCTCTCATACCCTCTGTGTCTCTCATACCCTCTGTGCCTCTCATACCCTCTGTGCCTCTCATACCCTCTGTGCTCTCTCATACCCTCTGGTCCTCTCATACCCCTCTGTGTCTCTCATACCCTCTGTGATTCTCATACCCTCTGTGCTCTCTCATACCCTCTGTGCTCTCATTCCCTCTGTGTCTCTCATACCCTCTGTGCCTCTCATACCTCTGTGCCTCTCATACCCTCTGTGCCTCTCATACCCTCTGTTGCCTCTCATACCCTCTGTTGCTCTCATACCCTCTGTGCTCTTCTCATACCCTCTGTGTCCTCTCATACCCTCTGTGTCCTCTCATACCCTCTGTGTCTCTCAATCCCTCTGTGCCTCTCATACCCTCTGTGCCCTCTCATACCCTCTGTGGCATTCATACCCTCTGTGTGCTCTCATACCCTCTGTGCCTCTCATACCCTCTGTGCCTCTTCATACCCTCTGTGCCTCTCATTACCCTCTGTGCCTACTCATACCCTCTGTCTGCCTCTCACTACCCTCTGTGCCTCTCAATACCCTCTGTGCCTCTCATTACCCTCTGTGCCTCTCATACCCTCTGTGCCTCTAATAACCCTCTTTGTCTTCTCATACCCCTCTGTGTCCTACTCAGTGCCTCTCCTACCCTCTGTGCCTCTCATACCCTCTGTGACTCTCATACCCTCTGTGTGTCTCAATACCCTCTGTGCCTCTAATACCCCTCTGTGTCTCTCTCCATACCCTCTGTGCTCTCTCATACCCCTCTGTGTCTCTCATACCCTCTGTGTCTCTCATACCCTCTGTGTCTCTCATACCCTCTGTGTCCTCTCATACCCTCTGTGCCCTCTCATACCCTCTGTGTCCTCTCATACCCTCTGTGCCTCTCATACCCTCTGTGTCTCTCATACCCTCTGTGTCTCTCATTCCCTCTGTGTGTCTCATACCCTCTGTGCCTCTCTATACCCTCTGTTTGCTCTCTCATACCCCTCTGTGTCTCTCATACCCTCTGTGCTCTCTCATACCCTCTGTGCCTCTCTATACCCTCTGTGTCTCTCATACCCTCTGTGGTCTCTCATACCCTCTGTGTCTCTCATCACCTCTGTGTCCTCTCATACCCTCTGTGTCTCTCATACCCTCTGTGCCTCTCATACCCTCTGTGCCTCTCATACCCTCTGTGTCTCTCATACCCTCTGTGCCTCTCATACCCTCTGTGTCTCTCATACTCTCTGTGTCTCTCATACCCTCTGTGTCTCTCATACCCTCTGTGTTTCTCATACCCTCTGTGTCTCTCATACCCTCTGTGTCTCTCATACCCTCTGTGTCTCTCATACCCTCTGTGTCTCTCATACCCTCTGTGTCTCTCATACCCTCTGTGTCTCTCATACCCTCTGTGTCTCTCATACCCTCTGTGCCTCATACCCTCTGTGTCTCTCATACCCTCTGTGTCTCTCATACCCTCTGTGTCTCTCATACCCTCTGTGCCTCTCATACCCTCTGTGTCTCTCATACCCTCTGTGTTTCTCATACCCTCTGTGTCTCTCATACCCTCTGTGTCTCTCATACCCTCTGTGTCTCTCATACCCTCTGTGTCTCTCATACCCTCTGTGTCTCTCATACCCTCTGTGTCTCTCATACCCTCTGTGCCTCTCATACCCTCTGTGTCTCTCATACCCTCTGTGTCTCTCATACCCTCTGTGTCTCTCATACCCTCTGTGTCTCTCATACCCTCTGCGTCTCTCATACCCTCTGTGCTTCTCATACCCTCTGTGCCTCTCATACCCTCTGTGCCTCTCATACCCTCTCTGTGTCTCTCATACCCTCTGTGTCTCTCATACCCTCTGTGCCTCTCATACCCTCTGTGCTTCTCATACCCTCTGTGTCTCTCATACCCTCTGTGTCTCTCATACCCTCTGTGCCTCTCATACCCTCTGTGCTTCTCATACCCTCTGTGCCTCTCATACCCTCTGTGCCTCTCATACCCTCTGTGCCTCTCATACTCTCTGTGCCTCTCATACCCTCTGTGTCTCTCATACTCTCTGTGTCTCTCATACCCTCTGTGTCTCTCATACCCTCTGTGCCTCTCATACCCTCTGTGTCTCTCATACCCTCTGTGTCTCTCATACCCTCTGTGTCTCTCATACCCTCTGTGCCTCTCATACCCTCTGTGCTTCTCATACCCTCTGTGTCTCTCATACCCTACTGCCGTCTCCTCATACCCTCTGTGCCTCTCTCATAACCCTCTGTGTCTCTCATACCCTCTTTGACTGTGCCTCTCATACCCTCTGTGTCTCTCCAATACCCTCTGTGCCTCTCATCCCTCTGTGCCTCTCATCACCCTCTGTGACCTGTCTCTCCATACCTCTGTGCCTTCACCTACCCTCTGTGCTCTATACATACCTCTGTGCCTCTCTCCATACCCCTCTGTGTCTCTCATACCCTCTGTGTCTCTCGTACCCTCTGTGCTTCTCATACCCTCTGTGTCTCTCATACCCTCTGTGTCTCTCCATACCCTCTAGTGCCTCTCAATAACCTCTGTGGCCCTCTGTACCCTCTGTGGTCTCTCATACCCCTCTGTGCCTCTCTCATACCCTCTGTGCCTCTCATACCCTCTGTGTCTCTCATACCCTCTGTGTCTCTCATACACTCTGTGCTCTCTCATACCCTCTGTGTCTCTCATACCCTCTGTGCCTCTCATACCCTCTGTGCTCTCATACCTCTGTGTATCTCATACCCTCTGTGCTCTCATACCCTCTGTGCCTCTCATACCCATCTGTGTCTCTCATACCTCTGTGTCTCTCATACCCTCTGTGCCTCTCTCATACCCTCTGTGCATCTCATACCCTCTGTGCTCTCTTACCCTCTGTGTTCTCATACCCTCTGTGCCTCTCATACCCCTCTGTGCTTCTCATACCCTCTGTGTCTCTCATACCCTCTGTGCCTCTCATACCCCTCTGTGTCTTCATACCCTCTGTGCCTTCTCATACCCTCTGTGCTCTCTCATCCCTCTGAGCTCTCATACCCTCTGTGCTTCTCATCCCTCTCTGTGTCTCTCACTACCCTCTGTGTCTCTCATACCCCTCTGTGTCTCTCATACCTCTGTGTCTCTCATACCCTCTGTGTCTTCCATACCCCTCTGTGCTCTCATACCCTCTGTGTCTCTCATACCCTCTGTGCCCTCTCATACCCTCTGTGTCTCTCATACCCTCTGTGTCTCTCATACCCTCTGTGTCTCTCATACCCTCTGTGTCTCTCATACCCTCTGTGTCTCTCATACCCTCTGTGTCTCTCATACCCTCTGTGCCTCTCATACCCTCTGTGCCTCTCATACCCTCTGTGCGTCTCATACCCTCTGTGCCTCTCATACCCTCTGTGCCTCTCATACCCTCTGTGTCTCTCATACCCTCTGTGCCTCTCATACCCCTCTGTGCCTCTCATACCCTCTGTGCCTCTCATACCCTCTGTGTCTCTCATACCCTCTGTGCTTCTCATACCCTCTGTGCTCTCATACCCTCTGTGTCTCTCATACCCTCTGTGCTCTCATACCCTCTGTGCTCTCATACCCTCTGTGTCTCTCATTACCCTCTGTGTCTCTCATACCCTCTGTGCCTCTCATACCCTCTGTGCTCTCATACCCTCTGTGTCTCTCATACCCTCTGTGCCTCTCATACCCTCTGTGTCTCTCATACCCTCTGTGCCTCTCATACCCTCTGTGCCTCTCATACCCTCTGTGCCTCTCATACCCTCTGTGTCTCTCATACCCTCTGTGCTCTCATACCCTCTGTGCTCTCATACCCTCTGTGTCTCTCATACCCTCTGTGTCTCTCATACCCTCTGTGTCCTCTCATACCCTCTGTGCCTTCTCATACCCTCTGTGCCTCTCATACCCTCTGTTGCCTCTCATACCCTCTGTGCTTCTCATACCCTCTGTGTCTCTCATACCCTCTGTGCCTCTCATACCCTCTGTGCCTCTCATACCCTCTGTGCCTCTCATACCCTCTGTGCCTCTCATACCCTCTGTGCCTCTCATACCCTCTGTGCCTCTCATACCCTCTGTGCCTCTCATACCTCTGTGTCTCTCATACCCTCTGTGCTCTCATACCCTCTGTGTCTCTCATACCCTCTGTGCCTCTCATACCCTCTGTGCCTCTCATACCCTCTGTGCCTCTCATACCCTCTGTGTCTCTCATACCCTCTGTGCCTCTCATACCCTCTGTGCTCTCATACCCTCTGTGCTTCTCATACCCTCTGTGTCTCTCATACCCTCTGTGTCTCTCATACCCTCTGTGCCTCTCATACCCTCTGTGCCTCTCATACCCTCTGTGTCTCTCATACCCTCTGTGCCTCTCATACCCTCTGTGCCTCTCATACCCTCTGTGTCTCTCATACCCTCTGTGCCTCTCATACCCTCTGTGCCTCTCATACCCTCTGTGCTTCTCATACCCTCTGTGCTTCTCATACCCTCTGTGCCTCTCATACCCTCTGTGTCTCTCATACCCTCTGTGCCTCTCATACCCTCTGTGTCTCTCATACCCTCTGTGCCTCTCATACCCTCTGTGCCTCTCATACCCTCTGTGCCTCTCATACCCTCTGTGCCTCTCATACCCTCTGTGCTTCTCATACCCTCTGTGCCTCTCATACCCTCTGTGTCTCTCATACCCTCTGTGCCTCTCATACCCTCTGTGCCTCTCATACCCTCTGTGCTTCTCATACCCTCTGTGCCTCTCATACCCTCTGTGTCTCTCATACCCTCTGTGCTTCTCATACCCTCTGTGCTTCTCATACCCTCTGTGCCTCTCATACCCTCTGTGCTTCTCATACTCTCTGTGCCTCTCATACCCTCTGCGCCTCTCATACCCTCTGCGTCTCTCATACCCTCTGTGCTTCTCATACCCTCTGTGCTTCTCATACCCTCTGTGTCTCTCATACCCTCTGTGTCTCTCATACCCTCTGTGTCTCTCATACCCTCTGTGTCTCTCATACCCTCTGTGTCTCTCATACCCTCTGTGCCTCTCATACCCTCTGTCTCTCATACCCTCTGTGCTTCTCATACCCTCTGTGCCTCTCATACCCTCTGTGCTTCTCATACCCTCTGTGCTTCTCATACCCTCTGTGTCTCTCATACCCTCTGTGCCTCTCATACCTTCTGTGCCTCTCATACCTTCTGTGCCTCTCATACCCTCTGTGCCTCTCATACCCTCTGTGCCTCTCATACCCTCTGTGTCTCTCATACCCTCTGTGACTCTCATACCCTCTGTGTCTCTCATACCCTCTGTGTCTCTCATAACCTCTGTGTCTCTCATACCCTCTGTGCCTCTCATACCCTCTGTGTCTCTCATACCCTCTGTGCCTCTCATACCCTCTGTGCTCTCATACCCTCTGTGTCTCTCATACCCTCTGTGCCTCTCATACCCTCTGTGCCTCTCATACCCTCTGTGGCTCTCATACCCTCTGTGCCTCTCATACCCTCTGTGCATCTCATACCCTCTGTGTCTCTCATACCCTCTGTGTCTCTCATACCCTCTGTGCCTCTCATACCCTCTGTGCTTCTCATACCCTCTGTGCTCTCTCATACCCTCTGTGCCTCTCATACCCTCTGTGTCTCTCATACCCTCTGTGTCTCTCATACCCTCTGTGTCTCTCATACCCTCTGTGTCTCTCATACCCTCTGTGTCTCTCATACCCTCTGTGCCTCTCATACCCTCTGTGTCTCTCATACCCTCTGTGTCTCTCATACCCTCTGTGTCTCTCATACCCTCTGTGTCTCTCATACCCTCTGTGTCTCTAATACCCTCTGTGTCTCTCATACCCTCTGTGGCTCTCATACCCTCTGTGCTTCTCATACCCTCTGTGCCTCTCATACCCTCTGTGCCTCTCATACCCTCTGTGTCTCTCATACCCCTCTGTGTCCTCTCATACCCTCTGTGTCCTCTCATACCCTCTGTGTCTCTCATACCCTCTGTGTCTCTTCATACCCTCTGTGCTCTCATACCCTCTGTGTCTCTCATACCCTCTGTGCCTCTCATACCCTCTGTGCTCTCATACCCTCTGTGTCTCTCATACCCTCTGTGTCTCTCATAACCCTCTGTGCTCTCATACCCTCTGTGCTCTCATACCCTCTGTGCCTCTCATACCCTCTGTGCCTCTCATACCCTCTGTGCCTCTCATACCCTCTGTGCCTCTCATACCCTCTGTGCTTCTCATACCCTCTGTGTCTCTCATACCCTCTGTGCCTCTCATACCCTCTGTGCTCTCATACCCTCTGTGTCTCTCATACCCTCTGTGCCTCTCATACCCTCTGTGCCTCTCATACCCTCTGTGCTTCTCATACCCTCTGTGCTTCTCATACCCTCTGTGTCTCTCATACCCTCTGTGTCTCTCATACCCTCTGTGCCTCTCATACCCTCTGTGCCTCTCATACCCTCTGTGTCTCTCATACCCTCTGTGCCTCTCATACCCTCTGTGCTTCTCATACCCTCTGTGTCTCTCATACCCTCTGTGTCTCTCATACCCTCTGTGTCTCTCATACCCTCTGTGTCTCTCATACCCTCTGTGCCTCTCATACCCTCTGTGCCTCTCATACCCTCTGTGCCTCTCATACCCTCTGTGTCTCTCATACCCTCTGTGTCTCTCATACCCTCTGTGTCTCTCATACCCTCTGTGTCTCTCATACCCTCTGTGCTCTCTCATACCCTCTGTGCCTCTCATACCCTCTGTGTCTCTCATACCCTCTGTGTCTCTCATACCCTCTGTGCTCTCATACCCTCTGTGTCTCTCATACCCTCTGTGCCTCTCATACCCTCTGTGTCTCTCATACCCTCTGTGCCTCTCATACCCTCTGTGCCTCTCATACCCTCTGTGCCTCTCATACCCTCTGTGTCTCTCATACCCTCTGTGTCTCTCATACCCTCTGTGCTCTCATACCCTCTGTGCCTCTCATACCCTCTGTGTCTCTCATACCCTCTGTGCTTCTCATACCCTCTGTGCTCTCATACCCTCTGTGCCTCTCATACCCTCTGTGCCTCTCATACCCTCTGTGCCTCTCATACCCTCTGTGCCTCTCATACCCTCTGTGTCTCTCATACCCTCTGTGTCTCTCATACCCTCTGTGCCTCTCATACCCTCTGTGTCTCTCATACCCTCTGTGTCTCTCATAACCCTCTGAGTTCTCATACCCTCTGTGTCTCTCATACCCTCTGTGCCTCTCATACCCTCTGTGCCTCTCATACCCTCTGTGCCCTCTCATACCCTCTGTGTCTCTCATACCCTCTGTGTCTCTCATACCCTCTGTGCTTCTCATACCCTCTGTGCCTCTCATACCCTCTGTGTCTCTCATACCCTCTGTGCCTCTCATACCCTCTGTGCCTCTCATACCCTCTGTGTCTCTCATACCCTCTGTGTCTCTCATACCCTCTGTGTCTCTCATACCCTCTGTGCTCTCATACCCTCTGTGTCTCTCATACCCTCTGTGCCTCTCATACCCTCTGTGCCTCTCATACCCTCTGTGTCTCTCATACCCTCTGTGTCTCTCATACCCTCTGTGTCTCTCATACCCTCTGTGCTTCTCATACCCTCTGTGTCTCTCATACCCTCTGTGCCTCTCATACCCTCTGTGCCTCTCATACCCTCTGTGCCTCTCATACCCTCTGTGTCTCTCATACCCTCTGTGCTCTCATACCCTCTGTGTCTCTCATACCCTCTGTGTCTCTCATACCCTCTGTGTCTCTCATACCCTCTGTGTCTCTCATACCCTCTGTGCCTCTCATACCCTCTGTGTCTCTCATACCCTCTGTGTCTCTCATACCCTCTGTGTCTCTCATACCCTCTGTGTCTCTCATACCCTCTGTGCTTCTCATACCCTCTGTGCCTCTCATACCCTCTGTGCCTCTCATACCCTCTGTGTCTCTCATACTCTCTGTGTCTCTCATACCCTCTGTGTCTCTCATACCCTCTGTGCCTCTCATACCCTCTGTGCCTCTCATACCCTCTGTGTCTCTCATACCCTCTGTGCCTCTCATACCCTCTGTGCCTCTCATACCCTCTGTGTCTCTCATACCCTCTGTGTCTCTCATACCCTCTGTGTCTCTCATACCCTCTGTGTCTCTCATACCCTCTGTGCTCTCATACCCTCTGTGCCTCTCATACCCTCTGTGCCTCTCATACCCTCTGTGTCTCTCATACCCTCTGTGCCTCTCATACCCTCTGTGTCTCTCATACCCTCTGTGTCTCTCATACCCTCTGTGTCTCTCATACCCTCTGTGCCTCTCATACCCTCTGTGCTTCTCATACCCTCTGTGCCTCTCATACCCTCTGTGCTTCTCATACCCTCTGTGCCTCTCATACCCTCTGTGTCTCTCATACCCTCTGTGCCTCTCATACCCTCTGTGCTCTCATACCCTCTGTGCCTCTCATACCCTCTGTGCTTCTCATACCCTCTGTGCCTCTCATACCCTCTGTGCCTCTCATACCCTCTGTGCTTCTCATACCCTCTGTGCTTCTCATACCCTCTGTGCTTCTCATACCCTCTGTGTCTCTCATACCCTCTGTGCCTCTCATACCCTCTGTGTCTCTCATACCCTCTGTGCCTCTCATACCCTCTGTGCTTCTCATACCCTCTGTGCTTCTCATACCCTCTGTGCCTCTCATACCCTCTGTGCCTCTCATACCCTCTGTGCTTCTCATACCCTCTGTGATTCTCATACCCTCTGTGCCTCTCATACCCTCTGTGCTTCTCATACCCTCTGTGTCTCTCATACCCTCTGTGTCTCTCATACCCTCTGTGTCTCTCATACCCTCTGTGCCTCTCATACCCTCTGTGCCTCTCATACCCTCTGTGTCTCTCATACCCTCTGTGCTTCTCATACCCTCTGTGTCTCTCATACCCTCTGTGCTTCTCATACCCTCTGTGCCTCTCATACCCTCTGTGCCTCTCATACCCTCTGTGCCTCTCATACCCTCTGTGCCTCTCATACCCTCTGTGTCTCTCATACCCTCTGTGCTTCTCATACCCTCTGTGTCTCTCATACCCTCTGTGCCTCTCACACCCTCTGTGCCTCTCACACCCTCTGTGCCTCTCATACCCTCTGTGCCTCTCATACCCTCTGTGTCTCTCATACCCTCTGTGTCTCTCATACCCTCTGTGTCTCTCATACCCTCTGTGCTTCTCATACCCTCTGTGCCTCTCATACCCTCTGTGTCTCTCATACCCTCTGTGTCTCTCATACCCTCTGTGTCTCTCATACCCTCTGTGCTTCTCATACCCTCTGTGCCTCTCATACCCTCTGTGCCTCTCATACCCTCTGTGCCTCTCATACCCTCTGTGTCTCTCATACCCTCTGTGCCTCTCATACCCTCTGTGCTTCTCATACCCTCTGTGTCTCTCATACCCTCTGTGCTTCTCATACCCTCTGTGCCTCTCATACCCTCTGTGCTTCTCATACCCTCTGTGTCTCTCATACCCTCTGTGCCTCTCATACCCTCTGTGCTTCTCATACCCTCTGTGTCTCTCATACCCTCTGTGCTTCTCATACCCTCTGTGTCTCTCATACCCTCTGTGCCTCTCATACCCTCTGTGTCTCTCATACCCTCTGTGCCTCTCATACCCTCTGTGCCTCTCATACCCTCTGTGTCTCTCATACCCTCTGTGTCTCTCATACCCTCTGTGTCTCTCATACCCTCTGTGCCTCTCATACCCTCTGTGTCTCTCATACCCTCTGTGTCTCTCATACCCTCTGTGCCTCTCATACCCTCTGTGTCTCTCATACCCTCTGTGCCTCTCATACCCTCTGTGCCTCTCATACCCTCTGTGCCTCTCATACCCTCTGTGCCTCTCATACCCTCTGTGCCTCTCATACCCTCTGTGCTTCTCATACCCTCTGTGTCTCTCATACCCTCTGTGTCTCTCATACCTTCTGTGCCTCTCATACCCTCTGTGCCTCTCATACCCTCTGTGTCTCTCATACCCTCTGTGTCTCTCATACCCTCTGTGCTTCTCATACCCTCTGTGCTTCTCATACCCTCTGTGTCTCTCATACCCTCTGTGTCTCTCATACCCTCTGTGTCTCTCATACCCTCTGTGCCTCTCATACCCTCTGTGCCTCTCATACCCTCTGTGCTTCTCATACCCTCTGTGTCTCTCATACCCTCTGTGTCTCTCATACCCTCTGTGTCTCTCATACCCTCTGTGCTTCTCATACCCTCTGTGCCTCTCATACCCTCTGTGCCTCTCATACCCTCTGTGCTTCTCATACCCTCTGTGTCTCTCATACCCTCTGTGCCTCTCATACCCTCTGTGCCTCTCATACCCTCTGTGTCTCTCATACCCTCTGTGCTTCTCATACCCTCTGTGCCTCTCATACCCTCTGTGCCTCTCATACCCTCTGTGCTTCTCATACCCTCTGTGCTTCTCATACCCTCTGTGTCTCTCATACCCTCTGTGCCTCTCATACCCTCTGTGCTTCTCATACCCTCTGTGTCTCTCATACCCTCTGTGTCTCTCATACCCTCTGTGTCTCTCATACCCTCTGTGCCTCTCATACCCTCTGTGCCTCTCATACCCTCTGTGTCTCTCATACCCTCTGTGCCTCTCATACCCTCTGTGCCTCTCATACCCTCTGTGCCTCTCATACCCTCTGTGCCTCTCATACCCTCTGTGCCTCTCATACCCTCTGTGTCTATCATACCCTCTGTGTCTCTCATACCCTCTGTGTCTCTCATACCCTCTGTGCCTCTCATACCCTCTGTGCCTCTCATACCCTCTGTGCCTCTCATACCCTCTGTGTCTCTCATACCCTCTGTGTCTCTCATACCCTCTGTGCCTCTCATACCCTCTGTGCCTCTCATACCCTCTGTGTCTCTCATACCCTCTGTGCCTCTCATACCCTCTGTGCCTCTCATACCCTCTGTGTCTCTCATACCCTCTGTGCCTCTCATACCCTCTGTGCCTCTCATACCCTCTGTGCCTCTCATACCCTCTGTGTCTATCATACCCTCTGTGTCTCTCATACCCTCTGTGCCTCTCATACCCTCTGTGCCTCTCATACCCTCTGTGTCTATCATACCCTCTGTGTCTCTCATACCCTCTGTGCCTCTCATACCCTCTGTGTCTCTCATACCCTCTGTGCCTCTCATACCCTCTGTGTCTCTCATACCCTCTGTGCCTCTCATACCCTCTGTGTCTCTCATACCCTCTGTGTCTCTCATACCCTCTGTGCCTCTCATACCCTCTGTGTCTCTCATACCCTCTGTGTCTCTCATACCCTCTGTGTCTCTCATACCCTCTGTGCCTCTCATACCCTCTGTGCCTCTCATACCCTCTGTGCCTCTCATACCCTCTGTGTCTCTCATACCCTCTGTGTCTCTCATACCCTCTGTGCCTCTCATACCCTCTGTGTCTCTCATACCCTCTGTGTCTCTCATACCCTCTGTGTCTCTCATTCCCTCTGTGTCTCTCATACCCTCTGTGCCTCTCATACCCTCTGTGCCTCTCATACTCTCTGTGCCTCTCATACCCTCTGTGTCTCTCATACCCTCTGTGTCTCTCATACCCTCTGTGCCTCTCATACCCTCTGTGCCTCTCATACCCTCTGTGCCTCTCATACCCTCTGTGTCTCTCATACCCTCTGTGCCTCTCATACTCTCTGTGCCTCTCATACCCTCTGTGCTTCTCATACCCTCTGTGTCTCTCATACCCTCTGTGTCTCTCATACCCTCTGTGCCTCTCATACCCTCTGTGCCTCTCATACCCTCTGTGTCTCTCAAAGTAACTTGCGACGTCTACTTGCGACCGCGGATCTCAAAATCATAGCAACTGAATGAGACTCCTGCGACATCTTCCCAACTTCTTACATCCCAGATAATCCTTGCCTTACACCAACAGAATCGTCTTCTCTTTCATTCTCGATCACATTCTCTCTCTTCCTAGTCCTTCCATTTCTTGTAGAGGTTTCTCTCCCTCTCTTTATAGGGCCCGCCATGTTTTTATATTGTATCGTATCTTATAGTACTATGGAAGATGTGGCCGGGTGACAAGATAATAATAATAATTGTAGCACCGCTGGTAATAAGATTACACTGGGATATTTAGTGGCTAATACAATTCCCAATTCCTCGCTTACGTGCTTGGCGTGTTTTGCCCGTTTATTGGTCGTATATATTCGGCCGTCATTTTTTTTCTCGCTTAGGCCATTTTCGTGTGTGGCAACTTGGCAAATTGTGGTTAAATTGTCGTGCAACCTGACTCCCCGTGCTTTGGTGGTGGTGTTGTATGTGCGCGGTTCGGTCGTTAACTTCGTATTTTTTTTTTCAAAGTCCCGCGGGTTGTATATATTTTTTTTTGGTAAGTGCCGCTTTCCTTTTGGCAAGTGTTACGGGCTGTAATTTTTCCACTCGTTTTTTTTCAAACTGCTACGGGTCTCGCATTGTGAATGGTGTAAGTGAGATTTCTATTGATGTGTAGTTCCGCGGGTCGTAGGGATGGGCACCTACGGCGCTCATCTCCACCAGCGCAAGGAGCGCCTTTGGTGCTCCTCGCCTGGCCGCAACTGCGCAGTTGCAGCAGGCTCGCTTTGTGAGCCCGCAGTTTTAACGCTGCGTTACCAACGGATTTTGGCAAGCTCGCGCTGCTGAGAACTATATATGTGATATATATATATATATATATATATATATATATATATATATATATATATATATATATATATTTATTTATGTGTGTGTGTTTATATATATGTATGTATATAATATGGTTTAATATATAATAATATAATATAATAATAATAAATGTATAATCTATATTATACATTTACTGATATAGGACTGATTATATATATACTAGCGACTTGCCCGTCAAAAATGACGGCAATAAAAACTGAAGCCTGGCAATGCTGTTTGCCACACAATGTAAGCCTCTCCCCCTCTACTTTACTGGCCTTGTGATGAGCGCCTTTGGCGCTCATCACAGGCCTTGCAATGAGCCCCTCTACTTTACTGGCCTTGTGATGAGCGCCTTTGGCGCTCATCACAGGCCTTGCAATGAGCCCCTTTGGAGCTCATTGCGAGTCTCTCCCTCTGTCTACTTCCTCCCTCGTATCTTATTTTCCCCCTCCTCTCCCTCCCTTGTGTCTCCTTCCACCTCGTCTACCTCCTTTGTATCTCCTGCCCCCCTGTGTTTTTACCTCCCTCTCCCTCCCGTGTCTCTAAACTCCTCCCCTGTGTCTCTTTCCCCCTTCTCCCTCCCATGCATCTCTTCCCCCCCCTGTGTCTCCCCCAACCCTCCCCTGTGTCTGTTCCCCCCTGGCCTGTGTCTCTTTCCCCCTCCCCCTGTGTCTGTTCCGGCCTTCCTCGTGTCTCCATTTCCCTCCCTTGTGTATCTTCCCCCCTGCACTCTCTCCCCTGTGTCTCTTCCCCCTCCTTTCACTCCCCTGTGTCTCTTCCCCCTCCTCTTTCTGTGCCTCTTCCTCCCTGTCTCTTCCCCCTCACCCTCTGTGTCTTCCACCCTCTCCCTCTGTGCCTCTTCCCCCGCCTCTCTCTGTGTGTCTCGCCACTGTGTCTCTTCACCCCTTCCTCTGTTCCCCCCCCTCTGTGCCTCTTTACCCCTCTCTCTGTACCTCTTCCCCCCTTTCCCTCTGTGTCTCTTCCTCCCTCACCCTCTGTATCTCTCCCCCCTGTGTCTCTTCCCCCCTCTCCCTCTGTGCCTGTTCCCCCCTGGCCGGTGTCTCTTTCCCCCTTCCCCCTGTGTCTGTTCCCCTCTTCCCCCCCCCCCCATTTCCCTCCCATGTGTATCTTCCCCCTGTTCTCCCTCCCGTGTGTCTTTTCCCCCTCCTCTACCTCCCCTGTGTCTCTTTCCCACCTATCCCTCTGTGTCTCTCCCCCCTCCCTCTGTGTCTCTTCCCCCTCCCTCTGTGTCTCTTCCCCACTCTCCCTCTGTGCCGTGCCTCTCCCCCCCCTCTTCCCCACTCTCCCTCTTCCCCACTCTCCCTTTGTGCCTCTCCCCCCCCCCTCTTCCCCACTCTCCCCCACTCTCCCTCTGTGCCTCTCTTCCCCACTCTCCCCCACTCTCCCTCCCCTCTTCCCCACTCTCCCTCTCTCCCTCTGTGCCTCTAGCCCCACTCTTCTTCACTTGTGTCGGGCCTCGCTGCGCGCAAGCGCGGCTCGCGCCGCGCTCTGCGCATGCGTGGCTCGGGGCGCGCTCTGCGCAATGCGGGCCGCTCTCTGCGTAATGCGCAGCACTTTATAATTGTCAAACTGCGATTCGTCTGAAGCGTGACGACGAATCGCAGTTAGACAATTATAATATGTGATATATTTTTTTATCTATATTTTACACAGTATATATGGCGCTTGCTGTCGCCACGCAGCCTGCAGACCTAGACCCCCATTCAATTGGCCAAATTGTAATTACTGGAGCCCGTAATGGAGCCTGTAAAAGTTACTGATATTCAATTGGTTACATTTTGCGACTCATATTGCGAGTTACAGGCTCAAAATCCCTGCGGTTGTCAAAAACGTCGCTACGTCCTAACTTGTAACACTGTAAAAGCAAATAAACAAACAAGCTTGCAAATCTGCAATATTTTTTTTTTTTCTTTACGTTTTATTTCCGTGTTATATCAATCCGGGGAATCAAGGAGTTAATACATATCAGGCCACCCACATGGACTAGAACAGTTGCTTTATTCATTTTTATTGATTTTTACATTTCTGGATTGCGAGCCTGATCGCATACCGGACGTCTAAACACTAATTGATTGTAGCATAAACTCCATGTGTTAATGATGTCATGATAACATTTACTATTGTAACTTACGTGCTTGGTTAATTGATCATGATCATGTCCTGAATTGCTACGTACGGTTACGCGGTTTACGGTTTTAGGCTTTAGCCCTTTAATCGTGGGCTTGTTCAGTTGGATACAGACGGAATAGTAACAAATCTCTACATGCGGCCTGTACGTAGGTAATTACGGGCTTGGAATTGGATGGGGGGCCCTAGACATGGAACCATTGATGAGCTGGTAAGGAGCTGCTGCTGATATCTTGGTGGTACCACAATAATCTATCTAACATGTGTGATCCTGAGTCAGTTAAGACGGATAATTTAGAAATGATAGAAGGCGTCCTCTATAAAATATGGTGAAATCCGGACAGTGGCGAGTGAGGTTGGGTGTAACCGTATTATACCAAAGTGTTGGCATAAATAGGGTGTTAAATCATTAGACTAAGTATCTACCTCTGTAAAGAATATTTACCAAGAACTTTCTAGGCGTGTAGACCTATAAAACAAGGCATTATACCATTATAAGTGTCAACACAATCCACTGACTTGGATACCCGCCTGTGCCAAGATGGTGACCTGGATACTGGCCTGTGCCAAGATGGTGACCTGGATACTGGCCAGTGCCAAGATGGTGACCTGGATACTGGCCTGTGCCAAGATGATGTCCTGGATACTGGCCTGTGCCAAGATGGTGTCCTGGATACTGGCCTGTGCCAAGATGGTGACCTGGATACTGGCCTGTGCCAAGATGGTGTCCTGGATACTGGCTTGTGCCAAGATGGTGACCTGGATACTGGCCTGTGCCAAGATGGTGTCCTGGATACTGGTCTGTGCCAAGATGGTGTCCTGGATACTGGCCAGTGCCAAGATGTTGACCTGGATACTGGCCTGTGCCAAGATGCTGACCTGGATACTGGCCTGTGCCAAGATGGTGTCCTGGATACTGGCCTGTGCCAAGAGGCTGACCTGGATACTGGCCTGTGCCAAGAGGCTGACCTGGATACTGGCCTGTGCCAAGATGCTGACCTGGATACTGGCTTGTGCCAAGATGCTGACCTAGAGCAACAAACCATTTAGGGCTACAGAATAATAATAATTGGGGCATTAAGTTGGATGGCGTCATGGTACAAAATAGTACTCCCGGGTTCCTTCTTTATATCTGATGGAGTCCCAAGATTGAGTACCAAGATAACATGTTATGGCTTCCCTCCCACTTACAGATTGCTTTATTTATTTATTTGTTTGTGTTTGTTTTCCCTCTTTCTTTCCTCCGCCCTCGTGCTGGACACAGCAGTGAAGTGACTTGTAACCTTAAAGTTCCCTTCTAGATCACTGGTACCCGGTACCTGCAAGTTCTTATCTGAGTAACACGCTCTGTGAGTGCAGAATAAGGACCACTGCGATGGTCACACATTAGACATTGTTTTGATTTGTTTATTTAGGAGCTGATAACCAGCGATTGATTTAAAACATTTCAATGTAGATTTTAAAACTTACATTTGAACTTTATTATTGCAGAAAGTAATAGAGCTACTGCTCTCTGCTCACTTTCAAGACAGTTGTCCATAAATGTGTACTGCACTGTCTAGGAGAAGCCTCCTGGGCAGACCCTACCATTGTCTGGATACCTTATAGAGCATGGAAAGCAGTACATCTGCTCGGACCCGCAACAAAAAAGTTCAAATGTAAGTTTTAAAAGATTCCCTGATTTTATATGAGTGTAGTGAGTCAGTGAGGATGCACGCTCCAATCCGAGTGTAGTGTCAGTGACGTCACGCTCCAAACCGAGTGTAGTGTCAGTGAGGGCACGCTCCAAACCGAGTGTAGTGTCAGTGAGGGCACGCTCCAAACCGAGTGTAGTGTCAGTGACGTCACGCTCCAAACCGAGTGTAGTGTCAGTGAGGGCACGCTCCAAACCGAGTGTAGTGTCAGTGAGGGCACGCTCCAAACCGAGTGTAGTGTCAGTGACGACACGCTCCAAACCGAGTGTAGTGTCAGTGAGGGCACGCTCCAAACCGAGTGTAGTGTCAGTGAGGGCACGCTCCAAACCGAGTGTAGTGTCAGTGACGACACGCTCCAAACCGAGTGTAGTGTCAGTGAGGGCACGCTCCAAACCGAGTGTAGTGTCAGTGACGACACGCTCCAAACCGAGTGTAGTGTCAGTGAGGGCACGCTCCAAACCGAGTGTAGTGTCAGTGACGACACGCTCCAAACCGAGTGTAGTGTCAGTGAGGGCACGCTCCAAACCGAGTGTAGTGTCAGTGACGGCGCGCTCCAAACCGAGTGTAGTGTCAGTGATGGCACGCTCCAAACCGAGTGTAGTGTCAGTGAGGGCACGCTCCAAACCGAGTGTAGTGTCAGTGGGGGCACGCTCCAAACCGAGTGTAGTGTCAGTGATGGCGCGCTCCAAACCGAGTGTAGTGTCAGTGAGGGCACGCTCCAAACCGAGTGTAGTGTCAGTGAGTGCACGCTCCAAACCGAGTGTAGTGTCAGTGACTGCACGCTCCAAACCGAGTGTAGTGTCAGTGGGGGCACGCTCCAAACCGAGTGTAGTGTCAGTGATGGCGCGCTCCAAACCGAGTGTAGTGTCAGTGAGGGCACGCTCCAAACCGAGTGTAGTGTCAGTGATGGCACGCTCCAAACCATGTGTAGTGTCAGTGAGGGCACGCTCCAAACCGAGTGTAGTGTCAGTGATGGCACGCTCCAAACCGAGTGTAGTGTCAGTGACTGCACGCTCCAAACCGAGTGTAGTGTCAGTGGGGGCACGCTCCAAACCGAGTGTAGTGTCAGTGATGGCACGCTCCAAACCGTGTGTAGTGTCAGTGACTGCACGCTCCAAACCGAGTGTAGTGTCAGTGAGGGCACGCTCCAAACCAAGTGTAGTGTCAGTGACCACACGCTCCAAACCGAGTGTAGTGTCAGTGAGGGTACGCTCCAAACCGAGTGTAGTGTCAGTGACGGCACGCTCCAAACCGAGTGTAGTGTCAGTGATGGCACGCTCCAAACCGAGTGTAGTGTCAGTGACGTCACGCTCCAAACCGAGTGTAGTGTCAGTGAGGGCACGCTCCAAACCGAGTGTAGTGTCAGTGAGGGCACGCTCCAAACCGAGTGTAGTGTCAGTGATGGCACGCTCCAAACCGAGTGTAGTGTCAGTGAGGGCACGCTCCAAACCGAGTGTAGTGTCAGTGGGGGCACGCTCCAAACCGAGTGTAGTGTCAGTGATGGCGCGCTCCAAACCGAGTGTAGTGTCAGTGAGGGCACGCTCCAAACCGAGTGTAGTGTCAGTGAGTGCACGCTCCAAACCGAGTGTAGTGTCAGTGACTGCACGCTCCAAACCGAGTGTAGTGTCAGTGGGGGCACGCTCCAAACCGAGTGTAGTGTCAGTGATGGCGCGCTCCAAACCGAGTGTAGTGTCAGTGAGGGCACGCTCCAAACCGAGTGTAGTGTCAGTGATGGCACGCTCCAAACCATGTGTAGTGTCAGTGAGGGCACGCTCCAAACCGAGTGTAGTGTCAGTGATGGCACGCTCCAAACCGAGTGTAGTGTCAGTGATGGCACGCTCCAAACCGAGTGTAGTGTCAGTGACTGCACGCTCCAAACCGAGTGTAGTGTCAGTGAGGGCACGCTCCAAACCGAGTGTAGTGTCAGTGACCACACGCTCCAAACCGAGTGTAGTGTCAGTGAGGGTATGCTCCAAACCGAGTGTAGTGTCAGTGACCACACGCTCCAAACCGAGTGTAGTGTCAGTGAGGGTATGCTCCAAACCGAGTGTAGTGTCAGTGACGGCACGCTCCAAACCGAGTGTAGTGTCAGTGATGGCACGCTCCAAACCGAGTGTAGTGTCAGTGACGTCACGCTCCAAACCGAGTGTAGTGTCAGTGAGGGTATGCTCCAAACCGAGTGTAGTGTCAGTGACGGCACGCTCCAAACCGAGTGTAGTGTCAGTGACCACACGCTCCAAACCGAGTGTAGTGTCAGTGACGGCACGCTCCAAACCGAGTGTAGTGTCAGTGACCACACGCTCCAAACCGAGTGTAGTGTCAGTGAGGGTATGCTCCAAACCGAGTGTAGTGTCAGTGACCACACGCTCCAAACCGAGTGTAGTGTCAGTGAGGGTATGCTCCAAACCGAGTGTAGTGTCAGTGACCACACGCTCCAAACCGAGTGTAGTGTCAGTGAGGGTATGCTCCAAACCGAGTGTAGTGTCAGTGAGGGCGCGCTCCAAACCGAGTGTAGTGTCAGTGATGGCACGCTCCAAACCATGTGTAGTGTCAGTGAGGGCACGCTCCAAACCGAGTGTAGTGTCAGTGACCACACGCTCCAAACCGAGTGTAGTGTCAGTGAGGGTATGCTCCAAACCGAGTGTAGTGTCAGTGAGGGTATGCTCCAAACCGAGTGTAGTGTCAGTGATGGCACGCTCCAAACCATGTGTAGTGTCAGTGAGGGCACGCTCCAAACCGAGTGTAGTGTCAGTGACCACACGCTCCAAACCGAGTGTAGTGTCAGTGAGGGTATGCTCCAAACCGAGTGTAGTGTCAGTGACCGCACGCTCCAAACCGAGTGTAGTGTCAGTGATGGCACGCTCCAAACCATGTGTAGTGTCAGTGAGGGCACGCTCCAAACCGAGTGTAGTGTCAGTGACGGCACGCTCCAAACCGAGTGTAGTGTCAGTGAGGGCACGCTCCAAACCATGTGTAGTGTCAGTGACGGCACGCTCCAAACCGAGTGTAGTGTCAGTGACGGCACGCTCCAAACCGAGTGTAGTGTCAGTGACGGCACGCTCCAAACCATGTGTAGTGTCAGTGAGGGCACGCTCCAAACCGAGTGTAGTGTCAGTTAGGGTACGCTCCAAACCAAGTGTAGTGTCAGTGAGGGCACGCTCCAAACCATGTGTAGTGTCAGTGAGGGCACGCTCCAAACCGAGTGTAGTGTCAGTGAGGGCACGCTCCAAACCAAGTGTAGTGTCAGTGAGGGCACGCTCCAAACAGAGTGTAGTGTCAGTGATGGCACGCTCCAAACCGAGTGTAGTGTCAGTGATGGCACGCTCCAAACCGAGTGTAGTGTCAGTGAGGGTATGCTCCAAACCGAGTGTAGTGTCAGTGAGGGCGCGCTCCAAACCGAGTGTAGTGTCAGTGATGGCACGCTCCAAACCATGTGTAGTGTCAGTGAGGGCACGCTCCAAACCGAGTGTAGTGTCAGTGACCACACGCTCCAAACCGAGTGTAGTGTCAGTGAGGGTATGCTCCAAACCGAGTGTAGTGTCAGTGACCGCACGCTCCAAACCGAGTGTAGTGTCAGTGATGGCACGCTCCAAACCGTGTGTAGTGTCAGTGAGTGCACGCTCCAAACCGAGTGTAGTGTTAGTGAGGGCACGCTCCAAACCGAGTGTAGTGTCAGTGAGGGCACGCTCCAAACCGAGTGTAGTGTCAGTGACGGCACGCTCCAAACCATGTGTAGTGTCAGTGAGGGCACGCTCCAAACCGAGTGTAGTGTCAGTGAGGGCACGCTCCAAACCATGTGTAGTGTCAGTGACGGCACGCTCCAAACCGAGTGTAGTGTCAGTGACGGCACGCTCCAAACCGAGTGTAGTGTCAGTGACGGCACGCTCCAAACCATGTGTAGTGTCAGTGAGGGCACGCTCCAAACCGAGTGTAGTGTCAGTTAGGGTACGCTCCAAACCAAGTGTAGTGTCAGTGAGGGCACGCTCCAAACCATGTGTAGTGTCAGTGAGGGCACGCTCCAAACCGAGTGTAGTGTCAGTGAGGGCACGCTCCAAACCAAGTGTAGTGTCAGTGAGGGCACGCTCCAAACAGAGTGTAGTGTCAGTGAGGGCACGCTCCAAACAGAGTGTAGTGTCAGTGACGGCACGCTCCAAACCATGTGTAGTGTCAGTGAGGGCACGCTCCAAACCGAGTGTAGTGTCAGTGATGGCACGCTCCAAACCATGTGTAGTGTCAGTGAGGGCACGCTCCAAACAGAGTGTAGTGTCAGTGACGGCACGCTCCAAACCGAGTGTAGTGTCAGTGATGGCACGCTCCAAACCGTGTGTAGTGTCAGTGACGACACGCTCCAAACCGAGTGTAGTGTCAGTGAGGGCACGCTCCAAATCAAAAAGAGGGAGCATGTTGACAAGCACATGGAGCATGTCTCTCTCTTGATGGCCCAACGTTTGCTCAGACTCGCGCCTTAGAGCCCACAGAAGCACATCCTGGGAGGAGTCTTTTTCCTCTTGAGGGTCATTATGTCTCTCTCTTCTTTTCTCCTTTTTTTTTTTTTTACCTGTGTGAGGATTTGATGATGTCATAACCCGGACTGCATTATGGGAAATTGTAATTTTCATTGGTCACGGCTTTTCTTGCCTGGTGCATGGGATGATATCACGTATAATAGTTGTCGTAATTGTGACTTGTCGTCATGCAATGTTAAAAAGTACGGGCTTGCGCATGCGCAATGATTGCCCAAGGCACAGCTTTGCTGCAATGAGCGCCGATGGCCTGCAAGTTAGATGGGGAAAGGCCAGCATTGCCAGCCTTCAAATTTTATTGCCGTCATTTTTGACGGGCATGTCTCTAGTATATACAGTATATGCTGCAAGAATAAATTGTACATTTCTATAAAACTCACATATGAAGACAATTGTAGATGACATTGTGCCACATGGAGTTCTAGTATAACTACAATATACTGAGGGGCATAGACGTGTGGACAAAGGCTGGCATAGACGTGTGGACAAAGGCTGGCATAGACGTGTGGACAAAGGCTGGCATAGACGTGTGGACAAAGGCTGGCATAGACGTGTGGACAAAGGCTGGCATAGACGTGTGGACAAAGGCTGGCATAGACTATGGTATTCCCAGTAGGTACGGATGTAACAGCTGAGCACCATAGAAGTGACGCCCATAACAACTACAGAAAATGAAAACAAACTGTTCACTGGAAGGTTTGATCATGAGACTAAAGCTAAAAAAAATTGTCCATAATATGAGAAGACAGGATTCCCAAGAGAAGGCTCTATGATGCTGGGAAAAATTGAAGAGCACGGCAGAGGTGGAGATGGATAGATGAGTTCATTGAAGCAATGAATATGAGCTTGATGGAGATGTGCCTGGTTTGCTAAGGTCCATAGGTTTACAGAAAATCAGAAATTACTGAATGACTAAACAACAAAGATACATGATGCTTCACATTATTCGCAGAGCTAGACATCTAATCGGCAATTCTGTTGTGTAGTTTATTGTAAACTGGAAAGTCCATTTATTGAGGATCTTCAGACAGATCAGTTTCTTCATTCTTCATGGCTGAGAAGGTGGTGTACAGCGCTTGGACTGCAGTGGGTGGCAATCCATGTACCGCGTGTCGTATGTAGTCTACCCTTTACATGGCTACATGGATGATGGACCCACTGACCCCAGAGTAGACCTGACGTGGAGCTCCGTCGCCTTCTTTGCTCTACTACGTTAACACCCCAAATATGCAGAAACTAAACCTCCATCGCAGTCAAGGAGCGCCATGATGTCTGTTGAGTGTATTGGAGGTGCTGTTGGTGGCTGTAGCTTTTCGGGACATCATACTCTGCTGTGGGCATCGTGCGATGGGCATCGTATGGTGCGTTTCCATTTGTCCCTAGATCATGATGTTATTGATGTGATCTCTGGTCTTTCCCGTTTGAAGACACCGAAAGTGCAACAGGTTTTGTTACTGTTTTGTGCAGCAAAACGCTATAGGTGGGCGTACCCTGAAGCGACACCTGGATATGACCTATACATATATAAGACTTCAAGCTCACTTGCGATGGGCGCCATCTTCTCTTCTCCTGTACTTGAGGAATAGGGACATCCTGTATCTAATGGGTTAATTCACTTATTCCTTGGATTTGCTACTAGTAATATAAATAAGAACATATGTACAGAGAAATAAATACACTCTTGAACTAGTAAGCCAGTAATGAACGCACATCATGATTAAATATATAACTTTTATTATTAGACAAATCAAATCATAAATTAAAATAATGAGCACAAAACAAGTCCAACAAGAAGATCCCAAGTGTTTAGCAAATAATTAATTGTAATCTTGATGAGAGATTAATCTAAATAAAGGTAATATGGTGATAGACTGATTAACCCGATGTTGACGGTAATGCGTGACGATACAGCACTGCGCGCCGCTCTGGAGACTTCCATGTCATCTTAGCCCATATAAATTAATTTGCTCAAGGACCTCCTTGGAAATCCGGGGCTGTTAAGGAAACGTTCATGTCTAAGTGATGAAGTTAATTAATTAAGAACTAACCAAGTCTTATATTAGCAGTGTTGTATTAATGCTATAAGATGTCTTGAAGATGAAAATTAGAGCACAAAGTATAAGATTGCATTAGTCACAGATAGCTCTAACTTCAACGTCCCACCAATATAAAATAAATAGTGGTATGAAGGGAATAAGCTAAGGAATGCCCATGCCCACCATCTTCTACGGACTCACAAATAATCTCCTTACAGTCCATTTCCCACCATAGTGCAAGGTGCGTATGACTTAGGAGATGAGCGCCGCAGGCAAATGTCACAACATTGCAACGTCTACATGCAGCTAAAGACTGACACACGTGTTTCATCCATATGGCTTCTACGGAGGCCTTGCTCTGTGTTATGGGGGGAAACAGACTGTAAGATTCATTCCCTAGAAGATGGCGGGAATGGGCATTCTTTAGCCTAGTTAATTTAACTTATTCCCTTCATACCACTATTTATTTTATATTTGTGGGACTTGTAATATAGAGCTACCTGTGAGTAAAGCAATCTTATACTTGTTGATATAAACATGGCACTCTAAGTTTCATCCTTGAGATAACTTATAACTAGTGATGTCCCGAACAGTTCGCCGGAGAACTATTCGCGGCGATTTTCGCATGTTCGCGTCTGCCACGAACGGCGAACACATGCGCTTTTCGGTTCACCCCCTATACTTTATCATTGAGGAAACTTTGAACATCATTTATTTTATTTTATAATTTTGTTTGTGTAATCTATGCCTGCCTGCCAGCGTGTGTGTGTGACAGGCTAACACCTAACAGCTTATATTGTGCTTATTTTCACTACTCATACCTGGTGGTGTAACATACATTGAAAACAACCATTTTTTCCTGTAATCTAATTTCAGTTGCCTGCCTGTGTCAGGCTCACAGCTTATATTGTGCTCAGTGACATAAAACAACACTTTTTTGACTGTAATAGATTGAATAGCAATTGCCTGCCTACAGGCGCGTGTGTGAAGCCTATTGCATCTACTCTGCCAACTTTTGCCAGTGCACAGTGATACGTCATATCTGGTGCAACCGTAGTGTACAGTGACATAAAACAACACTTTTTTGACTGTAATCGATTGAATATCAGTTGCCTGCCTACAGGCGTGTGTGTGAGGCCTATCTGGTGGCACCTTAAATTGCAGGCGCAGTGCCCCAAATTTGAAGTAGGAGGTCTGACCAAGAATCTTTTTTCATCTCCCTGTTCCAAAAATCAATGCCATATACACGTCCCCTAATAGTGGACGTAACAGGGATTAAACCGATAGGAATAGTACTACTAACAGTACACACCTTATAATAACGCAGGCAGAGGCAACGCAGAGAGAGGAGTCAGAGGAGGAAGGTGGCTTTGAGGAGGTGGAAGACCAAACACAGCAGGCGTCCCAGGGGGCTTGTTGTCACCTTTCGGGGACCCTTGGTGGCTGGGTGGAGGAAGAGACCTTCAATGACAACAGTGAGGACAAGGAACGGGACATGGCTAGCTTGGTATCCAACCTTGTGCAAATGGGGAGTTTGCGGTTGTGCAAAGGGACTGTTTGTGGTTGTTTGCGGTGCGTTAAACGGGGATTTTGGTCTGTCACTGTGAAGCGGGCCTAACCCTTACACTACCTGATCGATACAACATCATACCTGATGTTTTAAAGCATGTTATTCCAAACAATTTAGGAATGTTAGGTAATTTATGCCCTTTATGGCTTAAAACCAGACTCTGCATCAACTATGTAATTTTCCGTGGGAGTTTTGCCATGGATCCCCCTCCGGCATGCCACAGTCCAGGTGTTAGTCCCGTTGAAACAACTTTCCCATCACTATTGTGGCCAGAAAGAGTCCCTGTGGGTTTTCTGCCCATTGAAGTCTATGGCGGTTCGCCCGTTCGCGAACATTTGATTGAAGTTCGTGTCCGATGTTCGCAAACTGAAAATTTGATGTTCGCGACATCACTACTTATAACATATAACATTACTCTGCCAATATATACATCTTAATCAGGTTTATTTCAGATGATTCTTAAGACCTGGCATTAAGTAACTTGACCATCACACAGCGGTAGGTGACCCAGACATTTTGGGTCATATTATTACTCTACACTAAGACTATACCGTGATGCTGTCACATTGCTGTGAGTCTCACAGAGCCGGTGATATCTGGTTATACCCTCTCATCAAGGTTTGAATTAATTATTTACTTGATTGGACTTTTTTTGTACTCATTATGTTTCATCAGCTTGGTTTAAATTGGTGATGTTATTTTTTATAGTAATAAAAGTTTAATTTAATCGTGATGTGCATTAATCCTATACAAGATCTTCTCCTGTGGTCCCTGTTAGTGGTATACATTGAGGTCGAGTGCTACTTGTTTATAGTTTATACTGATAAAGCTTGTTGTAATAGGCAGAAGAATATTCCGTCTCACGTAGACTACGCTTATTGGTGGCGTTTGCGAGTACGCCAATGACATCAATACTGTGCTACCTTGATGTCCAGGTGTTGCAGCCATAGTTACAAAGTAATTGAGGTTGAATAAAGACTTTTAGTCCATCAAGTTCAACCTTTTAGACCTCGTTAATTGTTAATTGATCCAGAGGAAGCGAACAGAAAAAAAACTGTGAAACTTTGCCAATTGTCTCAAAAGGGAGAATATTTTTTTCTCTTGTTGGTCTGAGCATTTGTTAAACATGTAAATATACCCCCCCCCCCCCCCCAGAGTAGGCATCAGCACAAGTGGCATCCCAGCAAGGACTGACTATAACTCTTGAAAAAAAGTAAATAAGATATCACATATAATATAATAGTTGTCAAACTGCGAGACGTTGTCACGCTTTGCGAGGTGCGTATGACTTAGGAGATGAGCGCCGCAGGTGCTCATCGCTTATGAGCCTCACAAAGTGAGGCGAGCCGTTAATGCATAGGACTAAGCACATGAGCGCCAAAGGCGCTCATCGCTGCGAGCCTCATGAAGCGAGGCAAGCCGTTAAACCGTAGGAGGAAGAAGGAGGAACATAAATTTAGTTTGTTTCCTGACGATATTTTGCTAACAATTTCAAAACCACTAGTTAGTTCCCCTAACTTGCTAAAAATACTGGAAAAATGTGATAATATATTGTGGTTTAAAGTAAACATGAATAAAAGTGAAGCTCCTAATATCTCTCTCCCACAGCATACGGCAAAACTGTTGGCATTGGACTTTACTTCCAAATGGTCTCAGCAATCTATCACATACCTGAACATTTACATCCTGAAGCAGACTAACTTCATTTATGGTGTTAACTACCCAAATATTTTCAAAGCCCTCTTACTCTTGGTTAGGGAGAAACAATGTGGTAAATGTGCTAACTCCGCTATCTTCCTGTACTGTCTCACCCCAATCCATTCTCTCTCTTTCTTTCAGTGCAAACTCACTCTGGTTTAAGGCCTACTTCATCTGTGAGATACTCAGAGCTGCACGCACACCACCTCAGCAGGTATGGAGGAGACTATGGAAACTGTGCCATCCCTGGAGCCAATATGTTTATTAATATCACTACTGTATGCATGTTATTATATCTTGGGAAATAGAAATGTTTCTAACTTTTTGTTTTCAATGTTTAACTGTTTCCTTTACCCTGCTTTGCCGTCCCCACCTTCCCCCCATCCTTTCCCCATTTATGGCTGGCATAATTACCTCAAATCTCCTCCCCCCTCCTCAAATACCTTCATTCTATGGTCTCTCTCCCACTCCTTCCTAACTCTCCTATCTTCCTGTACTGTCTCACCCCAATCCATTCTCTCTCTCTTTCTTTCAGTGCAAATTCACTCTGGTTTAAGGCCTACTTCATCTGTGAGACACTCAGAATTGCCCTCCCTCCTCCTCACCCACCCCAACTCAGATTAAATTTATAGAGCCATAGAAAACACCTGACTTCCTACTTGCAGATATATCATCTCAACACTAGGGGTCAGCCAACATATTAGTCTTTCACCTCAGATCCCTCCCCTCTCCCTCTAAAATAAAACTCTTTCTATCTTTCACTTGCTTCCTGACCCTTGCTATTCCTTATTGTTACTCTTCCCCAGTTTTCTGCCCTTTAATTCCCTTTAGATTGTAAGTAGCGAGTTTCCAGTCTTGTAGGGTGCTTTGGGATAAAGCACTTTCTGCTAAGATTCTAAGCTCAAAACAGGGCTCTTCAACTTCTGAATTTTGTTAAACGTGTATTTCCTTTGTTCTTATACCCTGTACAGCGCTACGGAATATGTTGGCACGATACAAATAAAAGATAATAATAATAATAACCGTGAGTCGAGGGGCCACGTGCACCTCAATTTTCTCCCTCTAGGTCGTGCCATTTATATCCAATCTCAGCACCCAGCAATTCAGATCAGAACATAATTCATGGAGAAGCAGGAAAATCAGACACACGCACCCTTAGTGCAGACAGACTCTTTATTTCTTTCACATACTGTACATCTTTTAAAACCAAACAACAACACCCAAGAGGCCACATATCCCAATTTTCATCACAGGGTTATGGACTAAAGCTACTCTTCCCCCCCATCATCTCTAGGTCCTGTTGTCCCACCTCTCCACTCAAGAATTATCTGACAATGGCCTGCTAATCGAAGATGTTTGAGACATTGTTGAAATATGTTGCCTTACTTATAACTGTTGCTAGCTCACTTATGAAATACGTTCCTTTCCCTTCAATATTAACAATATTGGAACACATGATCCAGGGTCCATACCTCTATGTCAGGTGTGACCATGTTGCCTCTCTAAAAGCTCAGATTGGAGAACTGGAGAGGAGAATTGCATCACTGAGTGATATTGCTCCACTGGAAAGGGAGCTGGAACAGGAGGAGGCGGAGGCCAGCTCTGAGTTGGCAAGCACCAACAGATTTGCCAGATTGAGTGAAACTTTTGGTGATGTCCATTCAGGAATGGCAATGCCAGATAGAGCTGTTCCCTCTAACAGCCGGGAGAACAGCTCTACTGGAGGAGAGGGAGGGTAGCATAGGCAGAGCAACAGATAGGTTTTGGTGCTAGGGGACTCTATTATTAGGAAGTTAGACAGGATGATTTGTCACCCAGATCCCACCAAGCAAATAGTTTGCTGTCTCCCTGGTGCTTGGGCTCGGCATGTTGTGGATCGGGTGGATAAATTATTGGGAGGGGCTGGTAATGAAGCGGCGGTCTTGGTACACATTGGTACCAATGACAAAGTAAGTGGAAGATGTAGTGTCCTACGGGATGATTTTGGAGTACTAGGGAACAAGCTGAAGTCAAGGACCTTTCTGAGATACAACCAGTGCCACGTGCTAGCCCAGGGAGACAGAAGGAGCATAGGGAGGTTAATGTGTGGCTAAAAAAGTGGTATATTAATGAGGGGTTTCGGTTTTTAGAGCCCTGGGCTGACTTTGCACCTTAATGATGAGTGAGCTGCTCTGCTAGGGGAAAGGATGGTAGAAAGGCTGGGGGAGGTTGGGGGGGGGGGCTAGATAGAAGTAATGGGGTAGACAGTGTAGAGGAGGTAAGGAATGAGTGAACTAGTCATGGGGGAGGAGATGGGGGAGGGGTAGTATAGACAATAGGGAGGTGACTCAAGTACAGTGGCGACACTTCAGAACTACAGACTCATAACATAAGGTGTATGCTGCTAATGCCAGAAGCTTGGCATGCAAACTTGGAGAGTTACTATTATTGGCAATTATAGAGAAATTGGATTTAATAGGCATTACTGAAACATGGTGGGATGAATCTCATGACTGGACTGTTAATCTGGATGGTTATAACCTATTTGGGAAAGATAGAGGCAATGGTAAACGAGGACGAGGAATTTGTCTGTATGTTAAGCCTGAATTTAAGCCTATAGTCAGAGAAGATATTTATGGTGGACCTAGTGGTAAAGCTGAATGTTTGTGGGTAGAATTAAATAGCGGAGCAGCAAATTCCAAAAGAATATTAGTAGGAGTATGCTATAAACCCCCAAATATAGCTGAAAGTGAGGAAATACAAATATTGTTACAGATTGGAAATACAGCTAAGCACGGGCAAGTTCTAATAATGGGAGACTTTAATTACCCTGAAATAAACTGGATAAATGAGACCGGCAGCTCAGCGAAGGGGAGCAGGTTCTTGAGTACACTCAGGGATCATTATCTGGCCCAGGTTGTACAAGAGCCTACTAGAAATGGGGCCATCTTGGATTTACTCATTACAAATAATATTGATATAATATCAAATGTTGAAATAGGGCAACCTTTGGGAAGCAGTGATCACAACACAGTCTCATTTGGGATTAAAAAAAAAACAAAACTTTTGGGACCAAAAAAACTCAGGGCAGCGATAGAAAGTATAAACTGGGACAGAGAACTGATAGGTAAAAATACTGACCATAAATGGACAACATTCAAATCCTTACTAAATATACATTTGTATCACCATATACCGCGTGGGAATAAAAGTAACGGAGTACATCACACCCAATGTGGCTTAACAATGATTTAAAGATCAAGATACAGAGTAAAAAAACACACAAGAGGGTCCCGAGACGGCTTTATGTGAGTACAAGGAAATCACATTATAGACCAGTGAGCCTCACTTCTGTAGTGGGGGAGCTTTTAGAGGGTTAATAAGGGACAATATACAAGAATATGTCTATTTGTAGATGATTATAAGTAGGAGCCAACATGGATTTATGAGGGATAGGTCATGTCAAACAAATCTAATTAGTTTCTATGAGGAGGTTAGTCGGAACCTGGATCAAGGCAACTCAGTGGATGTAGTCTTTTTGGATTTTGCAAAGGATTTTGATACAGTGCCACATGGGAGACTATTGTGCAAACTAAGAGATACAGGAATTACAGTAAATATCTGATCATGGATTGAGAGCTAAAAGACAGGAAGCAAAGGGTTGTTGTAAATGGAACATACTCAGATTGGACTAATGTGGTAAGTGGGGTTCCTCAGGGGTCAGGCAAAGGCAAATAAAATATTAGCATGTATTAGGAAGGGTATAGAAGCCAGGGAAGCAAATATAATTCTGCCTCTATACAAATCTCTAGTACGCCCTCATTTGGAATATGGAGGACAATTTTGGACACCACTACATAAAAAGGACAAAAAAACAAAAACTAATAAGGGGAATGGAGGGGCTAAGTTATGAAGTTATGAAATTAGCCTTTTTTGTACAGAAAAATGCCCCCTAAGACGGGATATGATTTCCTTATATAAATATATCCAGGGTCAGTATAAAGCTTTGTTAAGTGAGCTTCCTTAAAGAAAGAAAATGTTTTTTCACAGTAAGGGCGATTAATCTGTGGAATTCTCTACCAAAGGAGGTGGTGATAGCAGATTTGATAGATAACTTTATAAAGGGACTATATATATTTTTAAAGATAATTGGCATTCAGGGCTAACCTGGATAATTAGAGAGAGAGTATTGATCCAGGGAGGAATCTTATCACCAGTCTCTGTTTTTTTTTTTTTATTAGTTGGCCAAAATGTTCAGGGTCTGAATGCACCTAGTAAAGAGCTATATTTTTCAATGGGTTTTATAAAGGATAGGTAGACATCATTTCCCTACAAGAGACCCACTGGCAAATTCCCCCCATATTTTGACAACCGGTATACGAATGTTTGTAACTCCACCTATAACGGAAAAACAAAAAAACGAGGCGCAGCGATTTACTTTAGTACGAAACTGAATTGGAAAGAGGAACTTTCCACGACCGACCCAGATGGCTGCTTTGCACTCTGGACAGGGTGGATTAACAAGGATTAATTTACAATTCTAAATATATATGCTCCTAACAAAGGAAAGAAAATGTATTCATAGAATCAGGGAATCTTCCTAAAAATATTTTTCCGGATTGTTTATACGTTGTGGTGATTTTAACTAGAAAATCCATAAACTTAGCAAAGGCAGATGTGGCAACCACTCAGAGATCTAATGGGTTAATTACGATCTCTTCGATTCCTGGAGATGCTTACATCCAACAGATAGGATCACTCCATTTTCTCAGATACCATACTTACGTAAGACTGGATTTTGGTAAACAAAAACGCATTAACACAAGTGGTGAGAGCCGATATTGATCCGATCAGTAATCCGGATCATGGTTTAATCTCGGTAAATTTAAAAAGTGGGATAACATCAACAGTTCCCCCAACGTGGAAACTTAAGGATTTTATTCTTAACGATCAGGAAATGAGAAATAAACTCAAAAAAGAGTTAGAGATAATCTTTGAACTTAATAGAAACTCGGTGGCTTCAAATGTATCCCCATGGGATGCCCATAAGGCAGTAATAAGGGGTGTATGTGTTGGTATACACGTAACGGTAAAGAAACAGCGCCCATTAGGAGAGCTGTACGTTCAATTAGCTAAATTAGAAAATAAAAGAACCTCTTAAATCCACTAAACAACAAATTAAGAATCTCCAATTACAGATTTAAAAATTTGAACAATTACGTATAGATAACACATTGTGGAATATGCAAAAAACATCTTTATCACTTTGGAGATAAAGCGAGCAAATATCTTACTAATAAAATAAAAATAGGACAGATGAGACAAAACTGTAACTAATCCAATTAAAATAGCAGAGACATTCGCCAAATTTTATCAGAAGCTTTATAACTTGGGGGACAATAAAGAAGATTGAGGAAATGCAACAATTGTTTTGGGTATTTTGGGTGAAATTCAAATCCCCAGAATTCCTATAGTAGAACTGGAAAGATTAAATAGGGACATTTCTGAAAAATAAATAAATTATGCAATTACACAACTTAAAGTATCATCGGCGCCAGGGCCAGATGGTTTCACAAATCAATATATCAAGATCTTTCAACATGAGATTAGTAGAGATTTAAAAGCAGCACTCAATGAGATTAAAAGGCTTCACACCGAAAGAAATGCTCCAGGCATTTGTCATTAACATCCCAAAACAAGAGGAAGATCATGTGGCGTGCGGGGACTTTCGCCCTAACGCGCTGCTGAATTCCGAGTTAGAAATGAATGCCAAGGTTCTGGCTAACAGAATGAATCCGATTAGGAAACTATTGATTTGCGAAGACCAAAGGGGCTTTATAGCTGGCCGTCAGGGAACCGATAATAGAAGAGAAGTTATAAATAACCGTATTTATCGGCGTATAACACACACCTTTTCTCCCTGAAAATAGGAGGCAAATGATAGGTGTGTGTTATACGCCGATATTCCCTCCCCCTCCTCATCCTCAACCTCCCTCCTCATTCTAAACCCCCCTCCGTATTCTAAACCATCCTCCTCATTCTAAACCCCCCTCCTCATTCTAAACCCCCCTCCTCATTCTAAACCTCCCTCCTCATTCTAAACCCCCCTCCTCATTCTAAACCCCCTCCTCATTCTAAACCCCCTCCCTCCCTTCTCAACCTAAACCCCCCTCCTCAACCTAAACCCCCTAAATACCTCCCCCTCACTTACCTGCTTCTGCTCCGGCCTCCGCTCCGCTCCTTGACCCGGCGCGCATGTGACGTCACATGCGCGCCACGTCATTAGCATATACCCGGGATGAGGAGGGAGGTTGAGGAGGGGGTTGAGGATGAGGAGGGAGGTTGAGGATGAGGAGGGGGGTTGAGAATGAGGAGGGGGGTTGAGGAGGTGGGTTGAGGAAGGAGGATGAGGATGGGGGGTTTGAGGAGGGGGGTTGAGGAAGGAGGATGAGGATGGGGGGGTTTGAGGAGGGGGGTGGAGAAGGGGGTTTGAGGAGGGGGTTGAGGATGGGGGGTTTGAGGAGGGGGTTTGAGGAGGGAGGTTGCGGAGGGGGTTGATGATGGGGGGGTTGAGGAGGGAGGATGAGGAGGGGGTAGAGGATGAGGAGGGAGGTTGAGGTTGAGGATTTTGCTTCAAATTTCTTTATTTTAAATTTATTTTTTCCCCCCTGAAATTTCCTTCTTAAAAGGATGTGCGTGTTATACGCCGATAAATACGGTAAATTTGTTTTTCTAAGAATAACAAATTTCCCTCAATTTTCCTCTCTCTCGATGCAGAAAAGGCCTTCAATAGGGTCGGATGGGACTACATGGACCTGATTCTGTCCAAATTTAGTTTGGGCCAATTTGGTTCCAAAGCCATTAACCTTCCTGGCGGTATGGTTATGTCAGTATTTAGAATGTTAAAGCAGTACTATCGTAAATGATTACGAGAAGCGGGACTTTGATAAAAAAAATGCGAGATACCAAAAATACGAGGTTAACGGCCGAACCGCAAAAATAAAAAAAACACAAATAAAATAAAAAAAAATACAACAAAAACATCCCACACAGCACGGGGGAACAGCCAGGAGTTGGGGAGTGAGGTGGAACGTGAATTTAAGATGATTGAGACGACTTTCGTCACTCGAAAATCGGCTAAGCAAAAAAATAAATGGTCGCCCCCAAAAAATAAAAACGAGGCTACACCACCCCGGACCGCACAAAACACTGCCAAACGCGTAGCACTTTCACACAGGAATGAACAAAATACAAACTACACGATTACAAATGGCGGAAAATGCTCGCGAGCCTCGTAACACATTAATAACATTCCAAATCTACAATGGCGCTTTACACAACTACACCAACGGATTTCCCTCGCGCACGCAGCCTATTTCTGAAAATTTCACAAAATATAAACAGATTGTTAGCTCTTCAGGCTATTGATTGCTGGATATATTAATTATAAATTGGTAAATTATATTAATTTATTCAAGAACTAGTTAATTCATTATTGATTAACTAAATATAGATAAAAGAATAAAAGAAAAAAGAAAAGAAAAACTATGAAATGTTTCCATCCTCTATCGATGAAGCGTCCTCGGGCAAATAGCAACCCTGCCTGGGCAGTCGAGTCCCAACATGGCCCCATGACAATGAATCTAACTTACAAAGCCCTCAACAACAGCGCACCTCCTTATATCTCGGTCTTGGTCTCAAAATACACTCCCAACCGTCCACTTTGTTCTGCTAATGACCTTCTTCTGTCCTCCTCTCTTATCACCTCCTCTCACTCTGACTTCAGGAATTTTTTCAAGCTGCCCCTATTCAATGGAACTCCTTGCCTCGCTCCACCAGATGCCTCCTGCTTTAAAACTCCCTAAAATTCATCTGTTTAAAGAAGCTCATCACCTTCAGCCTTAAAATGCAAAACTATACACAAACAACCTCCACTTATATCAGCCTCCTGTCTTAATCACTGCCATCTTGTAACTGTCACCCTCCTGTCTTACACACAACCCTTACCTTGTAGATATAAGCTCTTCAGAGTATGGACCTCATTTCTTTGTCTGCTGACCCATTTGTATCACAGTTGTACTGGACCTGTAATTTGCTATTTGTACTCTCTGTACTTTATTCTATTTTGCAAACAGTGTTATGGAAAATGCTGGTGTTATAAATAAAGAGTAATCACATGTAATAGTTGTCAAACTGCGAGTTGTCGACGCTTGTGGGCTCCTTGAAGCATAGAAGCCTTCTGAGCTTGGCGCACTTAGGTGATGAGCGCCAAAGGAGCTCATCGTCCTACGAGCCTCGCAAAGCATTGAATCACACGGGAATTAGCCTGCAAGGAGGAACACTGCACTGACAAAAAAAATTCCGACCCTGGACCTCTCAAAAATACGACTTTAACGGCCGAACCGCTGAATTAAAAAAACACAAAAAAAAAGAAAAATTCAAAAATAAAATGAAAACACACAGCACGGGGGGAACGTCAGGACGCCTGGGAGTGAGGTTGCATGTGAATTTAAGTTGAATTTGGCAAGTTTTCAGCACTCGAAAATCACCTAAGCAAGAAAAAAAAATGGCGGGCGAAAAAAATGAAAACGAGGCTAAAGGAGCCCGTGGTGCGCAAATCAACGTCAGGCGTGTACGAGTTAGCCAGGAACGTACAAGTTACAAAATATACCATTATGACGGGCTGAAAATGCTTGAGAGGCAAGTAAGAAATAGAAAATCGCCGCCATTTTACAACACTAACTTGCAAATAATAACATTACGAATCGGAAATGGCCGTGTTACCGCCTAAACAAACGGTTTTGCCCCGCGCACGCAGCCTATATATAGGGCACACTTGCCACTTTGCTGACACTTTCTCCTCAGGTCTGACTGGACATTGTTAGCTCTTCAGGATATTGATTGCTGGATATTTATTATAAATAGGTAAAGTATATTAATGTATTAATTAATTCATTTCTAATAAAAAAAAAGTTTAAAAAAAATATGCTAAATCTCATATTTTATATTTCATAAATGCTTCCCTCTTTCAAATACATTGATTCATTGATTAATTATTCACGTATATTAATTTATTAATTTCTAATTTTAAAAAAAAGGATATTTTCCACTGCACCCAAAAAAATAATTTATATTTTAAACTGCATTTGTATTATGCTTAGCTCTTTCTAATACATTTATTTAGTGATTCATTTTTTTATTACCGTCAAATTATTATCTCATTACTAATTTAAAAAAGAAAATATATTTTATACTGCATTTCTATATGTGTATTATGCTTAGCTCTTTCTTATACATTTATTCATTTCTTATTAACGAGAATTGATTTATTAATTACTAATTACAAAAAAATTTTTTACACTGCACTACAAAAACATTTATATTTTACAATGCACCTATATATGTGTAGTATTGCTCGTTGGCTTACAGGGATAGAGCACTTAAAGCAGGTAAATATTTAAAACACTTTATTATGCTCTGAGACCTGCAAAAAATGTCTACTTTACACTGCACTACAAAAAAATATATATTTTTAATATGCACTTATATATCTGTAGTATTGCTCATTGTCTGACAGTGAAAGGAGTCTCAAAGCAGTTAAATATTTCAATAACTTTAATATGCTCTGAGACCTGCAAAAAATTTATATTTTACACTGCACTAAAAAATATATATTTTACATTGTATATATATATCTGTATGAATGTTCATTACCTGACAGTGAAAGGACTCTCAAAGCAGTTAAATATTTAAATCAGTTTATTATGCTCTGCTACATTTCATATCCAAGCTTAGGCCTTTATGTTTTACATGTTTGCTCATGTCATTTTACAGTTTGCTCATCTCTGTGAACACTGGACCTGAATGAACACAGACCCTGAGCTCTGCAGCATTTCATCTGCAATTACATCACCATTACAGGTATATGATTTAATGATGCCCTTCTTTAGGAAAACATGATGTTTTGCATTAATCACAGTTATTGATTAATTATTTAATGTATATTAATTAAATTAATTAATTAGTAATTACTAATTAAAAAATATATTTTTTGGACAATGACCTTATTCGTTAATACATAGATACTTAGCTATTTACCTTTTAATGTATGCCAATTAAACAACACATTGATTAATCAATTAATTGGATCAAAAGATCTAAAATCCTTTTCAAGTCATTTCACAGTTTGCTCATAGATCTTTGTGTTTGGATATGACATTTACATTTCAATGATGCCGTTCTTTAAGAAAACATGATTAGCTCTTTATGTTTTGCATTGATGTCAGTTATTGATTCATTTATTAAAGTATATTAATTTATTAATTAATTATTAAAAAAATTAAATAATATATTTCACTGACCTTACATATCAATACATATATGCTTAGCTCTTTATGTTTTCATGTATGCCAATTAAACATCAGAGATTGATTGATTAATTAATGAATTTAATGAAACAATTACAAATGCCTTTCAGGTAATTTTACCGTTTCATAACAGCTACTTAGGTTTTGCATTAATGACATTAAAACAATATGTACAATAAAAAAAAATAATTATTCACATTAAAAAAACATTAGATCTTATAATAGTGCAATTTCATTTGCTTCGATGGGTACTACTTAGCAGAAAATGTCCCAAGACATGGTCATTACTGTTTTAAAGTACAATGACAAATTTACCACCCGACTTCACATTTACCAACGTATGACGCTTCCTGAAAATAAACAATGATTACGCATAGTCTTTGAACAGCTGGATAACATTATGGCCAATAACCCATATAGTCAAGCATACAAAAAATTAGCAGAGGTTGAAAAAGAACAACAGACACATGTGCAAAACAATCAATTACCAATGCCAAGAGTAAATATGGTTCTCAAAAGAGATCACCATACTGATCAAAGACCACCAGCAGGTAAGGTTGCCATGGTCTTTAAAAATGATGATGGTGAACCCACCATTTCAGCAGGATATCACATATAATAGTTGCCAAACTACGAATCGTCGTCATGCTTCGCGAGCTCACAAAGCGAGGGGCCGCATTTGTGGAAGGTGGAGGCTCCAACGTTGGCTGCAATGAGCCGAAGGCGGACCCTCGCGAAGGACCCATCTGAGGGTTGTGACAATCATCCAAAAAATATCAGAGGAGAGGAATATTGTCTTTGTTGTCAAGGACAAAAACATCAGTATCTTCTTATGACTAAAGTTTGAACAGTGAATTAAAAGTCCTGTTCAAATTCAAAAATGAAAGACGTCCTTATGTAGGTTCCGTCCTCCAGTCATCTCCAGAGTTTTCAAAAGGCTTGAGCTATACTAATAAAATATACCTGGTTATTATTTTCTCAGAAGGAGCCTGGAAAGTCCAGGAGAATGGTGTCAATATTCTAAGATTTTCTATAGTGTGATACAAAAATGTGTAATATTAGAAAACTGCAAGGTTGGGAACTTCATATTTACATATAATGACAATGAGAAAGATTCAAATCAATCCGGCAGAAGTAAACACTATCTTTCCCTTCTAGAATGAAAAATGATTTCCCGGGGTAGGCAAATATCAACCATAATGGGTCAACAATGGGATACAGGTGCCTTGACTTGTCACATTCCCATAGCCGTTCCAGACCTCATTTAGAGAACGTGTAAGCACGCGCTTCACCTCTTGTTCTTCAGGTCTTCTAGTGGCACAGCGGTCTTCTAGTTGCTCCAACATCTGATAACCAACCACGAGGATTACACCGACTCGCAGCTGATGATCCATTCACTACTGTTTTGAGTAGTTGTAAAGTTATACTATGTGATAGACAACACTTAGAAAATATTATTAGTTTTTATAAAACTTGCCAAGACTAATAGAATTTGATGGATCCTTGTCAGACCCAATTCCATGAGACACGGCTAACTCATGTGATAGTGTCCTGACACGAATCATTATCTTAGACAAAATGGTGTATAATAGGGATCATATTCAGAGTACAATCATTTGTAGATTATTCATTGAATGCCCCACAATATATTATTACTTTATTCTATTATATTACCACCTCCTGTCTCAAAGAATTCATGGGAGCTTAACGTTTTCTGAAAAACTCTAATTAGAGCTTGTTATTATGTCACCTCTTGAGTGATCCCATAATCTGTGTGAGTTTATGTGACACCTTCTGCTTTGCAGGTTCTGTAAAACCAAATGGTTTCCTTATGATGTATACTCAATGGAATCTTTTTTATGATAAACATCTAATGGACCGTTCCCCGACACCCTACTTTACACACCCTATACTGATCAGTTACGTAAAAAGGTGAGAAATGGCTTGGATAAGGATGTATCTGATTTATGTCATTTGGATTTTATGTCAGTGATCCACACAAAATAGCGTCAAAGTTGAAAAAAGTCTACATATTTTCAAAATTACAAACACTGAAATGGCTTATTTGCATAAGAATTCGCCAACCCGTGAAACCCGTAAATCAGCTCTGGTGCAGCCAACTAATTAGTTGAATGGAGTCATCCTTTATGTAATTAAAGGGCCATGTGATTTTAGAATAAATATAACCTTTTCTGTGTTAGAAAGCCTATGTAAATAAACATCATGGCGACCAGGTAATAAAGTGCAGGACTAGTATCTGGAGAATCATGAATTATCATTGGGTTTTAAAAAAATGTCCCAACTTTTAGAACCATTAAATTCATTATTAAAACATGGAGTGAAAATATTCAAATTCAAACAACAGATACAGCTGGATATAAGAGTCTTAGACTAAAATGTTGTCTCATCTCCGTAATTTAATTCATATCTGTGACATGTTTGTTATATTTGTAAAAATGGAAGATGTAAACATTAAAACCAATATGGCACCACCATGACTCTGCCTCAGAGAAGGCTTTACACCAAAACTCGGCGACAGAACAGAAGCAGCCAATTGGCATGTGGTCACTCTGAAGGACCTACAGAGATCAACACCTAAGATGGGAGGAACTTGCCTGGGACAGCAGTAACCCAGATGTTCCATAGCGCTGGGCTTGTGGATGAGTGGTGAGAAGAAAGCCATTGCTGAACAAAAAAGAAAAACAAGCAGATCAAAAGCCATGTACAGTTTGCCAAAAGGTACATGGGAAAGCCAACAAACATCTGGAGAAGGTTATAAGACCAACATTTTACTTTATGTTGTGTGTGGTGCAATGCCAGCTAATCAACCTGAGACCACCATCTGCACGGTGAAGCTGGTTGTGGTAGCGTCATGTTGTGGGGATGCTGCTCATCGGCAGGGACTTGGAAACTGTTCAGGATTAAATGGAACCAAATATAATTCTTGATTGAAAATGTCTGCTGTTGTTCACCAATGGTCCCAATCCAGAGCTTGAACAATGTTGCCAAGAAGGATTTGCAGGATCCAGATGTGCAAGACTAATGGAGGCTTTCCTCAAGAGTCACAGCTGTAATTGCAGCCAAGGAGGGTTCTGCCAAGTATTGACTCAGGGGGGAAATATAATACAAAATATATTGCATCTTTAAATTGTGACATATATTGTGTAAATCAAATGTTAGATATCCCAAATAAATCTTCTTTATTTCCAGGTTATAACCACTGCATTCAGGAGCATGATTAACCCACTCCCCACCCCCGTGACATGGAGGAGTGGATTACTTTGGCTGATGGGGCTGGGACGGGAGAGATCCGGTTGAGAAACCTTTGAAATACAAATTTATGTAGTGTATGAAAACCATGATGTGCCACCTGAAGTTGCCTGGCGTTGTTGGTGTAAGTGTTACTGTCTTCCCTGTCGTGTTCTTTCTAAGTTCTGCGTGCCTGGCGTTGCTAAGCGTCGGATTCATCCTGTTTCAGAATTTTTATGTTTTTTCGGCTGCCATTTTTTCTCCCCGCTTCAGCGATTTTCGATCGTTAGAAAAGACAAAATATGCCTCAAATTCACTTGCAAGCTCACTCTCAGGCTCCCTGGCTCTCCCCCTGTGCTGCGTGTTTACATTTATTTGAGGCATATTTGTGTGTTTTTGACGTCTTTTCCAGTTTGTTGGTTCGGTAGTTAAAGTCATATTTTTGCAACCCCCGCAGTCCATCATATGGGCCGTAATTTTGTGTCCGTCTCAAAGTCCAGGGGTCTTGCAAAGAGGCCTCATTGCAGCTAAGTCCCCCATGTCTCGGGATGAGGGCCAGCTAAGTCCCGCGTGTCCACCTCTGCAATGAGCGCCTTCTGAGCTTATTGCAGCCTAAGTCCTGCGTGCCTCAACTGCTCGCTCGCAGTGCAATGAGCGCCTTTGGTGCTCATAGCAGCCTAAGTCCCGTGCCTCAACTGCTCGCCTCGCTTTGCGAGGCTCCCGATCTACAGCTCGCCTGGCCAATGACAAATTAGTGTCTAAATAAATAATGACCGGTGTGAATATAATTTGATGTCTTTCTGATATTACATTCAGGTTTTTAAACGTTTATATTTTTTAAATCCACTCATTTTAATCCTCTGTATTAATAAAAGTTATTTTTATTTTCCCAATATTTGCACACAGTTCTTTTGTGTTTGAGGCTCTTTAACTTATTACTTTAAATTGAATTCATATATTAATGGGTTATACACCCAAATAGATGTTGTTTTTTTGTGATCTTCTTTGCATTCCTACTGTACTCGATCTTGAGAAAAGCCAACGTGTCGTCTGGACCACCCATAGAAACACAAAGAAGGCCCACGAGACGCCTACACATAAATCTGATGCTATCAACAAGATAACATGTGAACTGTGTAAGATTTGAGGCATGATTTCGCAAAAATTGCACAATTAAGTAGTCAATACTGCTACCTACCATGATCCGTAATTTCCTCTTCCTACCTACCTGTTCCCCTTCCTACCTGTTACATAAAATTTACCAAGGACCTCCCGGGATTCCCCATGCCTTTGCTCTATGAGGACGGTCATCTCTTCACATGCTAGCCCCTAAGACCCAGGAGAGCCCCATCTAAAGTATAACCATGGTGATCCATATAGACAGACATGGCACCAATCATTAACCCCTATAACCATTGGGGTCTCTATGGAATACCTATGGCAACTAAAATTAACACCTTTACTACAAAGGAAGTTCAGGGGTTAACCCAATATCCATGAGGGCCCTGAACTGACCCCCATGGCATCTAGTGTTAAACTCTATACCATGGTACAATGAACTATAACTATGGGGGTCCTCATGGACCCAACATCATCTAACATTAACTCCTGTACCATAAGGGTTCTAAAGGATGGTCCATATTGAACTCATGTAAATGAACCCTCTCGTGGGGGTCATTAACTCCCATTGCCCCTAACTCTGAATATAAAAAAAAATAAAGATATAAAAAAAAAAAGACTAGACTAGACCTGTAAGGGGCAAAAATATAACCCTGTATAAGGGGGCACATCCATGTTAATTGAATATGCTGTCCTCTTCATTCTTTATTGAAGCTATCAATCCTCATCATCAGCCGGGGGCTTTGTTTTAAATGCCATGGGGGTCTGCTGAGGATCCCTGTGGCATTGGAGTTTGTTTTTAATGCCACTGGGTCTGTTGAGGAACCCTTTGGTGTTAAATGTAAATGCCATGGAGGTCTGTTAAGGACCCACATGGTATAGGGGCATAGTTTTAGGTGCCATGGGCACACCTAGAGTTATAATTAAATACACCATTGGGGTCCTTATAGATCCCCATGGCATACAGTTATTGAAAAGTGCCATAAGGGCCCTTTCTGCTCTTAGCCCATACATTCCAATACAACTCTATTTATATACCAATTTTGACTTCTAATGAGAAAGAAAGTCATTTATACGAAATGATCAAACAAAAAGATACTAAATACCTCACGCAATAGTCTGGAATGTAATTATTGTAACATTAATCAATGATTTCTGAACTTACTATTTTTGTTTGTTCTTTTCGTGCTATTTCATGATTTGTCAGCATTTTTACATCAGAGTACGTGTGGTGAGATAATGAGCCAGAATTATATTTAAAACACGTTTCCTGGAACAGATGAATAGAAATGAGGCTGTAGTTTGTGCATTGTCACAAATAATTGGGTGATTTATGTCTGTCTTGGATAGTTAGTCCTCTTATAGATTAAGGCTTGAACATAAGGAGAAAATTAAAACCAATGAATATAATATATTCAAATATACACATTCATATTACTGATAGGTCAAGTATGTGAGTCTATAGACCAGGTTTAAAATAAGGAAGCAGGAGAGTAATAAATTAGGGCCATAATTACCCCACATATTGAGGATTAGAAAAAGAACTATAAAGCATGGGAATGTGGCAGGGTCACAAGAAGTTTTGATAAAAAAAATCCCAGTCAATATTAATATGGATACCCCATTCATTGCAGGAAATACCCCGGTCATCACTGGCAATTCTCCATCCATTACAGTCAATACCCCAGTCATCACAGGCAATACACCATCCATTAGAGTCAATACTCCATCCATTACAAGCAATACTCACCCATCACAGGCAATTTACCATGAATTACAGGTAATACCCATCCATAAAAGCAGGTAATACCCCATCCATTACAGGCAATACAGAATTTGTTGGCTCGTTACAAATAAAGAAAATAATAATACACAATGCTTTATCATTACAGGCAATACCCATCTATTACAGGCAATGCCCCATTCATTACAGGCAATACTCCACAAATTACAACAGGCAATACCCCATTCATTACAGGCAATACCCCATCTATTACAGGCAATACCCCATTCATTACAGGCAATACCCCATCTATTACAGGCAATACCCCATTCATTACAGGCAATACACCATCCATTACAGGCAATACCCCATCTATTACAGGCAATACCCCATTCATTACAGGCAATACACCATCCATTACAGGCAATACCCCATCTATTACAGGCAATACCCCATTCATTACAGGCAATACACCATCCATTACAGGCAATACCCCATCTATTACAGGCAATACCCCATTCATTACAGGCAATACACCATCCATTACAGGCAATACCCCATCTATTACAGGCAATACCCCATTCATTACAGGCAATACACCATCCATTACAGGCAATACCCCATCTATTATCATCCCTTTCACCTTCATACCTAGAAGCAAGACACATTTCGTACCTAACAAACCCTGCGTCTGACCTGGATCCACTTTCCTGCTACCAAGGTGACCGTCTCTGCTGCCACAATGTACATTCAGACTGTTACATCAATCTGTGTAATTATGATCCGTTTGTTCAATTTACTAGACTTCTCCTCTTTATTTAAGCAATCGCCACTTCACCTGACTTCACCTCACATTTTCTGGTTATATCATCTGACCACTAGGAGCAGATAACATATTACATACTAGAGCTGTTCACCTCAAATGACTTTCTATCAGACCCTTTTGCTCTCCAATTAAAGGGAACACAAATATTTCTAACTTTGCACAACTTCCTACCTAAGAAAACTTTCCCTTCTTCCTGACCCTTTCTATTCCTTATTTTCTGCCACAGGTCTCAGCCTCTTCCATTCCCTTTAGATTGCAAGTAGCGAGTTTCCAATCGTAGAGGTGCTTTGGGAAAAGCACTTTTTTACAAGACGCAGCTCAAAACAGGGCCCTCCATTTTCTGCAGTTTGTTAATGTAGTATGTTTCCTTGTTCTTATCCCCTATACAGCACTACATAATATGTTGGTGTGTACAAATAAAAGTTAATAATAATAATATTGTAGGCAATACACCATCCATAACAGGCCTGTAAATTCTCTACCATGCAGATAATGCTGTAGCTTCTTGAGGGCCCAAACCACAGTTAAACCCTCTTTCTCCACCACAGCAAACACTCCCTCCCGAAGCAGAAGCTTCTGACTGAGGTAGACTATGGTCAATGGTAGCCAGAAGCAGCCAGAACAGAGGAGCAGGTGAGGGCAGCTTGTGGAGCCCAGAAGGCAGACTCACAGGCGGGTGTCCAATCCAATATCCGGGCCATCTTCTCGCAGGTCAGGTCTGTGAGAGGCCTGGAGATGGTTACTGTAACAGGGAACAATTGTATTTATTGTAATACCCTGCAGTTCACAGGAAAGCCATCACCTTCTTTTTAGTTTGGGGGATGGGCCAGGCAGCTATCCCCTCGAACTTTGGTAGCTCTGTTCTAATCTGTCCGCTTCCTACCCAGTGTCCCTAGTACTGTACCTCTGCCAAAGACCACTGACACTTATCAGAGCAGATAGTGAGCCCAGCTCCCTTGACTGCATTTAAAATTATCTAAGGTGTTGGAAGTGATCCTCCCAAGAAATGCTGAAAATAGCTATGTCTTTAAGGTACTCATCAGCAAAGCCCTGGTACCCCTGCAGGATCTTCCAGTCTCTTGAAGGTGAAGGGGGCATTCTTCATCCCAAATGGCATTACTGTGAACTGGTAGAGGCTAATGGGGGTGATAAATGATGGCTTCTCCCTAACGGACTTCACAAGGGGAATCTGCCAGTACCCCTTGGAGAGATCCAGGGTAATCAGATATGTAGTAGTCTCTAAGCAGTGGATCAACTCGTCTATGACGGGAATAGGGTAGGTGTCAGTTTCAGTTTTATTGTTCAGCTAAATTAATTCATGCAGAAGCAGGTTCTCTCATCCTAATTAGGTACCAGGACTAAAGCGGAGGCCCAGTGGCTACTGGACAATTCAATTACCTTTAGCTGTAGCATCTTATCCAATTCACTACAGATACTAGCCCCAACTGTCTCTGGGACCCTATAGGAGGGCTGCTTTAGAGAGATTGTCTGTGGTGAACACCCAGTAAGAAGTTAGGGTAGTATGCCCCAGCAGGGCAGAGAATAATTTATTGTGCCAATAAGTCAGAAAGGTGGATTTTTTGGGGGGAGTTTGTAAGGGTAGGGGACTGGTTAATGAATCCTGACTGTTCTAAGTAGATAGTTTCTGAAGGTCAGGCAGGAGCCCTTACTTGGAGTTGCTCCCAGCAGGCAGGAAGTCCATGTGCAGACTATGAAATACCCCTTCAGCCATTTAATATTAGCTATGCGATTGCTCTTGTGTTTGGGGTGTGAGGTTAGCAAGTAAGTGTTATGACTCAGAGTTCAGGGGCCACGTGCACCTTTATTTTCTCCCTCTAGGTCGTGCCTTTTGTGTTCAATCTCAGCACCCAGCAATTCAATTCAGATCAGGACATCATTCCTAAAAGAAGCAAACACAATCAGATGCCTTTGGTTAGAATTCAAGAAGAACACATGCACCTTTACTTAGTGCGAACAGACTGCATTTATTCTCTCATTCTTTTCACATATATTTCAAACACAACAAGATTTCCCTAACATAATTTCCTCCCTATTAGAGTGAATTCTTAGTGTGACCTCTTCACCCCGTCACTAGGCCTTAAACCAGGGGTGTCCAAATTCCGTCCTTGAGGGCCGCACCCAGGCCTGGACTTGAATATATCCTTTCTGTGTATTGGTGAGTCAATCAGGATGCCCGAAGAAGTGATTGACTCACCTGTGCACAGCAGGGATATCATTAAACCCTCCTCCCATCTCAGATACACCAGAGCTCGGGGTTATCTGTTATATCTGACTTAATATAATATTAGCATACCCCAGGGCCTACTTCTAGCACAAATACATTATTTATACTTTATACAGTGACTCATCTTATTAAATTAAATTACTATTCAAACATTATAACATTACTTGTTAAATGGTACTCTGAAAAGAGACTTGGCATAACAGCGTCATGTCCTAACCAAAACCTGAACGCTAAATATTATATTCTTATTAGGCCTGAATAGTCACAGGCCATGCTCCTTGAGGATCTGGGTTACCGGCTCAGAACCTGAGGCCTAACATTACACAAGATATTACAATCATAATAAAGAAGTCCTTGAGTTCAGGGTGGTGACAGGTTGATCTTGGGCCATATAGGCCCTTGCTGGTGGGGTTCAGGGGTCTCCCATCCTGGCCCTCCATAAGACAGTCATCACAGTAAGTATGGGACTAACTTTACGTAATATCTTGTATAGCTCTCCTCCGGCTGCTTGTAACTTGTTCTGGGTGTCTGGAACCATAGGTCGTGGGGCAACTTCTGCTACCCCTTCTGGTATGGGGACTGAGTTTCTGTGAAGCTTGCAATGGTCCTTCCCAATGTGTTCTGAGGTAGCTCATGGCCTTCCTCCAACTCTCTGTCCTTAGTCCCCAGGTCATAGTATCACTTCTGCCTGTCCTGGGATACCTGAACATGATCCCTGACTAATTCAGTTAGAGTAGGTAACCTCTCTCGGATGATGAATACATACAGGATCACAGCGACTGGGTCCTGCCTATACCCCCCTCCCAAGACTCTCAGATCCCATACAGGAGATCGAAGGGGGAGAATAGTGTCATCACCTGGGGTAGCTCTCAGTTGGCAGAAAGGGTATATTGTAGAAGTTTCTCCCAATCTCCCTTCTGCTCCACAAAGCATTCATTTCAAGGTAGCATTTGTTCAGAATCGACTCTGATGGAGGGATTTGGTGGGCTTGACCTGTTGCAAAAAATTCTGCAGAAACTCATCAATGTCCTCCCGGTTTTCATCAAACTGCTGTAAGTGAATTTGAGCTGGGTTGAGAGTGGTCCCCTTAAATTCTTGATGGAGGGGTGGGAGGAAACAGATGCCAATCCCCCCTGCTCCATTATATTTATTGTCTGGCCAGCAGTCAGGTCCCTGGGTACCATGGCTTTCCATACTCAGAACCTCCTCATCACCTCATCCTTCATGACTGGCTGCCACCAGTTGTCAAAACCCTTCGTTGGGCTTGAAAAGGTTGCTAGATTAATTCTACCTGAAGGTTGACTCAGTTCTGTATCATATCTCAAAGAACAGCTTAGCAGAACGCTAGGACAAGTTGCAGATTCTCAGGACAAGTTGCCGATTCTCAAGACAAATTATTGGGGTTCAGAACAAGTTGCAGAAATTATTCTTAGATGAATACAAATATAACAAGTGATACACACCATGCACCCCAAACAGGATCTTTATTCTTTTCTTCAACTTTTTATTCAGTTTTATATACAATACATCAAAAGATTGGTTGCCCTAACACATTAGAGTTGAACACCTTATGGTACTTTAATTGCCTCACGGAATATCCCAGATGTTGGAGACCTCTAGTCAGTGTCTGGGCACAGAAGGGGTTTTTGGGGTACTGTGAACACCGGAGCTAGCGTGTCTTGGCGAGGGGTCAACGTCTAACTAGAGTGAGGAACCATGAATCCAGAGTGTAAAGGCCTAGGGGAGAAGGTTGTCCGCTAATCTGCAAACCTAGCGGAGGGTGGTGGGCTAGTTAGCAGGCCTAGGGTATGTTAGCAGGCCTGGTGTGTTCAAAGGAATTGGTGGTTGAGTATCCCTGTTCCCTAGCTATCCTTCTTTCTGGTGGAGATATGGTAGTCTAGTCAGAGAGGAGTCAGCTAGGGGAGTTGAGATGGTTCTGGGATGTATTCACTTTTGGTGACTAAAAAATACTTTTATAACATTTCTAACAATTTGGGCTACCAACTAGATTGTATCGAGGGTCAGGAACAATGCCTAAGGTCAATTATAACGTGCAATACCCCCATGCATTACGGTAGGCAATACCCCACCCACTCACTACAGCAGGCAATCGCTACCCATTATAGCAGGCAATACCAAACCATGGCATGCAACAAACCATTATTACAACAGGCAATAAACCACCCATTACAGCAAGCAATCACTACCCATTATAGCAGGCAATACCACATTCATACAGCAGGCAACACTCCACCCATTATAACAGGCAATACACCATTCATTACAGCAGGTACTATGCCACATACAGCAGGCAATACCCTACCCCACCCACTACAGCAGGCAATAACCCACCATTAGAGCAGGCAATCTTGACAAACAGTGCTACTTCTTATCACTAATATCCAATTTAGCCTCCAATCCCAAATGTTTGTTAACCACTTCCAACACCCTCCTCTGCCCTCCACCACCTCCTGCCCCTTCCTGTCTCATGGCCAAAGACTTTGCTAGCTACTTTAATAATGCAATTTAAAACATCTGTAACAAACTCTCCTCTAAGTGAGGCCCTAACTCACTCACCTCTCAACAAGCTGACAACACCCAGTCTTCCTCCTTACCAATTCCCTAATCCATAATGGACACCTTTGACCCTGTAACTGAGGATGAAGTCTCTAGTCTTAGATCTTGTCAACATGAGCCCACACTTATCCCAGCTCTCACAAATCTTTTCAACCTTTCCCTTAACACTGGCAAGTTTCCATCACCTTAAAAACACACCATTAATACACCCATTCTTAAGAAAACCTCATCTGATCCAGTTTCTCCATCTAATTACTGCCATATGTCTCTACTTCTCCTAGTTTCTAAATTACTTGAACGTATCATCTAAAATCGCCTCTCCCAAATTATTTCCTCCAACTCGCTTCTTGACCCCTTCCAATCTGGCTTCCGTTCCCAACACTCCACAGAGACAGCTCTCATTAAAGTCACTAATGACTTGCTCAAAGGGCCACGTCTCTATTCTTATTCTCCTGGATCTCTCTGCTGCCTTTGACACAGTTGACCATCCTCTTCTTATCCAAATTCTCCACTCTTTTGTCATCCGTGACACAGCCCTCTCTTGGTTCACATCATGTCTCGAAAATTGAACATTTATTGTGTCCTACTCTGGCTCCTCTTCATCGCCTTGCCCTCTGACTGCTGGTGTAATATATAAATATATACATATAACTATATAACTATATAAACATACACATTTACATCTATCTATCTATCTATATATATATATATATATATATATATATATATATATATATATATATTGTGGTAGATTAGCCTGTTACCTTATAGATTAACAGCCAGGAAATCAGGTATTCTTTTATTATTTTATTAAAAGTCCAATATTTACACCACACAATAGCTTATGTCAGCCAAAGTTATACCAAATCATACACAGTTCTTTTCAATCTCTTCATCTGTAGAAAAAGGGGAGCATTTGACCCGCCCGTCTCTCCAAAATGCTCCAACCTCCAGGGACCATTAAATAGTCTTTTGAAAAACTTGGTCAAATTCACAGTTTTCCTGCTGCCTTCCCCCTGGGGTTAATGTACACAGTCTTTAAACTTGAGAAACGCTTTCTCTGCGGCCAGCTTCCAGACAAAAACAGTTTTACCTTTAACCCGCTTTCCTCAGCAAACTGACTTTGCTTTACTCTGCAGACCAGCTTTGCTCCTGCTGACAACCTTGCTCTGGAAACCAACTTTGCTTTGCTCAGCAGACCAGTTTTCACACAAACAATCTTTTTCTCACTCCAAAAGCCACATCCCTTGGTTCTGTCTGTAGGGCTTTTAAATCATCCTTATGAAGATCAGGTGCACTGGCTTGATTGGGCTGCAGTTCCAATAAACCCTTGCTATGTAAGACTGGATATACAGCTCTGCTCATTCTCAGGCTGATATACACTCATTGCTTGACTCTGTTACATATCTTCCCCCTTAGCTCAACACCATGAGGTTGAGCTACATGAGCCGAGAGGCAGTGGACCCTGGATAGGGCATGCACATTATTATGTTTCTTTCCAGCTTGATGTTCTACTGTAAATCTGTATTGTTGTAACAAAAGAAACCATCCAGTCACTCTGCTGTTCTTCTCTCGGATTTGATGCATCCACTTTAATGGGGCATGGTCTGTAACAAGCTTGGATGACCTGCCCAGTAGATAATACTTTAGAGCCTCTGTAGCCCATTTTATAGCCAGACACTCTCGCTCAACCACTGAATACCTTTGTTCTCTAGGTACCAGTTTCTTGCTGAGATATATTACTGGATGTTATTTGCAACCTCTACTTCTTGGGATAGTACAACCCCTAATCCAACCTCAGAAGCATCCGTTTGTAGTATGAAGAGTTTTTGGAAATTTGGAGCTACTATTACCGGTTCTTGACACAAGACCAACTTTAGGTCTTCAAATGCCCTTTCAACTTCTGGATTCCATTTTACTGTATCTGGGGGTCTTTGTTTGGTTAGATCTGTTAAAGGAGCTGCAATATATTGAGATATTTCATTTCTGCCAATCCTAGTGCACATTTGGCCGGATTCGCTGTTAAACTTCCATTACATTTTCAACTTTGTGTAAGTGCGAATCCCAGTTTGTGGTATGTATTACAATGTCATCCAAATAAGCAGTCACATATTCTGAATGGGGTCTTAGAAGTTTGTCCATAAGTCTCTGGAAGGTCAAAAGGCAAAACTTTATACTGGAACAGGCCATTATGGGTGCAAAATGCTGTTTTCCTCTTGCTGATTTTATCAGAGGAACCTGCCAATATCCTTTGGTCAAATCTATTGTAGACATACATTTCACAGTTCCCAGTCTGTCTATTAATTCATCCACTCTTGGAAAGGGATACGCATCAAATTGGGATACAGTACTTCATTTAACTTTCTGAAGTCACTGCAAAAACAAATCGTCCCATCAGATTTGGGGATCAAGACAACTGGACTACACCATTCACTGCTAGACTCTTCAATGACCCCTAAGTCCAGCATGTTTCCACTTCTATTTTTATTTCCTCCCTCTTTGCCTCAGGAATACGATACGGTCTGCTTCTTATAATTACTCCAGGTTTGGTAATGATCTCATGGTAGACCATCTTTGTTTGACCTGGATTTTGAGAAAAAACATCTGTATTTCTTTGAATCATTTTCATTACTTCCTCTTTTTGCTGTGGTGATAATTCTGATGATATTTGCACCTCAGGTAGCGTCACTTCCATTGGGTATACATTGTATACAGCTGCTACCGCAGCCTCTTTCTCACGCCAGGCTTTTAATAAATTCACGTGATAGATCTGTTCCTGTTTTCGTTTACCAGTCTGCTTGATTTTGTGATTTACTTCACCTAAAGCCTCTATTATTTCATACGGTCCCTGCCATTTAGCCAGGAGCTTGCTTTCAGCTGTAGGAACCAGTACCATAATCCTGTCACCTGACCTGGGCGTCTCAATTGTAATGTCTTCTGGTGCCGCTGTGCTTGTTCCATGTGATCTTTAACAAGTGGGGATATCTGAGAAATTCTATTTCTCAAGGACTGAACATACTCCACAATATTTTCCCCTTGGACATTTTGATCTTCCCAGGTTTCCCGTAGTGTATTGAGTATTCCCATTGGATGACGTCCATACAATAGATGAAATGGCGAAAATCCTGTAGAGGCCTGGGGTACCCCTCATACTGCAAATAATAGAAAAGGCAGTAATAGGTCCCATTTCTTTCCATCTTTATCCACCACTTTTCGTATCCTTCTTTTCAAAGTTCCATTGAACCTTTCCACGAGTCCATCGGTCTGATGGTGATATATTAAAGTCCTTAAAGTTTTTACTTGTAATTGTTTGCACAAGGCCCTCATTAGCTTTGAAACAAATGGTGTTCCTTGGTCCGTTAGTATCTCTTTTGGTATTCCTACTCTTGAGAAAAGACGTAGCATTTCTTTTGCGATACTCTTAGAGTTAGCAGACCTTAAAGATACGGCTTCTGGATATCGTGTAGCGTAGTCCAATATAACTAAAATGTATTGATGTCTTTGGGTTGTTTTTTTTCAGTGGTCCCAAGAGATCCATCGCTATTCTCTCAAAAGGTTCCTCATAACGGGAAGTGGTATCATGGGAGCTTTTAGATGGGGACGTGGACTTGCTAGCTGACACTCTGGGTAAGATAGACAGTATCGGCGTACTTCTTCATATACTCCAGGCCAGTAGAATCTCTTCATTACCCGACTTAAGGTTTTATCCACTCCTAGGTGGGCTCCAAAAAGATGACTGTGAGCCATTTCTAATAATTTTCTTCTGTAGCCCCGAGGTACCAGCAATTGTTCTGTTTTGTCTTCTCCTATTTTAACCACACGATATAGGAGATCTCTTTTTAACACAAAGTGTGGTCCCTGGGGATTTTCTTGTCCCTGTACGATTTCTCCATTTACTTTTACCACTTCCCTTCTGACATTTTGTAGGAGAGGATCATTCGATTGGTTTCTCCCGAAACTCTATACCTCCTGGAGAACATTCTGTTCCTCTTCAATCTCTGTTTGATTTGGAGGGGTCATCTCTTGATCGGAAGAAGATCCTTCCAAGTTAGCTGTTTCTTCATGAGTAGTCTGTGAAGCTGTCAGGACTTCCTTTCATCCTTGTCTCTTTTTTATTTCTGTCCCCCTTTTTTTCCCCTTTTGTTTCTCTTTTTTTTGGATAGTTCATTACTGTTCCATGCACACAGGTGATGCCCACGCTTTTTCCTAGCCTCCCATTATCTAGGGCTACTGCTCTTCTGGACAACAGGGTAACTGCACTCCCGGAATCAATCAGTCCTTTTACTTTCTGGCCATTTATTATTATCTCTGTAATAAATGGATGTTTCAGCTCAGTCATGCCGACTAAATTAACTACATCACAGTAAATTGCCCAATCTCCAAGATTGCACTGCATGGGAACATCCCGATTTGGGCATTGGGCTGCCATATGTCCCATTTCTCTGCACTGGAAACACTTCTTCGTATGTAAGTAATTATTCCTTCTCCCCTCCGCATCTCTCTTGTCGGTTGCATAAAAATCCCAAACTTCTCTTTTGTAGGTCCTTGTGGCCCCCTCGGTAGGCTGACTTTTTATGGATAAACCACATATCCAGGATTTTGATTTCTCTACTGATGATTCGGCTGAGAGGCTTCTTACAGCTTGATAATGTTCGACTTGGGCCACTAGTTCATCCAGGGACTGTGATTCATACTGTCCAACCCACTCTCTCATGCCTCAAGGTAATCCTCTCCAGTAGTGGTCCAGTACTACTATCTCCACTATTTTTTCTGAGGAGTTGTTTTTTGGACATAGCCATTTACGCGTGAGGTGCAGTAAATCGAATATTTGTGCTCTTGGCGGTTGGTCCACTCTGTATTTCCACTTATGGAACCTTTGAGCCCGAACAGCTAGATGTATCCCTATTCTGGCTAGAATCTCTGCCTTTAGGTATTTATAATCATTTGCTTGTTCTGCTGTCAGATCATAGTAGGCTCTTTGTGCTATTCCTACCATAAATGGGGACAGTAATCCTGCTCACTGGGTTTGAGGCCAGGCTTCCTGTGTTGCAGTCCTTTTGAAAGTCAACAGGTGGGCCTCCACGTCAGCCTCCTTACTCATTCTTTTCCGTGAGTGGTCTTTTGGTATAAGGACCCGGATGGAACTTCTGACACCAGTTGTGGTAGATTAGCCTGTTACCTTATAGATTAACAGCCAGGAAATCAAGTATTCTTTTATTATTTTATTAAAAGTCCAATATTTACACCACACAATAACTTATGCCAGCCAAATTTCACCAAATCATACACAGTTCTTTTCAATCTCTTCATCTGTAGAAAAAGGAGAGCATTCGACCCGCCCATCTCTCCAAAATGCTCCAACCACCACGGACCTTTAAATAGTCTTTTAAAGAAAAAAAAGTTATCCTGCTGCCTTACCCCCTTTAAACTTGAAAACCGGTTTAATCGCTTTAAACGGCTTTCCTCAGCAAATTGACTTTACTTTTCTCTGCAGACCGGCTTTGCTTCTGCGGACAGCCTTGCTCTGGAAACCACTTTACTTTGCTCTGGAAACCAACTTTGCTTTGCTCAGCAGACTAGATTTGCCTTGCAGACCAGCTTTGCTTCTGCTGTCATCCTGGTGAAGATCAGGTGCACTGGCTTGATTGGGCTTCAGTTCCAATAAACCCTTGCTATTCAAGACTGGATATACAGCTATGCTCAATCTCAGACTTATATACACTCCTTGCTTGACTCTATTACAATATATATATATATATATATATATATATATATATATATATATATATATATATATATATATAAAGAAGGCACCTCTCTTTTCTTTGGGTATACTTCCTTATACTTCCTTCCTGATCTGTGCCTGGAGAGCCACCAACCGATCCATAGTTAGATCCTTAGGCATAACAGCTCTCCACTTTTGAAACCATCTGAACACCTCGTCCTTGTAGATAGTGAACCTACTGCTTGTTTTTGCTACTGAGATCCCACCATTGCCACCAACTGTTACAATCTGCTTTCTTCAGTCAGGCTTGATAAGGCTGTTATGGCCAAACATACTCAGCAGATCTTTCAGGTTCTTTTGATCCCATCACCAACACAGCTAATGTCTCTAAAATCCTCTTCCTTGGATGCAGCATTTAAACATGTGAGCACACGGGATCAGCACACAGGACAGTACATCTGGATAAGCGATGCTGAAACTGCTATTATTTTGGTGGAGACTCCACAACAGATTCACCTTTTATGTATCAACCACCAGAGCAAACTTTACTAACTGACTCTACACATAACAATTACTGACCAGCGATGGGACTTTTAGTTTGAATTTAAATTGTCATCAGGGAGAGTAGAAACAGAATCTAAACATACATAGAGAAACAGCATAAATAACTATAAATAAACTAAAGCAACTACTGAACCCAAAGGGCGGTCAGGGGGTTATGACAGGGTCATATTCATGTACATCATCACAAAGTAGTGTATGTGAAAGGGGCTGTTATATTGGGGAAACCAGTCAAAAAGTACTTATGAGAATGAATCTACACAGACTTCCCATCCAAAAGCAAAATGAAGACAGGAATTGTACCAAAGTTGGACACCATTTAACCTAAAGAAATCATTGAAAATCACTGAAAATCCAAAAGCTGAAAATCTAAATACTCAGAGGGAATTTCAAAACTATCCAACAGCGGAAAACCTTCAAATTGAAAATATTTTTTTTTTTTTAATACAACGGATACTGGGCTTAATATTGATTTAGGTTTTCTGGCTCAGACACATTCCACAGGCCCTCCTGTTCCATTGCTGGTTTTCCAATCCACAAATTGTGGGGAAATGTATGGCTCTGAGTTATGGCTCTGCTTTGTTCTTATCTAAAACCTTATCTACAGACTCACATACTGACCTATCTACAGTCTCACATACTGACCTATCAAAGCATCATTTACAATGCTTGTCTGTGTCCCTCTAATCTCTGCCCAATTAATTTTTTCCTTTTTTTTTCCTCTTTTTTTTTGTCCATATTTCTACATACTTTTTTTATCAGTATTGCCTTTGACTTGATAAAGAGAGGTTCATCTCAAAAGGTTATCTCTATATTGTGATTAAGTTTGTGCAATAAAAAAGGTATCACTATATACTGCAATACTCTGATTATTCATCTACATTACCGGACACTCATGGCTACCTCAATCTTATATATATATATCTATCTATCCCTCTATCTCTCCCTCTATCTCTCCCTCTATCTATCTATCTATCTATCTATCTATCTATCTATCTATCTATCTATCTATCTATCTATCTATCTATCTATCTATCTATCTCTCCCTCTATCTATCTATCTATCTATCTATCTATCTATCTATCTATCTATCTATCTATCTATCTATCTATCTATCTATATATATATATATGAATAATCAGAGTATAAATATACAATATCTCACAAAAGTGAGTCCACCCCTCACATGAACCTTTGTTATTATATCTTTTCATGTGACAACACTGAGGACATGCCCGTCTGCTACAATGTGAAGCAGTAAGTGTACGGCCTGTATAACAGTGTAAATGTCCTGTCCCCTCAAAGTAATTCAACACACCGCCATTAATGTCTAAACCGTTGGCAAAAAAAGTGAGTCCTACTTCACATTGTAGCAGAGGGTCATGTATTCAGTGTTGCCACATGAAAAGATATAATAAGATATTTACATGTGAGGGGTGTACTTACTTGTGTGAGATACTGTAAATATAGATATAGATACTTAGATAGATATGCACACACACACACATATATTTATATATATATAGATAAATAATCATATATATATATATATATATATATATATATATATATATATATATATATATACAGTGGATAAAAAAGTCTACACACCCCTGTTAAAATGTCAGGTTTCTGTGCTGTAAAAAAATGAGACAAAGATAAATCATTTCAGAACTTTTTCCACCTTTAATGTGACCTATAAACTGTACAACTCAATTGAAAAACAAACTGAAATCTTTTAGGTGGAGGGAAGAAAAAAAGAAAAGAAAAATAATGTGGTTACATAAGTCTGCACACCCTCTTATTACTGGGGAGGTAGCTGTGTTCAGAATTAAGCAATCACATTCCAAATCATGTTAAAAAGGGGTCAGCATACACCTGCCATCATTTAAAGTGCCTCTGATTAACCCCAAATAAAGTTCAGCTGCTCTAGATGGTTTTTCCTGAAATGTTCTCAGTCGCATCCCACAGCAAAAGCCATGGTCCACAGAGAGCTTCCAAAGCATCAGAGGGATCTCATTGTTAAAAGGTATCCATAAGGAGAAGGGTACAAAAGAATTTCCAAGGCATTAGATATACAATGGAACACAGTGAAGACAGTCATCATCAAGTGGAGAAAATATGGCACAACGGTGACATTACCAAGAACTGGAGCTCCCTCCAAAATTTATGAAGCATGTGGGAAAAGGTGTTATGGTCTGATGAAACAAGGTTGAACTCTTTGGCCATAATTCCAAAAGATATGTTTGGCGCAAAAACAACAGTGCACATCACCAAAAGAACACCATACCCACAGTGACGCATGGTGGTGGCAGCATCATGCTTTGGGGCTGGAACTGGGGCCTTCCTTAAGATAGAGGGAATTATGAACAGTTCCAAATACCAGTCAATATTGGCACAAAACCTTCAGGCTTCTGCTAGAAAGCTGAACATGAAGAGGAACTTCATCTGTCAGCACGACGACGACCCAAAGCATACATCCAAATCAACAAAGGAATGGCTTCACCAGAAGAAGATAAAAGTTTTGGAATGGCCCAGCCAGAGCCCAGACCTGAATCCGATTGTGATCTGAAGAGGGCTGTGCCCAGGAGATGCCCTCGCAACCTGACAGATTTGGAGTGTTTTTGCAGAGAAGAGTGGGCAAATCTTGCCAAGTCAAAATGTGCCATGCGGATAGACTCATACCCAAAAAGACTGAGGGCTGTAATAAAATCACAAGGTGCTTCAACAAAGTATTAGTTTAAGGGTGTGCAGACTTATGCAACCATATTATTTTATTTTTATATTTTTTTCTTCCCTCTACCTAAAAGATTTCAGTTTGTTTTCCAATTGAGTTGTACAGTTTATAGGTCACATTAAAGGTTGGAAACGTTCTGAAATTATTTATCTTTGTCTCATTTTTTTACAGCACAGAAACCTGACATTTTAACAGGGGTGTGTAGACTTTTTATATCCACTGTATATAGGTGAATAATCAGAGTATATACATATATATATATAGGTGAATAATCAGAGTATATATATATATATATATATGTATATATATGTGTGTGTGTGTGTGAATAATCAGAGTATATATATATATATATATATATATAGGTTAATAATCAGAGTATATACATATATATATAGATATATATATAGATATATATAGATATAGAGATAGACACACACACACACATATATATATAGATACTTAGATAGACACACACATATATATAATTAATTAGCTTTTGTGTTCCCTTGGAGTCCCTGATCTGTATAAATCCTGTGTATGTGTATGGGACGCCTCCAGGATACTCATCAGGATAAAAGGCTCAGATTAAGGAGGTTAAATACCTTCCAATAAAGACTTGAAGTGTCAGACTTGCTGAGTGTTTGTTTCCGGGTGTAATTCTCCTCCATAAAGCGGGCGTCTCACGTCTGTCCATCATTAAACTCACAATTATGGGATGCCACATTAGGAGACTCTTCAAACTTTCGGGGAAATCACTTGGATCTGGGACAGAACAGGTAATTAAGGAAATGTCTCTGACAACTTTGATGCTCTCACTTGGACACACCTGTCTCTTCCCAGACAAACAGGTTATAAAGTGCAGCAAGATGCTGAGGAGTGACACAAGGAGAGACAACCAGGGAGAAGAAGGAGGCATCCAGGAGGAAAGACACAAGGAGAGACAACCAGGGAGAAGAAGGAGGCATCCAGGAGGAGAGACAACCAGGGAGAAGAAGGAGGCATCCAGGAGGAGTGACACAAGGAGAGACAACCAGGGAGAAGAAGGAGTCATCCAGGAGGAGAGACAACCAGGGAGAAGAAGGAGGCATCCAGGAGGAGAGACAACCAGGGAGAAGAAGGAGGCATCCAGGAGGAGAGACAACCAGGGAGAAGAAGGAGGCATCCAGGAGGAGAGACACAAGGAGAGACAACCAGGGAGAAGAAGGAGGCATCCAGGAGGAGAGACACAAGGAGAGACAACCAGGGAGAAGAAGGAGGCATCCAGGAGGAGAGACAACCAGGGAGAAGAAGGAGGCATCCAGGAGGAAGTGACCGCCAGCAGCAGACATCAGGTACCACTCCACATGAGACATTGGACTTAGGACCATTGAGAAGGTGACAGTCAGAGCTAGGATACAGACATGTTTACTTGAGACATTTAGACAACAAATTAAGAAAAGTTCCTGGAACTCTAAATCTTGGACAAAAACATAGTACTTGCTACGTGTAAATACTTTGTGCTTAAGATACACAAATACTCCACAGCATAGACTTCATGGACTACGTGGAGCCATCTCATTGGGTGACTTGGTGGGGCGGACTGTCCAACCAAAAGAGGGATAAGTGAGAATGATATATATGTTCCAAATGGTGACGTGTTGGAGATGAGACAACATGGGAATGGGCAGGTTCTCCAAAACCTCTCTAATAAATGGCCAATACTTCACCGTATAAAAACACAGTTTGTCGACCTCTTTGGTTAAACCTGTGTCTGCTCCTCTACTCTCAGATTACAGACGTGTGACATGTATATACTATTATTATTATCCTTATTTGTACTATTAGTTATACGTGTCTTTCTAATGTTACATGTGTGTGCATGTGGGGGTATCAGATATTGAAAGGGATTTGGGAGTACTAGTGGACAACCACGTAGGTAACAGCGCTCAAAGCCAAGCAGCAGCTGCAAAGGCAAATAAAATATTAGCATGTATTAGGAAGGGTATAGAAGCCAGGGAAGCAAATATAATTCTGCCACTATACAAATCTCTAGTACGCCCTCATTTGGAATATGGAGGACAATTTTGGGCACCGCTTCATAAAAAGGACATTTTAGATCTGGAAAAAGTACAGAGGAGGACAACTTTGCTTTTTTTGCTTTTTTTTCCCTTATGAGACAATTGGCAAAGTTTCAATGGGGTCTAAAAAGATCTAAAAAGGTTGAACTTGATGGACTAACTCTTTATTCATCCTCCAATACTATGTATCTATATAACTATATGTGTGCGTGTGTCATGTTATATGTGTATGTTTCTAATATTATATGTGTGTGCATGTGTTGCTGTATGTGCGTTTGTGTATGTCATGTTATATGTGTGTGTATGTGGTGAAATATGTGTGTTTCTGATGTTATATGTGTGTGTCATGTTATATGTGTGTGTATGTGGTGAAATATGTGTGTTTCTGATGTTATATGTGTGTGTCATGTTATATGTGTGTGTATGTGGTGAAATATGTGTGTTTCTGATGTTATATGTGTGTGTCATGTTATATGTGTGTGTATGTGGTGAAATATGTGTGTTTCTGATGTTATATGTGTGTGTCATGTTATATGTGTGTGTATGTGGTGAAATATGTGTGTTTCTGATGTTATATGTGTGTGTCATGTTATATGTGTGTGTATGTGGTGAAATATGTGTGTTTCTGATGTTATATGTGTGTGTATGTGTTGCTATATGTGCATTTGTATATGTTATGTTATATGTGTGTGTTTGTTGTGTCATATGTGTGTGTATGTGTATGTCATGTTATCTATGTGTGTTTCTAATGTTATATGTGTGTGCGTGTGATGGTATTTGTGCATTTCTGATGTTATATGGTGTGCGTGTGTTTGTCATGCTATATGTGCGTGTATGTCATGTTATCTATGTGTGTTTCTGACGTTATATGTGCGTGATGCCACAAGTTGCTGTAACTAATACACAATAATGTGAGGTGTGTGTAGGACGGCTTCAGGGGGTTGTTGGCCGGATAACAGTCTCAGACTAAAGAGGTTCTTGGAGAGCTCACCAAATTCTCCATTTTTTGGCGCAACGAGCAGATTCCTCTCTCTTGTGATTCTCTAGCTCCCCCTAGTGATGAATCTGATAACTGCAGTAATTCCTTTTTTTATGTCGAGGAACATTTTGAAGAGTGAAATGAGGCTTCCTTCACAGGGAAGTGCCCCTAGGCACTGTCATAGAGGGGGCAAGGTTTGACACATTATATTGGGGCAGGGTGAGGTTTGCCACATTATATTGGGGCAGGGTGGGTTTGGTACATTATATTGGGTTAGGGGTGAGGTTTGGCACATTATATTGGGGCAGGGTGAGGTTTGGCACATTATATTGGGGCAGGGTGAGGTTTGGCACATTATATTGGGGCAGGGGCAGGTTTGGCACATTATATTGGGGCAGGGGGCAGGTTTGGCACATTATATTGGGGCTGGGGTGAGGCTTGGCACATTATATTGGGGCAGGAGTGAGGTTTGGCACATTATATTGGGGCAGGAGTGAGGTTTGGTACATTATATTGGGGCAGGGTGAGGTTTGGCACATTATATTGGGGCAGGGTGAGGTTTGGCACATTATATTGGGGCAGGGGAGATGTTTGGCACATTATATTGGGGCAGGGGGCAGGTTTGGCACATTATATTGGGGCTGGGGTGAGGCTTGGCACATTATATTGGGGCAGGAGTGAGGTTTGGCACATTATATTGGGGCAGGGTGAGGTTTGGCACATTATATTGGGGCAGGGGTGAGGTTTGGCACATTATATTGGTGCAGGGTGAGGTTTGGCACATTATATTGCGGCAGGGTGAGGTTTGGCACATTATATTGGGGCAGGGGTGAGGTTTGGCACATTATATTGGGGCAGGGTGAGGTTTGGCACATTATATTGGGGCAGGGTGAGGTTTGGTACATTATATTGGGGCAGGGTGGGTTTGGCACATTATATTGGGGCTGGGGTGAGGTTTGGTACATTATATTGGGGCAGGGTGAGGTTTGGCACATTATATTGGGGCAGGGTAAGGTTTGGTACATTATATTGGGGCAGGGTGGGTTTGGCACATTATATTGGTGCAGGGTGGGTTTGGCACATTATATTGGGGCAGGGGTGAGGTTTGGCACATTATATTGGGGCAGGGTGAGGTTTGGCACATTATATTGGGGCAGGGTGAGGTTTGGCACATTATATTGGGGCAGGGGTGAGGTTTGGTACATTATATTGGGGCAGGGTGAGGTTTGGTACATTATATTGGGGCAGGGTGGGTTTGGCACATTATATTGGGGCAGGGGTGAGGTTTGGCACATTATATTGGGGCAGGGTAAGGTTTGGCACATTATATTGGGGCAGGGTGAGGTTTGGCACATTATATTGGTGCAGGGTGAGGTTTGGCACATTATATTGGGGCAGGGTGAGGTTTGGTACATTATATTGGGGCAGGGTGAGGTTTGGTACATTATATTGGGGCAGGGTGAGGTTTGGCACATTATATTGGGGCAGGGGTGAGGTTTGGTACATTATATTGGGGCAGGGTGAGGTTTGGTACATTATATTGGGGCAGGGTGAGGTTTGGCACATTATATTGGGGCAGGGTAAGGTTTGGCACATTATATTGGGGCAGGGTGAGGTTTAGTACATTATATTGGGGCAGGGTGGGTTTGGCACATTATATAGGGGCAGGGTGATGTTTGGCACATTATATTGGGGCAGGGGTGAGGTTTGGCACATTATATTGGGGCAGGGTGAGGTTTGACACATTATATTGGGGCAGGGTGGGTTTGGCACATTATATTGGGGCAGGGGTGAGGTTTGGCACATTATATTGGGGCAGGGGTGAGGTTTGACACATTATATTGGGGCAGGGTGGGTTTGGCACATTATATTGGGGCAGGGGTGAGGTTTGGCACATTATATTGGGGCAGGGTGGGTTTGGCACATTATATTGGGGCAGGGGTGAGGTTTGGTACATTATATTGGGGCAGGGTGAGGTTTGGCACATTATATTGGGGCAGGGTGAGGTTTGGCACATTATATTGGGGCAGGGTGAGGTTTGGCACATTATATTGGGGCAGGGGTGAGGTTTGGCACATTATATTGGGGCAGGGTGAGTTTTGGCACATTATATTGGGGCAGGGGTGAGGTTTGGCACATTATATTGGGGCAGGGTGAGGTTTGGCACATTATATTGGGGCAGGGTGAGGTTTGGCACATTATATTGGGTTAGGGTGAGGTTTGGCACATTATATTGGGGCAGGGGTGAGGTTTGGCACATTATATTGGGGCAGGGGTGAGGTTTGGTACATTATATTGGGGCAGGGGAGAGGTTTGGCACATTATATTGGGGCAGGGTGAGGTTTGGTACATTATATTGGGGCAGGGGTGAGGTTTGGCACATTATATTGGGGCAGGGTGAGGTTTGGCACATTATATTGCGGCAGGGTGAGGTTTGGCACATTATATTGGGGCAGGGGTGAGGTTTGGCACATTATATTGCGGCAGGGTGAGGTTTGGCACATTATATTGGGGCAGGGTGAGGTTTGGCACATTATATTGGCAGGGTGGGTTTGGCACATTATATTGGGGCAGGGTGAGGTTTGGCACATTATATTGGTGCAGGGTGGGTTTGGCACATTATATTGGGTTAGGGGTGAGGTTTGGCACATTATATTGCGGCAGGGTGAGGTTTGGTACATTATATTGGGTCAGGGTGAGGTTTGGCACATTATATTGGGGCAGGGGTGAGGTTTGGCACATTATATTGGGGCAGGGGTGAGGTTTGGCACATTATATTGGGGCAGGTGTGAGGTTTGGCACATTATATTGGGGCAGGGTGGGTTTGGCACATTATATTGGGTTAGGGGTGAGGTTTGGCACATTATATTGGGGCAGGGTGAGGTTTGGCACATTATATTGGTGCAGGGTGAGGTTTGGCACATTATATTGGTGCAGGGTGGGTTTGGCACATTATATTGGGGCAGGGTGAGGTTTGGCAAATTATATTGGGGCAGGGTGAGGTTTGGCACATTATATTGGGGATGGGTGAGGTTTGGCACATTATATTGGGGCAGGGTGAGGTTTGGCACATTATAATAGGGCAGGGGTGAGGTTTGGCACATTATATTGGGGCTGGGGTGGGGTTTGGTACATTATATTGGGGCAGGGGTGAGGTTTGGTACATTATATTGGGGCAGGGTGGGTTTGGTACATTATATTAGGGCAGGGGTGAGGTTTGGCACATTATATTGGGTCAGGGTGGGTTTGGTACATTATATTGGGGCAGGGTGAGGTTTGACACATTATATTGGGGCTGGGGTGGGGTTTGGCACATTATATTGGGGCAGGGAGAGGTTTGGCACATTATATTGGGGCAGGGTGAGGTTTGACACATTATATTGGGGCTGGGGTGGGGTTTGGCACATTATATTGGGGCAGGGTGAGGTTTGGCACATTATATTGGGGCAGGGGAGAGGTTTGGCACATTATATTGGGGCAGGGTGAGGTTTGGCACATTATATTGGGGCAGGGTGAGGTTTGGCACATTATATTGGGGCAGGGGAGAGGTTTGGCACATTATATTGGGGCAGGGTGAGGTTTGGCACATTATATTGCGGCAGGGTGGGTTTGGTACATTATATTAGGGCAGGGGTGAGGTTTGGCACATTATATTGGGTCAGGGTGGGTTTGGTACATTATATTGGGGCAGGGTGGGTTTGGTACATTATATTAGGGCAGGGGTGAGGTTTGGCACATTATATTGGGACAGGGTGGGTTTGGTACATTATATTGGGGCAGGGTGAGGTTTGGTACATTATATTGGGGCAGGGTGGGTTTGGTACATTATATTAGGGCAGAGGTGAGGTTTGGCACATTATATTGGGTCAGGGTGAGGTTTGGCACATTATATTGGGGCAGGGGTGAGGTTTGGCACATTATATTGGGGCAGGGTGAGGTTTGGCACATTATATTAGGGCAGGGGTGAGGTTTGGCACATTATATTGGGGCAGGGGTGAGGTTTGGCACATTATATTGGGGCAGGGTGGGTTTGGTACATTATATTAGGGCAGGGGTGAGGTTTGGCACATTATATTGGGGCAGGTGTGAGGTTTGGCACATTATATTGGGGCAGGATGAGGTTTGACACATTATATTGGGGCAGGGGTGAGGTTTGGCACATTATATTAGGGTAGGGGTGAGGTTTGGTACATTATATTGGGGCAGGGTGAGGTTTGACACATTATATTGGGGCAGGGTGAGGTTTGGTACATTATATTGGGGATGGAAGAGGTTTGGTACATTATATTGGGGCAGGGGGAGGTTTGGCACATTATATTGGGGCAGGGTGGGTTTGGTACATTATATTAGGACAGGGGTGAGGTTTGGCACATTATATTGGGGCAGGGGTGAGGTTTGGCACATTATATTGGGGCTGGGGTGGGGTTTGACACATTATATTGGGGCTGGGGTGGGGTTTGGCACATTATATTGGGGCTGGGTGAGGTCTGACACATTCAATTGGGTTAGGGGTGAGGTTTGGCACATTATATTGGGGCTGGGGTGGGGTTTGACACATTATATTGGGGCTGGGGTGGGGTTTGGCACATTATATTGGGGCAGGGTGGGTTTGGTACATTATATTGGGGCTGGGGTGGGGTTTGGTACATTATATTGGGGCAGGGTGGGTTTGGTACATTATATTAGGACAGGGGTGAGGTTTGGCACATTATATTGGGGCAGGGGTGAGGTTTGGTACATTATATTGGGGCTGGGGTGGGGTTTGGCACATTATATTGGGGCAGGGTGAGGTTTGGCACATTATATTAGGGCAGGGGTGAGGTTTGGCACATTATATTGGGGCAGGGGTGAGGTTTGGCACATTATATTAGGGCAGGGGTGAGGTTTGGTACATTATATTGGGGCAGGGTGAGGTTTGACACATTATATTGGGGCAGGGTGAGGTTTGGTACATTATATTGGGGATGGGTGAGGTTTGGTACATTATATTGGGGCAGGGTGAGGTTTGGCACATTATATTGGGGCAGGGTGAGGTTTGGCACATTATATTGGGGCAGGGGTGAGGTTTGGCACATTATATTGGGGCAGGGTGAGGTTTGGCACATTATATTGGGGCTGGGGTGGGGTTTGACACATTATATTGGGGCAGGGGTGAGGTTTGGCACATTATATTAGGGCAGGGGTGAGGTTTGGCACATTATATTGGGGCAGGGTGAGGTTTGGTACATTATATTGGGGATGGGTGAGGTTTGGTACATTATATTGGGGCAGGGGGAGGTTTGGCACATTATATTGGGGCAGGGGTGACGTTTGGCACATTATATTGGGGCAGGGGTGAGGTTTGGCACATTATATTGGGGCAGGGGTGAGGTTTGGCACATTATATTAGGGCAGGGGTGAGGTTTGGCACATTATATTGGGGCAGGGGTGAGGTTTGGCACATTATATTGGGGCAGGGGTGAGGTTTGGTACATTATATTGGGGCAGGGGTGAGGTTTGGCACATTATATTGGTGCAGGGTTAGGTTTGACACATTATATTGGGGCAGGGGTGAGGTTTGGCACATTATATTGGGGCAGGGTGAGGTTTGGCACATTATATTAGGGCAGGGTGAGGTTTGGCACATTATATTGGGGCATGGTGAGGTTTGGTACATTATATTGGGGCAGGGTGAGGTTTGACACATTATAATGGGGCAGGGGTGATGTTTGGCACATTATATTGGGCAGGGGTGAGGTTTGACACATTATAATGGGGCAGGGGTGAGGTTTGGCACATTATATTGGGTTAGGGGTGAGGTTTGGCACATTATATTGGGGCAGGTTGAGGGTTGGCACATTATATTGGGGCAGGGGTGAGGTTTGGCACATTATATTGGGGCAGGGTGAGGTTTGGCACATTATATTGGGGCAGGAGTGAGGTTTGACACATTATATTGGGGCAGGGTGAGGTTTGACACATTATAATGGGGCAGGGGTGATGTTTGGCACATTATATTGGGCAGGGGTGAGGTTTGACACATTATAATGGGGCAGGGGTGAGGTTTGGCACATTATATTGGGTTAGGGGTGAGGTTTGGCACATTATATTGGGGCAGGTTGAGGTTTGGCACATTATATTGGGGCAGGGGTGAGGTTTGGCACATTATATTGGGGCAGGGTGAGGTTTGGCACATTATATTGGGACAGGGGTGAGGTTTGGCACATTATATTGGGGCAGGGGTGAGGTTTGGCACATTTTATTGGGGCAGGGTGAGGTTTGGCACATTATATTAGGGCAGGGGTGAGGTTTGGCACATTATATTGGGGCAGGGGTGAGGGTTGGCACATTATATTGGGGTAGGGGTGAGGTTTGGCACATTATATTGTGGCAGGGGTGAGGTTTGACACATTATATTGGGGCAGGGGTGAGGTTTGACACATTATATTGGGGTAGGGGTGAGGTTTGGCACATTATATTGGGGCAGGGGTGAGGTTTGACACATTATATTGGGGCAGGGTGAGGTTTGGCACATTATATTGGTGCAGGGTGGGTTTGGCACATTATATTGGGGCAGGGTGAGGTTTGACACATTATATTGGGGTAGGGGTGAGGTTTGGCACATTATATTGGGGCAGGGGTGAGGTTTGACACATTATATTGGGGCAGGGTGAGGTTTGGCACATTATATTGGGGCAGGGTGAGGTTTGGCACATTATATTGGGGCAGGGTGAGGTTTGACACATTATATTGGGGCAGGGGGAGGTTTGGCACATTATATTGGGGCAGGGTGAGGTTTGGTACATTATATTGGGGCAGGGTGAGGTTTGGTACATTATATTGGGTTAGGGGTGAGGTTTGGTTTATTATATTGGGGCAGGGTGAGGTTTGGTACATTATATTGGTGCAGGGTGGGTTTGGCACATTATATTAGGGCAGGGGTGGGGTTTGGCACATTATATTGTGGCAGGGTGAGGTTTGGCACATTATATTGGGGCAGGGTCAGGTTTGGCACATTATATTGGGGCTGGGGTGGGGTTTGACACATTATATTGGGGCAGGGTGAGGTTTGGCACATTATATTGCGGCAGGGGTGAGGTTTGGTACATTATATTGGGGCAGGGGTGAGGTTTGGTACATTATATTGGTGCAGGGTGGGTTTGGCACATTATATTGTGGCAGGGTGAGGTTTGGCACATTATATTGGGGCAGGGTGAGGTTTGGCACATTATATTGGGGCAGGGTGAAGTTTGGTACATTATATTGGGTTAGGGGTGAGGTTTGGTACATTATATTGGGGCAGGGTGAGGTTTGGTACATTATATTGGGGCAGGGGTGAGGTTTGGCACATTATATTGGGGCAGGGTGAGGTTTGGCACATTATATTAGGGCAGGGGTGAGGTTTGGCACATTATATTGGTGCAGGGTGGGTTTGGCACATTATATTGGGGCAGGGGAGAGGTTTGGCACATTATATTGGGGCATGGGTGAGGTTTGGCACATTATATTGGGGCAGGGGTGAGGTTTGGCACATTATATTGGGGCAGGGTGACGTTTGTCACATTATATTGCGGCAGGGTGAGGTTTGGTACATTATATTAGGGCAGGGGTGAGGTTTGGCATATTATATTATGGCAGGGGTGAGGTTTGGCACATTATATTAGGGCAGGGGTGAGGTTTGGCACATTATATTAGGGCAGGGGTGAGGTTTGGTACATTATATTGGGGCAGGTTGATGTTTGGTACATTATATTGTGGCAGGGTGAGGGTTGGTACATTATATTGGGGCAGGGGTGAGGTTTGGCACATTATATTGGGGCAGGGTGAGGTTTGGCACATTATATTGTGGCAGGGTGAGGGTTGGTACATTATATTGGGGCAGGGGTGAGGTTTGGCACATTATATTGGGGCAGGGGTGAGGTTTGGTACATTATATTAGGGCAGGGGTGAGGTTTGGTACATTATATTGGGGCAGGGGTGAGGTTTGGTACATTATATTGGGGCAGGGTGAGGTTTGGCACATTATATTGGGGCGGGAGTGAGGTTTGGTACATTATATTGGGGCAGGATTGAGGTTTGGTACATTATATTGGGGCAGGGTGAGGTTTGGCACATTATATTGGGTTAGGGGTGAGGTTTGGCACATTATATTGGGGCAGGGTGAGGTTTGGCACATTATATTGGGTTAGGGGTGAGGTTTGGCACATTATATTAGGGCAGGGTGAGGTTTGGCACATTATATTGCGGCAGGGTGAGGTTTGGCACATTATATTGCGGCAGGGTGAGGTTTGGCACATTATATTGGGGCAGGGTGAGGTTTGGCACATTATATTGGGGCAGGAGTGAGGTTTGGTACATTATATTAGGGCAGTGGTGAGGTTTGGTACATTATATTGGGGCAGGGTGAGGTTTGGCACATTATATTGGGGCTGGGGTGGGGTTTGGCACATTATATTGGGTTAGGGGTGGGGTTTGGCACATTATATTGGGGCAGGGTGAGGTTTGGCCCATTATATTAGGGCAGGGGTGAGGTTTGGCACATTATATTGGTGCAGGGTGAGGTGTGGCACATTATATTGGGGCAGGGGTGAGGTTTGGCACATTATATTGGGGCAGGAGTGAGGTTTGGTACATTATATTGGGGCAGGAGTGAGGTTTGGTACATTATATTAGGGCAGTGGTGAGGTTTGGCCCATTATATTAGGGCAGGGGTGAGGTTTGGCACATTATATTGGGGCAGGGGTGAGGTTTGGTACATTATATTAGGGCAGTGGTGAGGTTTGGCCCATTATATTAGGGCAGGGGTGAGGTTTGGCACATTATATTGGTGCAGGGTGGGTTTGACACATTATATTGGGGCAGGAGTGAGGTTTGGTACAATATATTGCGGCAGGGTGAGGTTTGGCACATTATATTGGGGGCAAGGGTGAGTTTGGCACATTATATTGGGGCAGGGGTGAGGTTTGGTACATTATATTGGTGCAGGGTGGGTTTGACACATTATATTGGGGCAGGAGTGAGGTTTGGTACATTATATTGGGGCAGGGTGAGGTTTGGCACATTATATTGGGGCAGGGGTGAGGTTTGGCACATTATATTGGGGCAGGGGTGAGGTTTGGCACATTATATTGGGGCAGGGTGAGGTTTGACACAATATATTGGGGCAGGGGTGAGGTTTGGCACATTATATTGCGGCAGGGTGAGGTTTGGCACATTATATTGCGGCAGGGTGAGGTTTGGCACATTATATTGGGGCAGGAGTGAGGTTTGGCACATTATATTGGGGCAGGGGTGAGGTTTGGCACATTATATTGGGGCAGGGGTGAGGTTTGGTACATTATATTAGGGCAGTGGTGAGGTTTGGCACATTATATTAGGGCAGGGGTGAGGTTTGGCACATTATATTGGTGCAGGGTGGGTTTGACACATTATATTGGGGCAGGAGTGAGGTTTGGTACATTATATTGGGGCAGGGTGAGGTTTGGCACATTATATTGGGGCAGGGGTGAGTTTGGCACATTATATTGGGGCAGGGGTGAGGTTTGGCACATTATATTGGGGCAGGGTGAGGTTTGGCACAATATATTGGGGCAGGGGTGAGGTTTGGCACATTATATTGCGGCAGGGTGAGGTTTGGCACATTATATTGCGGCAGGGTGAGGTTTGGCACATTATATTGGGGCAGGGTGAGGTTTGGCACAATATATTGGGGCAGGGGTGAGGTTTGGCACATTATATTGGGGCAGGGTGAGGTTTGGCACATTATATTGCGGCAGGGTGAGGTTTGGCACATTATATTGTGGCAGGGTGAGGTTTGGCACATTATATTGGGGCAGAGTGAGGTTTGGCACATTATATTAGGGCTGGGGTGGGGTTTGGCACATTATATTGGGGCAGGGTGAGGTTTGGCACATTGTATTGGGGCAGGGTGAGGTTTGGCACATTATATTGGGGCAGGGTGAGGTTTGGCACATTATATTGCGGCAGGGTGAGGTTTGGCACATTATATTGCGGCAGGGTGAGGTTTGGCACATTATATTGCGGCAGGGTGAGGTTTGGCACATTATATTGGGGCAGGGGTGAGGTTTGGCACATTATATTGGGGCAGGGTGAGGTTTGGCACATTATATTGGGGCAGGGTGAGGTTTGGCACATTATATTGGGGCAGGGTGAGGTTTGGCACATTATATTGGGGCTGGGGTGGGGTTTGACACATTATATTGCGGCAGGGTGAGGTTTGGTACATTATATTGGGGCAGGGTGAGGTTTGGCACATTATATTGGGGCAGGGTGAGGTTTGGCACTTTATATTGGGGCAGGGGTGAGGTTTGGTACATTATATTAGAGCAGGGGGCAGGTTTGGCACATTATATTGGGACAGAGGTGAGGTTTGGTACATTATATTGGGTTAGGGGTGAGGTTTGGCACATTATATTGCGGCAGGGTGAGGTTTGGCACATTATATTGGGGCTGGGGTGGGGTTTGACACATTATATTGGGGCAGGGTGAGGTTTGGCACATTATATTGCGGCAGGGTGAGGTTTGGCACATTATATTGGGGCAGGGTGAGGTTTGGTACATTATATTGGGGCAGGGTGAGGTTTGGTACATTATATTGGGTTAGGGGTGAGGTTTGGTTTATTATATTGGGGCAGGGTGAGGTTTGGTACATTATATTGGTGCAGGGTGGGTTTGGCACATTATATTAGGGCAGGGGTGGGGTTTGGCACATTATATTGTGGCAGGGTGAGGTTTGGCACATTATATTGGGGCAGGGTGAGGTTTGGTACATTATATTGGTGCAGGGTGGGTTTGGCACATTATATTGTGGCAGGGTGAGGTTTGGCACATTATATTGGGACAGAGGTGAGGTTTGGTACATTATATTGGGTTAGGGGTGAGGTTTGGCACATTATATTGCGGCAGGGTGAGGTTTGGCACATTATATTGGGGCTGGGGTGGGGTTTGACACATTATATTGGGGCAGGGTGAGGTTTGGCACATTATATTGCGGCAGGGTGAGGTTTGGCACATTATATTGGGGCAGGGTGAGGTTTGGTACATTATATTGGGGCAGGGTGAGGTTTGGTACATTATATTGGGTTAGGGGTGAGGTTTGGTTTATTATATTGGGGCAGGGTGAGGTTTGGTACATTATATTGGTGCAGGGTGGGTTTGGCACATTATATTAGGGCAGGGGTGGGGTTTGGCACATTATATTGTGGCAGGGTGAGGTTTGGCACATTATATTGGGGCAGGGTGAGGTTTGGTACATTATATTGGTGCAGGGTGGGTTTGGCACATTATATTGTGGCAGGGTGAGGTTTGGCACATTATATTGGGGCAGGGTGAGGTTTTGGCACATTATATTGGGGCAGGGTGAAGTTTGGTACATTATATTGGGTTAGGGGTGAGGTTTGGTACATTATATTGGGGCAGGGTGAGGTTTGGTACATTATATTGGGGCAGGGGTGAGGTTTGGCACATTATATTGGGGCAGGGTGAGGTTTGGCACATTATATTAGGGCAGGGGTGAGGTTTGGCACATTATATTGGTGCAGGGTGGGTTTGGCACATTATATAGGGGCAGGGGAGAGGTTTGGCACATTATATTGGGGCATGGGTGAGGTTTGGCACATTATATTGGGGCAGGGGTGAGGTTTGGCACATTATATTGGGGCAGGGTGACGTTTGTCACATTATATTGCGGCAGGGTGAGGTTTGGTACATTATATTGCGGCAGGGTGAGGTTTGGCACATTATATTGGGGCAGGGTGAGGTTTGGCATATTATATTATGGCAGGGGTGAGGTTTGGCACATTATATTAGGGCAGGGGTGAGGTTTGGCACATTATATTAGGGCAGGGGTGAGGTTTGGTACATTATATTGGGGCAGGTTGATGTTTGGTACATTATATTGTGGCAGGGTGAGGGTTGGTACATTATATTGGGGCAGGGGTGAGGTTTGGCACATTATATTGGGGCAGGGAGAGGTTTGGCACATTATATTGTGGCAGGGTGAGGGTTGGTACATTATATTGGGGCAGGGGTGAGGTTTGGCACATTATATTGGGGCAGGGGTGAGGTTTGGTACATTATATTAGGGCAGGGGTGAGGTTTGGTACATTATATTGGGGCAGGGTGAGGTTTGGCACATTATATTGGGGCGGGAGTGAGGTTTGGTACATTATATTGGGGCAGGATTGAGGTTTGGTACATTATATTGGGGCAGGGTGAGGTTTGGCACATTATATTGGGTTAGGGGTGAGGTTTGGCACATTATATTGGGGCAGGGTGAGGTTTGGCACATTATATTGGGTTAGGGGTGAGGTTTGGCACATTATATTAGGGCAGGGTGAGGTTTGGCACATTATATTGCGGCAGGGTGAGGTTTGGCACATTATATTGGGGCAGGGTGAGGTTTGGCACATTATATTGGGGCAGGAGTGAGGTTTGGTACATTATATTAGGGCAGTGGTGAGGTTTGGTACATTATATTGGGGCAGGGTGAGGTTTGACACATTATATTGGGGCTGGGGTGGGGTTTGGCACATTATATTGGGTTAGGGGTGGGGTTTGGCACATTATATTGGGGCAGGGTGAGGTTTGGCCCATTATATTAGGGCAGGGGTGAGGTTTGGCACATTATATTGGTGCAGGGTGAGGTGTGGCACATTATATTGGGGCAGGGGTGAGGTTTGGCACATTATATTGGGGCAGGAGTGAGGTTTGGTACATTATATTGGGGCAGGAGTGAGGTTTGGTACATTATATTAGGGCAGTGGTGAGGTTTGGCCCATTATATTAGGGCAGGGGTGAGGTTTGGCACATTATATTGGGGCAGGGGTGAGGTTTGGTACATTATATTAGGGCAGTGGTGAGGTTTGGCCCATTATATTAGGGCAGGGGTGAGGTTTGGCACATTATGTTGGTGCAGGGTGGGTTTGACACATTATATTGGGGCAGGAGTCAGGTTTGTTACAATATATTGGGGCAGGGTGAGGTTTGGCACATTATATTGGGGCAAGGGTGAGTTTGGCACATTATATTGGGGCAGGGGTGAGGTTTGGTACATTATATTGGTGCAGGGTGGGTTTGACACATTATATTGGGGCAGGAGTGAGGTTTGGTACATTATATTGGGGCAGGGTGAGGTTTGGCACATTATATTGGGGCAGGGGTGAGGTTTGGTACATTATATTTGGGCAGGGTGAGGTTTGGCACATTATATTGGGGCAGGGGTGAGGTTTGGCACATTATATTGGGGCAGGGGTGAGGTTTGGCACATTATATTGGGGCAGGGTGAGGTTTGACACAATATATTGGGGCAGGGGTGAGGTTTGGCACATTATATTGCGGCAGGGTGAGGTTTGGCACATTATATTGCGGCTGGGTGAGGTTTGGCACATTATATTGGGGCCGGAGTGAGGTTTGGCACATTATATTGGGGCAGGGGTGAGGTTTGGCACATTATATTGGGGCAGGGGTGAGGTTTGGTACATTATATTAGGGCAGTGGTGAGGTTTGGCACATTATATTAGGGCAGGGGTGAGGTTTGGCACATTATATTGGGGCAGGAGTGAGGTTTGGTACATTATATTGGGGCAGGGTGAGGTTTGGCACATTATATTGGGGCAGGGGTGAGTTTGGCACATTATATTGGGGCAGGGGTGAGGTTTGGCACATTATATTGGGGCAGGGTGAGGTTTGGCACAATATATTGGGGCAGGGGTGAGGTTTGGCACATTATATTGCGGCAGGGTGAGGTTTGGCACATTATATTGCGGCAGGGTGAGGTTTGGCACATTATATTGGGGCAGGGTGAGGTTTGGCACAATATATTGGGGCAGGGGTGAGGTTTGGCACATTATATTGGGGCAGGGTGAGGTTTGGCACATTATATTGCGGCAGGGTGAGGTTTGGCACATTATATTGGGGCAGGGTGAGGTTTGGTACATTATATTGTGGCAGGGTGAGGTTTGGCACATTATATTGGGGCAGGGTGAGGTTTGGCACATTATATTAGGGCTGGGGTGGGGTTTGGCACATTATATTGGGGCAGGGTGAGGTTTGGCACATTGTATTTGGGCAGGGTGAGGTTTGGCACATTATATTGGGGCAGGGGGCAGGTTTGGTACATTATATTGGGGCAGGGGTGAGGTTTGGCACATTATATTGGGGCAGGGGGCAGGTTTGGTACATTATATTGGGGCAGGGTGAGGTTTGGCACATTATATTGCGGCAGGGTGAGGTTTGGCACATTATATTGCGGCAGGGTGAGGTTTGGCACATTATATTGCGGCAGGGTGAGGTTTGGCACATTATATTGGGGCAGGGGTGAGGTTTGGCACATTATATTGGGGCTGGGGTGGGGTTTGACACATTATATTAGGGCAGGGTGAGGTTTGGCACATTATATTGGGGCAGGGTGAGGTTTGGTACATTATATTGGGGCAGGGTGAGGTTTGGCACATTATATTGGGACAGAGGTGAGGTTTGGTACATTATATTGGGTTAGGGGTGAGGTTTGGCACATTATATTGCGGCAGGGTGAGGTTTGGCACATTATATTGGGTCTGGGGTGGGGTTTGACACATTATATTAGGGCAGGGTGAGGTTTGGCACATTATATTGGGGCAGGGTGAGGTTTGGCACATTATATTGGGGCAGGGGAGAGGTTTGGCACAATATATTGCTGCAGGGTGAGGTTTGGCACATTATACTTTATTTGTGGCCACTTCTTTACCATAGCTTGGAGGCCCCGACTTTGGGTGTAAAATCGTACAAACATCGAGACTTTTCCAAAGCTACTTACAAGATTGAAAACTACAAACTTCCACAGATAAGAATTGGAAGGACCAGGAGAGGGAACATTGATAGAGGATGAAAGAGAATTCGGAGAGGTGTGAGGTTACCTGGGAAGAAAGTGTATGTAGTTGGGAAAATGAACCATTAATAGGAGTCATTGTGATCCGTTTATTATCTTTACCCACCGGATGTTCTGTGCCAAGCACAGGAGAGAGTGATGAGACCAGGGTTGGCATGGTGGGTGGAGTGGTGACATATTGTGACAGCGTATGTTGCTTATTGGTCAGGTGCAAGTGGCTTCCATGCCTCTATAGAGTTAATCTGAATATGGGCAAGTGGGCGAGGGGCGGGGGGGGGGGGGGGGGAAGTGCTGTTATCCCCTAGCAGAGGAGGCCAGGACGGTGACTTCAGAAGGCTCTAAAAGAAGACTGGGAGATGGTGTGAGGGACAGAGAGACATGGAGGGGGAGATAGAACAGAGAGAGAGGTGGGGGGAAAGAGAGCGAGAGGAGAGAGAGAGAGAGGAATGAGAGAGAGAGAGAGAAGAATGAGAGAGAGAGAGGGGGTGGGTGGGAAAGAGAGGGAGAGCAGAGAGAGAGAGAGAGAGAGAGAGAGAGGGTGGGTGGGAAAGAGAGTGAGAGAGCGAGAGATGGTAAAGAGTTAGGAGAAGGAGGAGCCATAATACGGGGGTAGGGTGGCGTGAGGAAGCCGGACATGGAGGTTACACACATGTTAAATTATATTGTACGGAATTGAGATATAGCTGGAAATAATTTATATCTCCACAAAAATGATAACAGGCATCCATTAGTAGTAATATAAATAATGATATTATCGGATCCTGAGATGGGTCAGCCTCCATAGTCCTGCCCATACCCACTTAGTCCTGATCATACCCACTGAGTCCTGCCCATATCCACTTAGATCTGATCATACCCACTTAGTCCTGCCCATGTCCACTTAGTCCTGCCCATGCCCACTTAGTCCTGCCCATACCTACTTAGTCCTGTCCATATCCACTTAGTCCTGTCCATATCCACTTAGTCCTGCCCATACCCACTTAGTCCTGTTCATACCCACTTAGTCCTGCCCATACCCACTATGTCCTGCCCATACCCACTAAGTCCTGCCCATACCCACTTAGTCCTGTCCATAACAACTTAGTCCTGTCCATATCCACTTAGTCCTGCCCATACCCACTTAGACCTGCCCATACCCACTTAGTCCTGCCATCCATCTATGTCTTTCTGATCTAACAATCTTCAGTGTTATGTCCAAGAGACCACCAATCAATGCAGGAGATGCCACCCATCTGTGTCTTGTCTGAAATACAACCCATCAGTATCATGTCCTAAATACCACCCATCAGTATCATGTCCTAAATACCACCCATCAGTATCATGTCCTAAATATCACCCATCAGTATCATGTCCTAGATACCACTCATCTGAGATACCACCCATCATTGTCTTGTCTGAGATACCACCATTCAGTGTTATGTCCTAATTACTACTCATATGTGTCTTATCTAGGATAACATTTTAATAAACGTCTTATATGTATCCTCAGTGTAATATATCACAATATTATTACATTAGTGCCCTGTCTGAGATATCTATGATGCCATCCAATCGGTGTAATATCTGAAGTATTACCCCACCATTGTCATGTCTGAGAAAGTAGACTATCAGTGTCATCTAGGAGGTACTTTCCCATAAATGCTATGTCTGAAGTATCATCCCCTCAGTATCATGTCTGAGATATCATGACATTAGTCTCAGAATACCATGCCATGGTCTGTGTCCTAACATGTTAGGCTTCTGTGTGATGCGCCCCTGCGGGTAACTTATATTGGGCTTACATAAAGCCATCTACTGTAACTATTTTTACTTCCTCTCTATAGGTAGCCATGCTTGGCCTCTGCATCTTCCTGACTCTCTGCCTCGATGCAGTGCATGGTCAGTTCCCCAGACTCTGTACCACTGAAGCTGCCTTTAGGACCAAGAGCTGCTGCCCTCTGTGGAAGGACAAAAGCCCCTGTGGGTCTCGCTCAGGCCGTGGACAGTGTCGCGATTTAGTGGCTTTAAGAGGAAATAAAATTCCTCAATACGAGGATGACCGTATCAACTGGCCACAAAACTATTATGACAATACTTGTGAATGCTATGAAAACTACAGTGGCTTTGACTGTGGTGACTGCAAATATGGCTACTTCGGGGAAAAATGTGATCGTAAAAAGGTAGTGGTCCGGAGAGAAATCCGAGAGTTGTCCTTTGTGGAGAGAAAAAGGTTCTTCAGCTACTTGGCCCTGGCTAAGACCACAAAATGTAAAGACTATGTTATCCTGAGCACCGGTGACAGACACCACAGAGAAACCTATCGATATGTTGATGCGTCTCTCTACGACGTCTTTTCTTGGACACATTATTATGCCATGAAGTCAGTTATGCAGAATAGCACATTTAATCCCGACATAAACTTTGCCCATCAAGGTCCTGCTTTCCCTGGATGGCATCGCCTTGGTATCATGTTCTTGGAGAGGCAAATCCAGCTGATGACTGGAGATGAAGACTTTGCCATTCCATATTATGACTGGCGTGGAGATGAGAACTGCTCAATCTGTACTGATGACTTCTTGGGAACCAACGACGAACAGGGCATCCTTAACCCATACTCCCACTTCTCTTTCTGGAGGGTAAGTCATATTTAAGTTTTTACCTAACCCTAGAAAATATTCTAGTGTATTTCAGTGGTTCCCAAAGCTCTCCTTAAGGCCCACCAGACAGGCCAGGATTTAGGTAAAACACTTTGGGAACCACTGGTCTACTCAACTGATAAAGTACAACTTGTATGAAAGAAAGATATAGGGATTTAATAAAGTTCAGGATGAAGTTGGAGAGCAGGAGATAGTGGAGTAAGTTAAAAGTCCTACTCTATAAAAGAGGTAGTGGATATGAGGCGTGGCTTTCCATTATAGAGGTAGTGGATATGAGGCGTGGCTTTCCATTATAGAGGTAGTGGATATGAGGCGTGGCTTTCCATTATAGAGGTAGTGGATATGAGGCGTGGCTTTCCATTATAGAGGTAGTGGATATGAGGCGTGGCTTTCCATTATAGAGGTAGTGGATATGAGGCGTGGCTTTCCATTATAGAGGTAGTGGATATGAGGCGTGGCTTTCCATTATAGAGGTAGTGGATATGTGGGGTGGCCTCCCATTATAGAGGTAATGGATATGTGGGGTGTCCTTCCAGTATAGAGGTAGTGGATATGTGGTGTGGCCTTCCAGTATAGAGGTAGTAGATATGTGGGGTGGCCTTCCATTATAGAGGTAGTGGATATGTGGGGTGGCCTTCCAGTATAGAGGTAGAGGATATGAGGCGTGGCTTTCCATTATAGAGGTAGTGGATATGTGGGGTGGCCTTCCATTATAGAGGTGGTGGATATGTGGTGTGGTCTTCCATTATAGAGGTGGTGGATATGTGGGGTGGTCTTCCAGTATAGAGGTAGTGGATATGTGGGGTGGCCTTCCAGTATAGAGGTAGTGGATATGTGGGGTGGTCCTTCAATGATACAGCAATGGTGCTCCAGACCATCCATGATATTCTGGGCCTTTTATATAGCAAAGAGAAAATGTAAACTACGATTATATTATCTTGTTAGGGTATATTTATCAAAAGGGGTTTAAGTGAAGATAAATAGGATTAGGCCTGGTGAGAATTAAATATCACTTGGGGAGAAGAAGAAAACGTCTCATATTATTTACTTACTTTTTCTGTTTGTTTGATTTTTTTGTTTTCTTTTTTCTTTTTCTTCTATCATTTTTGCTACTTTTATTCTACACACCTTATATAAACACACTGCTCACCTGTAATTCCTACATTATCACTTAAAACACTTTATTAGAAAAGAATAACCGTAATTAAAAATAAATACAAATAGAAGAGATTCACTGTATATGAATATATTGATACAGAGAAGTTTTTGTGCTTTCTTTTTTAACACTATTTTGTTGTAATCCCACATTATGTTGTAATATTGTTACTTCTTTTCTAATAAAACTCAAAAGTTAAAAAATTTGAACGTTGGGTTCATAAGATGAAGGAATTGTCGATATTTTCAGTACATTTTTTTTTACCCTATTTATCCTGACTTGAGTGTAGTCTGGGTCTGGGTGAAGGGCGCCTCATTTCACACCTCAAAATGTTCCTTGGCTTAAAAAAGGAAATACTGCACTTCACAGACTTTCCACTAGGGAGAAATAACTGGAAGTTGAGAGTGATAAGAGGGAGCATTACCTGAGATGTATTTATAGGTGTACGCGTGTACATATTTACACATATATATATGTTACAAGGTTGTACGGATGCCGGTGTTTTAGTGTCTATGTGGAAGAGGAATTCATTGGTGTTTCCTTTTATTCCTAGTCCATCTGTAGTGGTTACAACTACCCAGACGCCTATTGTCCAATAGCGGATGCTGAATATAAGATGGAGAGACTGCATAGAAAGCCGGGTACAACGCCATACGCCCCCAATCTGCCGACCTTCCAGGATGTGGAGAACACTCTGAGGCTGAAGAACTTTGATACCCCACCGTACAATGAGACGTCCACTCACAGCTTCCGAAACGCTCTGGAAGGTGAGGACTCTTAGACTTAATGTTTCCTTCCAATGAGAAGAATACCTCATACTGCCATAATGTATGTATCTATGGAAATATGTATGGTAACTATGTACCGTAATGCACATCATATACAATATTACATGATATACAATGGTGCCAAATGTATGTGCATGATACTGTACAATAATGCATGGAGTATACAATAACACATAGGGCTGGTAGGGTTACAGTTATGATATTGAAGTATATGCCAATTAGAACTGAGTATTTATACATACTATACATGTTTATATTAAACAATATTGCACATACAATACATACTATACAATGTAGTGAGTACTATATATACCATAAACATGGAACATGCGATACATATTATGGTATTTATACATACGTTGTACATCACCCATTTTGATGTGTCCATATTGTTTGTTTTCCTCCTCAGGATTCTTGTCTCCAAAAGATGGCGTCACCCTACGAAGGAGCATGCACAACTTGGTGCATATATACCTGGGGGGCACCATGTCTCAAATCTCTATATCTAGTAATGATCCAATCTTCATCCTACATCATGGCTACGTGGACAAGTAAGTATGTCCATACAGGAAGAGTGAGGGTATAAAGTGGTCAATGGGGTCAGTAGGAAGAAGACTGGGTGTAGATCGTGGTAGTTTTCCAGCAGCACTTGGAGCCATGGAGGGCCATTTTGGGACACCCTACTCAGACATGGTGGATTGGGAAGCTGGTTGTCTCTGCATGTGCTCAAGCATGACAGTAGTAGTATTTAGTGTTTTTAGGCTGGAGAGCTGCCCTTCCACCGACCAGGCAAACTCATGTTCTTGGAGTCTATGTCTCTTCTAATTTAATGTGACGATAATGCCTTTGGTTTCCACCATAGAGTCATTGGAGCTTATGGAGTAGAGCTCTTTGTGAGCCCACCCACTCTTGGATGGGCCTTTCCAGCTCCTGTTGTAGCCCAATGTCCATTTATTGTTCCGTCTTCATCTCCAATGTGGGAGAGGATGGTGATGTTGGAGTTGGGGATGCTGGTGATATTGGTAGTGCAGGTGGTGGTGCAGGAGACGATCGTTGTGGAGGGGCAGCAGTCCAAGACCTCTGTCCTAGGTTGGGGGAGGCAGCTGTTCTAAGCATCTTGGGGGAAGCTCTATCTCTACAAGAAGAAGGGGGAGGGGAAGGGGGCAAAGGTTACTATCATGCAGCCAGTTCAGCTTTTTCCTCCAGGTTCCATGTAGGGTCTATCTCCCTTTCCTCTTCCTGTCCAATGTCCTCTTCTGGTGCTGGCTGCTCCTGTGGTGCTGGTGGTTCTGTATAACGTCATACAGTGTGTTGCGTAGACAAGAATAAGGAGAGATAACTATCGGTAAATTATAATGTTATGGGTAAAGTTTTTTCAGAAGAAATGTCACGTGATTAATGAGATGGAGCTTCTTCTACCTAACCTCGAACTGATATATCTAACCATACTTACACTTGTCAGGCCCACCGTCGATACTTTTCACATTCTTTACATTTGCTGTTCCAGTCCATGTTGTTGGACCATTTTATCACATTGTCTTTTCTCCACAGGATCTATGAGCAATGGATAACCAGATACAATGGGACCTCAAATTCGTATCCTGATAACAACCAGATGGGACATGGACCAAATGATTGTGCCACCCCTTTCTTCCCGTGCTTCAGGAACAAATATCTCATCCGCAAGTCAACAGACTTTGGTTATAAGTATTCATCATTTCAGGACAAAAAGCATCCGTGGAAACTTTGATACAAGATTGGAGGAAGACGACGTTATCTAGGATTTAGCTCCTTATATGATGTATGGACAAGCCACGCCTTATACAAGATGAATTAAATGACCAGTCATGCCTTATACAAGATGAATTAAATGACCAGTCATGCCTTATACAAGATGAATTAAATGACCAGTCATGCCTTATACAAGATGAATTAAATGACCTCGTAACTTAAGAAGCAAATTCTCTTTAGATCAAAGCGTTCAGTTCTTGGTGTGATCTAATGGGCAATTTTAATGACTGGGGTAAAAGGTGTATAACAAAATGTCCTCCGCTCCTCTGTTGTCTTTGGAGCCAATTTGTCAAATTAAAGTTATCTTTATGTTTGAAAACCATTAAGTTCCAGTTTTTAGTGATTTTTATAAATATATAAATATATTTTGCTTATGTTTAGTTACCTCTTTCTATCTTCTTGTTTGTGATGCCGTATGTACATTAGATCTACCATTTACAGCAGCCCATTATATGTAACCTACAGCAAACTGCTACTATATCAAACCTATAGTGCACCTATATTAGATTCATCATATATATCCTCTTCACTACATCAACCTATAGTGCACCTATATTAGATTCATCATATATATCATCTTCATTACATCAACCTATAGTGCACCTATATTAGATTCATCACATATATCCTCTTCACTACATCAACCTATAGTGCACCTATATTAGATTTATCATATATATCCTCTTCATTACATCAACCTATAGTGCACCTATATTAGATTCATCATATATATCCTCTTCATTACATCAACCTATAGTGCACCTATATTAGATTCATCATATATATCATCTTCATTACATCAACCTATAGGGCACCTATATTAGATTCATCATATATATCCTCTTCACTACATCAACCTATAGTGCACCTATATTAGATTCATCATATATATCCTCTTCACTACATCAACCTATAGTGCACCTATATTAGATTCATCATATATCCTCTTCATTACATCAACCTATAGGGCACCTATATTAGATTCATCACATATATCCTCTTCACTACATCAACCTATAGTGCACCTATATTAGATTCATCATATATATCCTCTTCATTACATCAACCTATAGTGCACCTATATTAGATTCATTATATACATCCTCTTCATTACATCAACCTATAGGGCACCTATATTAGATTCATCATATATATCCTCTTCACTACATCAACCTATAGTGCACCTATATTAGATTCATCATATATATCCTCTTCATTACATCAACCTATAGTGCACCTATATTAGATTCATCACATATATCCTCTTCACTACATCAACCTATAGTGCACCTATATTAGATTCATCATATAAATCCTCTTCATTACATAAACCTATAGTGCACCTATATTAGATTCATCATATATATCCTCTACATTACATAAACCTATAGTGCACCTATATTAGATTCATCATATATATCCTCTTCACTACATCAACCTATAGTGCACCTATATTAGATTCATCATATACATCCTCTTCATTACATCAACCTATAGTGCACCTATATTAGATTCATCATATATATCCTCTTCATTACATCAACCTATAGTGCACCTATATTAGATTCATCATATACATCCTCTTCATTACATCAACCTATAGTGCACCTATATTAGATTCATCATATACATCCTCTTCACTACATAAACCTATAGTGCACCTATATTAGATTCATCATATATATCCTCTTCACTACATCAACCTATAGTGCACCTATATTAGATTCATCATATACATCCTCTTCATTACATCAACCTATAGTGCACCTATATTAGATTCATCATATATATCCTCTTCACTACATCAACCTATAGTGCACCTATATTAGATTCATCATATACATCCTCTTCACTACATAAACCTATAGTGCACCTATATTAGATTCATCATATACATCCTCTTCACTACATCAACCTATAGTGCACCTATATTAGATTCATCACATATATCCTCTTCACTACATAAACCTATAGTGCACCTATATTAGATTCATCATATACATTTTCATACTTACATCAACCTATACTGCACCTATATTAGATTCATCATATACATCCTCTTCACTACATCAACCTATAGTGCACCTATATTAGATTCATCATATATATCCTCTTCATTACATCAACCTATAGTGCACCTATATTAGATTCATCATATACATCCTCTTCACTACATCAACCTATAGTGCACCTATATTAGATTCATCACATATATCCTTTTCATTACATCAACCTATAGTGCACCTATATTAGATTCATCATATACATCCTCTTCATTACATCAACCTATAGTGCACCTATATTAGATTCATCATATATATCCTCTTCATTACATCAACCTATAGTGCACCTATATTAGATTCATCATATACATCCTCTTCACTACATCAACCTATAGTGCACCTATATTAGATTCATCATATATATCCTCTTCATTACATCAACCTATAGTGCACCTATATTAGATTCATCATATATATCCTCTTCATTACATCAACCTATAGTGCACCTATATTAGATTCATCATATACATCCTCTTCATTACATCAACCTATAGTGCACCTATATTAGATTCATCATATACATCCTCTTCACTACATCAACCTATAGTGCACCTATATTAGATTCATCATATACATCCTCTTCATTACATCAACCTATAGTGCACCTATATTAGATTCATCATATACATCCTCTTCACTACATCAACCTATAGTGCACCTATATTAGATTCATCATATACATCCTCTTCATTACATCAACCTATAGTGCACCTATATTAGATTCATCATATACATCCTCTTCACTACATCAACCTATAGTGCACCTATATTAGATTCATCATATATATCCTCTTCACTACATCAACCTATAGTGCACCTATATTAGATTCATCATATATATCCTCTTCACTACATCAACCTATAGTGCACCTATATTAGATTCATCATATATATCCTCTTCATTACATCAACCTATAGTGCACCTATATTAGATTCATCATATACATCCTCTTCATTACATCAACCTATAGTGCACCTATATTAGATTCATCATATATATCCTTTTCATTACATCAACCTATAGTGCACCTATATTAGATTCATCATATACATCCTCTTCATTACATCAACCTATAGTGCACCTATATTAGATTCATCATATATATCCTCTTCATTACATCAACCTATAGTGCACCTATATTAGATTCATCATATATATCCTCTTCATTACATCAACCTATAGTGCACCTATATTAGATTCATCATATATATCCTCTTCATTACATCAACCTATAGTGCACCTATATTAGATTCATCATATACATCCTCTTCATTACATCAACCTATAGTGCACCTATATTATATTCATCATATATATCCTCTTCATTACATCAACCTATAGTGCACCTATATTAGATTCATCATATATATCCTCTTCATTACATCAACCTATAGTGCACCTATATTAGATTCATCATATACATCCTCTTCATTACATCAACCTATAGTGCACCTATATTAGATTCATCACATATATCCTCTTCATTACATCAACCTATAGTGCACCTATATTAGATTCATCACATATATCCTCTTCATTACATCAACCTATAGTGCACCTATATTAGATTCATCACATATATCCTCTTCATTACATAAGCCTATAGTGCACCTATATTAGATTCATCATATATATCCTCTTCAATACATCAACCTATAGTGCACCTATATTAGATTCATCACATATATCCTCTTCATTACATCAACCTATAGTGCACCTATATTAGATTCATCATATATATCATCTTCACTACATAAACCTATAGTGCACCTATATTAGATTCATCATATACATCCTCTTCATCACATCAACCTATAGTGCACCTATATTAGATTCATCATATACATCCTCTTCATCACATCAACCTATAGTGCACCTATATTAGATTCATCATATATATCCTCTTCACTACATAAACCTATAGTGCACCTATATTAGATTCATCATATATATCCTCTTCATTACATAAACCTATAGTGCACCTATATTATATTCATAATATATATCATCTTCACTACATCAACCTATAGTGCACCTATATTAGATTCATCATATATATCATCTTCATTACATCAACCTATAGTGCACCTATATTAGATTCATCATATATATCATCTTCATTACATCAACCTATAGTGCACCTATATTAGATTCATCATATATATCCTCTTCATTACATAAAGCTATAGTGCACCTATATTAGATTCATCATATACATCCTCTTCATTACATCAACCTATAGTGCACCTATATTAGATTCATCATATATATCCTCTTCATTACATCAACCTATAGTGCACCTATATTAGATTCATCATATATATCCTCTTCACTACATCAACCTATAGTGCACCTATATTAGATTCATCATATATATCCTCTTCATTACATCAACCTATAGTGCACCTATATTAGATTCATCATATATATCCTCTGCATTACATCAACCTATAGTGCACCTATATTAGATTCATCATATATATCCTCTTCACTACATAAACCTATAGTGCACCTATATTAGATTCATCATATATATCCTCTACATTACATCAACCTATAGTGCACCTATATTAGATTCATCATATATATCCTCTTCACTACATCAACCTATAGTGCACCTATATTAGATTCATCATATATATCCTCTTCATTACATCAACCTATAGTGCACCTATATTAGATTCATCATATATATCCTCTTCACTACATCAACCTATAGTGCACCTATATTAGATTCATCATATATATCCTCTTCATTACATCAACCTATAGTGCACCTATATTAGATTCATCATATATATCCTCTTCACTACATCAACCTATAGTTCACCTATATTAGATTCATCATATATATCCTCTTCACTACATCAACCTATAGTGCACCTATATTAGATTCATCACATATATCCTCTTCATTTCATCAACCTATAGTGCACCTATATTAGATTCATCATATATATCCTCTTCATTACATAAACCTATAGTGCACCTATATTAGATTCATCATATATATCCTCTTCATTACATAAACCTATAGTGCACCTATATTAGATTCATCATATATATCCTCTTCATTACATCAACCTATAGTGCACCTATATTAGATTCATCATATATATCCTCTTCATTACATAAACCTATAGTGCACCTATATTAGATTCATCATATATATCCTCTTCATTACATCAACCTATAGTGCACCTATATTAGATTCATCATATATATCCTCTTCACTACATCAACCTATAGTGCACCTATATTAGATTCATCACATATATCCTCTTCATTTCATCAACCTATAGTGCACCTATATTAGATTCATCATATATATCCTCTTCATTACATCAACCTATAGTGCACCTATATTAGATTCATCATATATATCCTCTTCATTACATCAACCTATAGTGCACCTATATTAGATTCATCATATATATCCTCTTCACTACATCAACCTATAGTACACCTATATTAGATTCATCATATATATCCTCTTCATTACATCAACCTATAGTGCACCTATATTAGATTCATCATATACATCCTCTTCATTACATCAACCTATAGTGCACCTATATTAGATTCATCATATATATCCTCTTCACTACATCAACCTATAGTGCACCTATATTAGATTCATCATATATATCCTCTTCATTACATCAACCTATAGTGCACCTATATTAGATTCATCATATATATCCTCTTCATTACATCAACCTATAGTGCACCTATATTAGATTCATCATATATATCCTCTTCACTACATCAACCTATAGTGCACCTATATTAGATTCATCATATATATCCTCTTCATTACATCAACCTATAGTGCACCTATATTAGATTCATTATATACATCCTCTTCATTACATCAACCTATAGTGCACCTATATTAGATTCATCATATATATCCTCTTCACTACATCAACCTATAGTGCACCTATATTAGATTCATCACATACATCCTCTTCATTTCATCAACCTATAGTGCACCTATATTAGATTCATCATATATATCCTCTTCATTACATCAACCTATAGTGCACCTATATTAGATTCATCATATACATCCTCTTCACTACATCAACCTATAGTGCACCTATATTAGATTCATCATATATATCCTCTTCATTACATCAACCTATAGTGCACCTATATTAGATTCATCATATATATCCTCTTCACTACATCAACCTATAGTGCACCTATATTAGATTCATCATATATATCCTCTTCATTACATCAACCTATAGTGCACCTATATTAGATTCATCATATATATCCTCTTCATTACATCAACCTATAGTGCACCTATATTAGATTCATCATATACATCCTCTTCATTACATCAACCTATAGTGCACCTATATTAGATTCATCATATATATCCTCTTCATTACATCAACCTATAGTGCACCTATATTAGATTCATCATATATATCCTCTTCACTACATCAACCTATAGTGCACCTATATTAGATTCATCATATACATCCTCTTCATTACATCAACCTATAGTGCACCTATATTAGATTTATCATATATATCCTCTTCATTACATAAACCTATAGTGCACCTATATTAGATTCATCATATACATCCTCTTCATTACATCAACCTATAGTGCACCTATATTAGATTCATCATATATATCCTATTCACTACATAAACCTATAGTGCACCTATATTAGATTCATCACATATATCCTCTTCATTTCATCAACCTATAGTGCACCTATATTAGATTCATCATATATATCCTCTTCATTACATCAACCTATAGTGCACCTATATTAGATTCATCATATATATCCTCTTCATTACATAAACCTATAGTGCACCTATATTAGATTCATCACATATATCCTCTTCATTTCATCAACCTATAGTGCACCTATATTAGATTCATCATATATATCCTCTTCATTACATCAACCTATAGTGCACCTATATTAGATTCATCATATATATCCTCTTCACTACATAAACCTATAGTGCACCTATATTAGATTTATCATATACATCCTCTTCACTACATCAACCTATAGTGCACCTATATTAGATTCATCATATACATCCTCTTCATTACATCAACCTATAGTGCACCTATATTAGATTCATCATATATATCCTCTTCACTACATCAACCTATAGTGCACCTATATTAGATTCATCATATATATCCTCTTCATTACATCAACCTATAGTGCACCTATATTAGATTCATCATATACATCCTCTTCATTACATCAACCTATAGTGCACCTATATTAGATTTATCATATATATCCTCTTCATTACATAAACCTATAGTGCACCTATATTAGATTCATCATATATATCCTCTTCATTACATCAACCTATAGTGCACCTATATTAGATTTATCATATATATCCTCTTCATTACATCAACCTATAGTGCACCTATATTAGATTTATCATATATATCCTCTTCATTACATAAACCTATAGTGCACCTATATTAGATTCATCATATACATCCTCTTCATTACATCAACCTATAGTGCATCTATATTAGATTCATCATATATATCCTCTTCATTACATCAACCTATAGTGCACCTATATTAGATTCATCATATATATCCTCTTCATTACATAAACCTATAGTGCACCTATATTAGATTCATCATATACATCCTCTTCATTACTTCAACCTATAGTGCACCTATATTAGATTCATCATATACATCCTCTTCACTACATCAACCTATAGTGCACCTATATTAGATTCATCATATATATCCTCTTCATTACATAAACCTATAGTGCACCTATATTAGATTCATCATATACATCCTCTTCATTACATAAACCTATAGTGCACCTATATTAGATTCATCATATATATCCTCTTCATTACATCAACCTATAGTGCACCTATATTAAATTCATCATATATATCCTCTTCATTACATCAACCTATAGTGCACCTATATTAGATTCATCATATACATCCTCTTCATTAATTCAACCTATAGTGCACCTATATTAGATTCATCATATATATCCTCTTCATTACATAAACCTATAGTGCACCTATATTAGATTCATCATATACATCCTCTTCATTACTTCAACCTATAGTGCACCTATATTAGATTCATCATATACATCCTCTTCATTACATCAACCTATAGTGCACCTATATTAGATTCATCATATATATCCTCTTCATTATATCAAACCCATAGTGCACCTATATTAGATTCATCATATATATCCTCTTCATTACATAAACCTATAGTGCACCTATATTAGATTCATCATATATATCCTCTTCATTACATCAACCTATAGTGCACCTATATTAGATTCATCATATACATCCTCTTCATTACTTCAACCTATAGTGCACCTATATTAGATTCATCATATACATCCTCTTCACTACATCAACCTATAGTGCACCTATATTAGATTCATCATATACATCCTCTACATTACATCAACCTATAGTGCACCTATATTAGATTCATCATATATATCCTCTTCACTACATCAACCTATAGTGCACCTATATTAGATTCATCATATACATCCTCTTCATTACATCAACCTATAGTGCACCTATATTAGATTCATCATATATATCCTCTTCATTACATCAACCTATAGTGCACCTATATTAGTTTCATCATATACATCCTCTTCATTACATTACCTATAGTGCACCTATATTAGATTCATCATATACATCCTCTTCACTACATCAACCTATAGTGCACCTATATTAGATTCATCATATACATCCTCTTCACTACATCAACCTATAGTGCACCTATATTAGATTCATCATATATATCCTCTTCACTACATCAACCTATAGTGCACCTATATTAGATTCATCATATATATCCTCTTCATTACATCAACCTATAGTGCACCTATATTAGATTCATCATATACATCCTCTTCACTACATCAACCTATAGTGCACCTATATTAGATTCATCATATATATCCTCTTCATTACATAAACCTATAGTGCACCTATATTAGATTCATCATATATATCCTCTTCACTACATCAACCTATAGTGCACCTATATTAGATTCATCATATATATCCTCTTCATTACATAAACCTATAGTGCACCTATATTAGATTCATCATATACATCCTCTTCACTACATAAACCTATAGTGCACCTATATTAGATTCATCATATATATCCTCTTCATTACATCAACCTATAGTGCACCTATATTAGATTCATCATATACATCCTCTTCACTACATCAACCTATAGTGCACCTATATTAGATTCATCATATATATCCTCTTCATTACATCAACCTATAGTGCACCTATATTAGATTCATCATATAAATCCTCTTCATTACATCAACCTATAGTGCACCTATATTAGATTCACCATATATATCCTCTTCACTACATCAACCTATAGTGCACCTATATTAGATTCACCATATATATCCTCTTCACTACATCAACCTATAGTGCACCTATATTAGATTTATCATATAAATCCTCTTCACTACATCAACCTATAGTGCACCTATATTAGATTCATTATATATATCCTCTTCATTACATCAACCTATAGTGCACCTATATTAGATTCATCATATACATCCTCTTCACTACATCAACCTATAGTGCACCTATATTAGATTCATCATATATATCCTCTTCATTACATCAACCTATAGTGCACCTATATTAGATTCATCATATACATCCTCTTCATTACATCAACCTATAGTGTACCTATATTAGATTCATCACATATATCCTCTTCACTACGTCAGCCTATAGTGCACCTATATTAGATTCATCATATATATCCTCTTCATTACATCAACCTATAGTGCACCTATATTAGATTCATCATATACATCCTCTTCATTACATCAACCTATAGTGCACCTATATTAGATTCATCACATATATCCTCTTCACTACATCAACCTATAGTGCACCTATATTAGATTCATCATATATATCCTCTTCATTACATCAACCTATAGTGCACCTATATTAGATTCATCATATACATCCTCTTCACTACATCAACCTATAGTGCACCTATATTAGATTCATCATATACATCCTCTTCACTACATCAACCTATAGTGCACCTATATTAGATTCATCACATATATCCTCTTCACTACATCAACCTATAGTGCACCTATATTAGATTCATCACATATATCCTCTTCACTACATCAACCTATAGTGCACCTATATTAGATTCATCATATATATCCTCTTCACTACATCAACCTATAGTGCACCTATATTAGATTCATCACATATATCCTTTTCATTACATCAACCTATAGTGCACCTATATTAGATTCATCATATATATCCTCTTCATTACATAAACCTATAGTGCACCTATATTAGATTCATCATATATATCCTCTTCATTACATCAACCTATAGTGCACCTATATTAGATTCATCATATATATCCTCTTCATTACATAAACCTATAGTGCACCTATATTAGATTCATCATATATATCCTCTTCATTACATAAACCTATAGTGCACCTATATTAGATTCATCATATATATCCTCTTCACTACATCAACCTATAGTGCACCTATATTAGATTCATCATATATATCCTCTTCACTACATCAACCTATAGTGCACCTATATTAGATTCATCATATACATCCTCTTCATTACTTCAACCTATAGTGCACCTATATTAGATTCATCATATATATCCTCTTCATTACATCAACCTATAGTGCACCTATATTAGATTCATCATATATATCCTCTTCACTACATCAACCTATAGTGCACCTATATTAGATTCATCATATATATCCTCTTCACTACATCAACCTATAGTGCACCTATATTAGATTCATCATATACATCCTCTTCATTACTTCAACCTATAGTGCACCTATATTAGATTCATCATATATATCCTCTTCATTACATAAACCTATAGTGCACCTATATTAGATTCATCATATACATCCTCTTCATTACTTCAACCTATAGTGCACCTATATTAGATTCATCATATACATCCTCTTCATTACATCAACCTATAGTGCACCTATATTAGATTCATCATATATATCCTCTTCATTATATCAAACCCATAGTGCACCTATATTAGATTCATCATATATATCCTCTACATTACATCAACCTATAGTGCACCTATATTAGATTCATCATATAAATCCTCTTCACTACATCAAACCTATAGTGCACCTATATTAGATTCATCATATATATCCTCTTCATTACATCAACCTATAGTGCACCTATATTAGATTCATCATATACATCCTCTTCATTACTTCAACCTATAGTGCACCTATATTAGATTCATCATATACATCCTCTTCACTACATCAACCTATAGTGCACCTATATTAGATTCATCATATACATCCTCTACATTACATCAACCTATAGTGCACCTATATTAGATTCATCATATACATCCTCTTCACTACATCAACCTATAGTGCACCTATATTAGATTCATCATATACATCCTCTTCACTACATCAACCTATAGTGCACCTATATTAGATTCATCATATATATCCTCTTCACTACATCAACCTATAGTGCACCTATATTAGATTCATCATATATATCCTCTTCATTACATCAACCTATAGTGCACCTATATTAGATTCATCATATACATCCTCTTCACTACATCAACCTATAGTGCACCTATATTAGATTCATCATATATATCCTCTTCATTACATAAACCTATAGTGCACCTATATTAGATTCATCATATATATCCTCTTCACTACATCAACCTATAGTGCACCTATATTAGATTCATCATATATATCCTCTTCATTACATAAACCTATAGTGCACCTATATTAGATTCATCATATACATCCTCTTCACTACATAAACCTATAGTGCACCTATATTAGATTCATCATATATATCCTCTTCATTACATCAACCTATAGTGCACCTATATTAGATTCATCATATACATCCTCTTCACTACATCAACCTATAGTGCACCTATATTAGATTCATCATATATATCCTCTTCATTACATCAACCTATAGTGCACCTATATTAGATTCATCATATACATCCTCTTCACTACATCAACCTATAGTGCACCTATATTAGATTCATCATATATATCCTCTTCATTACATCAACCTATAGTGCACCTATATTAGATTCATCATATAAATCCTCTTCATTACATCAACCTATAGTGCACCTATATTAGATTCACCATATATATCCTCTTCACTACATCAACCTATAGTGCACCTATATTAGATTCACCATATATATCCTCTTCACTACATCAACCTATAGTGCACCTATATTAGATTTATCATATAAATCCTCTTCACTACATAAACCTATAGTGCACCTATATTAGATTCATCATATATATCCTCTTCATTACATCAACCTATAGTGCACCTATATTAGATTCATCATATACATCCTCTTCACTACATCAACCTATAGTGCACCTATATTAGATTCATCATATATATCCTCTTCATTACATCAACCTATAGTGCACCTATATTAGATTCATCATATACATCCTCTTCATTACATCAACCTATAGTGCACCTATATTAGATTCATCACATATATCCTCTTCACTACGTCAGCCTATAGTGCTCCTATATTATATTCATCACATATATCCTCTTCACTACATCAACCTATAGTGCACCTATATTAGATTCATCACATATATCCTCTTCACTACATCAACCTATAGTGCACCTATATTAGATTCATCACATATATCCTCTTCACTACATCAACCTATAGTGCACCTATATTAGATTCATCATATATATCCTCTTCACTACATCAACCTATAGTGCACCTATATTAGATTCATCACATATATCCTTTTCATTACATCAACCTATAGTGCACCTATATTAGATTCATCATATATATCCTCTTCATTACATCAACCTATAGTGCACCTATATTAGATTCATCATATATATCCTCTTCATTACATCAACCTATAGTGCACCTATATTAGATTCATCATATATATCCTCTTCACTACATCAACCTATAGTGCACCTATATTAGATTCATCATATATATCCTCTTCATTACATCAACCTATAGTGCACCTATATTAGATTCATCATATATATCCTCTTCACTACATCAACCTATAGTGCACCTATATTAGATTCATCATATACATCCTCTTCATTATATCAACCTATAGTGCACCTATATTAGATTCATCATATATATCCTCTTCACTACATCAACCTATAGTGCACCTATATTAGATTCATCACATATATCCTCTTCACTACATCAACCTATAGTGCACCTATATTAGATTCATCATATATATCCTCTTCACTACATCAACCTATAGTGCACCTATATTAGATTCATCACATATATCCTTTTCATTACATCAACCTATAGTGCACCTATATTAGATTCATCATATATATCCTCTTCATTACATCAACCTATAGTGCACCTATATTAGATTCATCATATATATCCTCTTCACTACATCAACCTATAGTGCACCTATATTAGATTTATCATATATATCCTCTTCATTACATCAACCTATAGTGCACCTATATTAGATTCATCATATTTATCCTCTTCATTACATCAACCTATAGTGCACCTATATTAGATTCATCATATATATCCTCTTCATTACATCAACCTATAGTGCACCTATATTAGATTCATCATATATATCCTCTTCACTACATACACCTATAGTGCACCTATATTAGATTCATCATATATATCCTCTTCATTACATCAACCTATAGTGCACCTATATTAAATTCATCATATATATCCTCTTCATTACATCAACCTATAGTGCACCTATATTAGATTCATCATATACATCCTCTTCACTACATCAACCTATAGTGCACCTATATTAGATTCATAATATATATCCTCTTCATTACATCAACCTATAGTGCACCTATATTAGATTCATCATATATATCCTCTTCATTACATCAACCTATAGTGCACCTATATTAAATTCATCATATATATCCTCTTCATTACATCAACCTATAGTGCACCTATATTAGATTCATCATATACATCCTCTTCATTACATAAACCTATAGTGCACCTATATTAGATTCATCATATACATCCTCTTCATTACATCAACCTATAGTGCACCTATATTAGATTTATCATATATATCCTCTTCACTACATCAACCTATAGTGCACCTATATTAGATTCATCATATATATCCTCTTCACTACATCAACCTATAGTGCACCTATATTAGATTCATCATATATATCCTCTTCACTACATCAACCTATAGTGCACCTATATTAGATTCATAATATATATCCTCTTCATTACATCAACCTATAGTGCACCTATATTAGATTCATCATATATATCCTCTTCATTACATCAACCTATAGTGCACCTATATTAGATTCATCATATATATCCTCTTCACTACATAAACCTATAGTGCACCTATATTAGATTCATCATATATATCCTCTTCACTACATCAACCTATAGTGCACCTATATTAGATTCATCATATATATCCTCTTCATTACATCAACCTATAGTGCACCTATATTAGATTCATCATATACATCCTCTTCATTACATCAACCTATAGTGCACCTATATTAGATTCATCATATACATCCTCTTCATTACATCAACCTATAGTGCACCTATATTAGATTCATCATATACATCCTCTTCATTATATTAAACCTATAGTGCACCTATATTAGATTCATCACATATATCCTCTTCACTACATCAACCTATAGTGCACCTATATTAGATTTATCATATACATCCTCTTCATTATATTAAACCTATAGTGCACCTATATTAGATTCATCACATATATCCTCTTCACTACATCAACCTATAGTGCACCTATATTAGATTTATCATATAAATCCTCTTCACTACATAAACCTATAGTGCACCTATATTAGATTCATCATATATATCCTCTTCATTACATCAACCTATAGTGCACCTATATTAGATTCATCATATACATCCTCTTCACTACATCAACCTATAGTGCACCTATATTAGATTCATCATATATATCCTCTTCATTACATCAACCTATAGTGCACCTATATTAGATTCATCATATACATCCTCTTCATTACATCAACCTATAGTGCACCTATATTAGATTCATCACATATATCCTCTTCACTACGTCAGCCTATAGTGCTCCTATATTATATTCATCACATATATCCTCTTCACTACATCAACCTATAGTGCACCTATATTAGATTCATCACATATATCCTCTTCACTACATCAACCTATAGTGCACCTATATTAGATTCATCACATATATCCTCTTCACTACATCAACCTATAGTGCACCTATATTAGATTCATCACATATATCCTTTTCATTACATCAACCTATAGTGCACCTATATTAGATTCATCATATATATCCTCTTCATTACATCAACCTATAGTGCACCTATATTAGATTCATCATATATATCCTCTTCATTACATCAACCTATAGTGCACCTATATTAGATTCATCATATATATCCTCTTCACTACATCAACCTATAGTGCACCTATATTAGATTCATCATATATATCCTCTTCATTACATCAACCTATAGTGCACCTATATTAGATTCATCATATATATCCTCTTCACTACATCAACCTATAGTGCACCTATATTAGATTCATCATATACATCCTCTTCATTATATCAACCTATAGTGCACCTATATTAGATTCATCATATATATCCTCTTCACTACATCAACCTATAGTGCACCTATATTAGATTCATCACATATATCCTCTTCACTACATCAACCTATAGTGCACCTATATTAGATTCATCATATATATCCTCTTCACTACATCAACCTATAGTGCACCTATATTAGATTCATCACATATATCCTTTTCATTACATCAACCTATAGTGCACCTATATTAGATTCATCATATATATCCTCTTCATTACATCAACCTATAGTGCACCTATATTAGATTCATCATATATATCCTCTTCACTACATAAACCTATAGTGCACCTATATTAGATTTATCATATATATCCTCTTCATTACATCAACCTATAGTGCACCTATATTAGATTCATCATATACATCCTCTTCATTACATAAACCTATAGTGCACCTATATTAGATTCATCATATATATCCTCTTCATTACATAAACCTATAGTGCACCTATATTAGATTCATCATATTTATCCTCTTCATTACATCAACCTATAGTGCACCTATATTAGATTCATCATATATATCCTCTTCATTACATCAACCTATAGTGCACCTATATTAGATTCATCATATATATCCTCTTCACTACATACACCTATAGTGCACCTATATTAGATTCATCATATATATCCTCTTCATTACATCAACCTATAGTGCACCTATATTAGATTCATCATATACATCCTCTTCACTACATCAACCTATAGTGCACCTATATTAGATTCATCATATACATCCTCTTCATTACATCAACCTATAGTGCACCTATATTAGATTCATCATATATATCCTCTTCACTACATCAACCTATAGTGCACCTATATTAGATTCATCATATACATCCTCTTCATTACATCAACCTATAGTGCACCTATATTAGATTCATCATATATATCCTCTTCATTACATCAACCTATAGTGCACCTATATTAGTTTCATCATATACATCCTCTTCATTACATTACCTATAGTGCACCTATATTAGATTCATCATATACATCCTCTTCACTACATCAACCTATAGTGCACCTATATTAGATTCATCATATACATCCTCTTCACTACATCAACCTATAGTGCACCTATATTAGATTCATCATATATATCCTCTTCACTACATCAACCTATAGTGCACCTATATTAGATTCATCATATACATCCTCTTCACTACATCAACCTATAGTGCACCTATATTAGATTCATCATATATATCCTCTTCATTACATAAACCTATAGTGCACCTATATTAGATTCATCATATATATCCTCTTCATTACATCAACCTATAGTGCACCTATATTAGATTCATCATATACATCCTCTTCACTACATCAACCTATAGTGCACCTATATTAGATTCATCATATATATCCTCTTCATTACATAAACCTATAGTGCACCTATATTAGATTCATCATATATATCCTCTTCACTACATCAACCTATAGTGCACCTATATTAGATTCATCATATATATCCTCTTCATTACATAAACCTATAGTGCACCTATATTAGATTCATCATATACATCCTCTTCACTACATAAACCTATAGTGCACCTATATTAGATTCATCATATATATCCTCTTCATTACATCAACCTATAGTGCACCTATATTAGATTCATCATATACATCCTCTTCACTACATCAACCTATAGTGCACCTATATTAGATTCATCATATATATCCTCTTCATTACATCAACCTATAGTGCACCTATATTAGATTCATCATATAAATCCTCTTCATTACATCAACCTATAGTGCACCTATATTAGATTCACCATATATATCCTCTTCACTACATCAACCTATAGTGCACCTATATTAGATTCACCATATATATCCTCTTCACTACATCAACCTATAGTGCACCTATATTAGATTTATCATATAAATCCTCTTCACTACATCAACCTATAGTGCACCTATATTAGATTCATATATATATCCTCTTCATTACATCAACCTATAGTGCACCTATATTAGATTCATCATATATATCCTCTTCATTACATAAACCTATAGTGCACCTATATTAGATTCATCATATACATCCTCTTCACTACATTAACCTATAGTGCACCTATATTAGATTCATCACATATATCCTCTTCACTACGTCACCTATAGTGCACCTATATTAGATTCATCATATATATCCTCTTCATTACATCAACCTATAGTGCACCTATATTAGATTCATCATATACATCCTCTTCATTACATCAACCTATAGTGCACCTATATTAGATTCATCACATATATCCTCTTCACTACATCAACCTATAGTGCACCTATATTAGATTCATCATATATATCCTCTTCATTACATCAACCTATAGTGCACCTATATTAGATTCATCATATACATCCTCTTCACTACATCAACCTATAGTGCACCTATATTAGATTCATCATATACATCCTCTTCACTACATCAACCTATAGTGCACCTATATTAGATTCATCATATATATCCTCTTCACTACATCAACCTATAGTGCACCTATATTAGATTCATCACATATATCCTCTTCACTACATCAACCTATAGTGCACCTATATTAGATTCATCATATATATCCTCTTCACTACATCAACCTATAGTGCACCTATATTAGATTCATCATATATATCCTCTTCATTACATCAACCTATAGTGCACCTATATTAGATTCATCATATATATCCTCTTCATTACATCAACCTATAGTGCACCTATATTAGATTCATCATATATATCCTCTTCATTACATCAACCTATAGTGCACCTATATTAGATTCATCATATAAATCCTCTTCATTACATCAACCTATAGTGCACCTATATTAGATTCATCATATACATCCTCTTCATTACATCAACCTATAGTGCACCTATATTAGATTCATCATATATATCCTCTTCATTACATCAACCTATAGTGCACCTATATTAGATTCATCATATATATCCTCTTCACTACATCAACCTATAGTGCACCTATATTAGATTCATCATATATATCCTCTTCATTACATCAACCTATAGTGCACCTATATTAGATTCATCATATATATCCTCTTCATTACATCAACCTATAGTGCACCTATATTAGATTCATCATATATATCCTCTTCATTACATCAACCTATAGTGCACCTATATTAGATTCATCATATATATCCTCTTCACTACATCAAACCTATAGTGCACCTATATTAGATTCATCATATATATCCTCTTCATTACATCAACCTATAGTGCACCTATATTAGATTCATCATATATATCCTCTTCATTACATCAACCTATAGTGCACCTATATTAGATTCATCATATACATCCTCTTCACTACATCAACCTATAGTGCACCTATATTAGATTCATCATATACATCCTCTACATTACATCAACCTATAGTGCACCTATATTAGATTCATCATATACATCCTCTTCACTACATCAACCTATAGTGCACCTATATTAGATTCATCATATACATCCTCTTCACTACATCAACCTATAGTGCACCTATATTAGATTCATCATATATATCCTCTTCACTTACATCAACCTATAGTGCACCTATATTAGATTCATCATATATATCCTCTTCATTACATCAACCTATAGTGCACCTATATTAGATTCATCATATACATCCTCTTCACTACATCAACCTATAGTGCACCTATATTAGATTCATCATATATATCCTCTTCATTACATAAACCTATAGTGCACCTATATTAGATTCATCATATATATCCTCTTCACTACATCAACCTATAGTGCACCTATATTAGATTCATCATATATATCCTCTTCATTACATAAACCTATAGTGCACCTATATTAGATTCATCATATACATCCTCTTCACTACATAAACCTATAGTGCACCTATATTAGATTCATCATATATATCCTCTTCATTACATCAACCTATAGTGCACCTATATTAGATTCATCATATACATCCTCTTCACTACATCAACCTATAGTGCACCTATATTAGATTCATCATATATATCCTCTTCATTACATCAACCTATAGTGCACCTATATTAGATTCATCATATATATCCTCTTCACTACATAAACCTATAGTGCACCTATATTAGATTCATCATATATATCCTCTTCATTACATCAACCTATAGTGCACCTATATTAGATTCATCATATAAATCCTCTTCATTACATCAACCTATAGTGCACCTATATTAGATTCATCATATATATCCTCTTCACTACATCAACCTATAGTGCACCTATATTAGATTCACCATATATATCCTCTTCACTACATCAACCTATAGTGCACCTATATTAGATTTATCATATAAATCCTCTTCACTACATAAACCTATAGTGCACCTATATTAGATTCATCATATATATCCTCTTCACTACATCAACCTATAGTGCACCTATATTAGATTCATCATATACATCCTCTTCACTACATCAACCTATAGTGCACCTATATTAGATTCATCATATATATCCTCTTCATTACATCAACCTATAGTGCACCTATATTAGATTCATCATATACATCCTCTTCATTACATCAACCTATAGTGCACCTATATTAGATTCATCACATATATCCTCTTCACTACGTCAGCCTATAGTGCTCCTATATTAGATTCATCACATATATCCTCTTCACTACATCAACCTATAGTGCACCTATATTAGATTCATCACATATATCCTCTTCACTACATCAACCTATAGTGCACCTATATTAGATTCATCACATATATCCTCTTCACTACATCAACCTATAGTGCACCTATATTAGATTCATCATATATATCCTCTTCACTACATCAACCTATAGTGCACCTATATTAGATTCATCATATATATCCTCTTCATTACATCAACCTATAGTGCACCTATATTAGATTCATCATATATATCCTCTTCATTACATCAACCTATAGTGCACCTATATTAGATTCATCATATATATCCTCTTCATTACATCAACCTATAGTGCACCTATATTAGATTCATCATATATATCCTCTTCACTACATCAACCTATAGTGCACCTATATTAGATTCATCATATATATCCTCTTCATTACATCAACCTATAGTGCACCTATATTAGATTCATCATATATATCCTCTTCACTACATCAACCTATAGTGCACCTATATTAGATTCATCATATACATCCTCTTCATTACATCAACCTATAGTGCACCTATATTAGATTCATCATATATATCCTCTTCACTACATCAACCTATAGTGCACCTATATTAGATTCATCACATATATCCTCTTCACTACATCAACCTATAGTGCACCTATATTAGATTCATCATATATATCCTCTTCACTACATCAACCTATAGTGCACCTATATTAGATTCATCACATATATCCTCTTCATTACATCAACCTATAGTGCACCTATATTAGATTCATCATATATATCCTCTTCATTACATCAACCTATAGTGCACCTATATTAGATTCATCATATATATCCTCTTCACTACATCAACCTATAGTGCACCTATATTAGATTCATCATATATATCCTCTTCATTACATCAACCTATAGTGCACCTATATTAGATTCATCATATATATCCTCTTCATTACATCAACCTATAGTGCACCTATATTAGATTCATCATATATATCCTCTTCATTACATCAACCTATAGTGCACCTATATTAGATTCATCATATATATCCTCTTCACTACATACACCTATAGTGCACCTATATTAGATTCATCATATATATCCTCTTCATTACATCAACCTATAGTGCACCTATATTAGATTCATCATATATATCCTCTTCATTACATCAACCTATAGTGCACCTATATTAGATTCATCATATACATCCTCTTCACTACATCAACCTATAGTGCACCTATATTAGATTCATCATATATATCCTCTTCATTACATCAACCTATAGTGCACCTATATTAGATTCATCATATATATCCTCTTCATTACATCAACCTATAGTGCACCTATATTAGATTCATCATATATATCCTCTTCATTACATCAAACCTATAGTGCACCTATATTAGATTCATCATATATATCCTCTTCATTACATCAACCTATAGTGCACCTATATTAGATTCATCATATATATCCTCTTCACTACATAAACCTATAGTGCACCTATATTAGATTCATCATATATATCCTCTTCATTACATAAACCTATAGTGCACCTATATTAGATTTATCATATATATCCTCTTCACTACATCAACCTATAGTGCACCTATATTAGATTCATCATATATATCCTCTTCACTACATCAACCTATAGTGCACCTATATTAGATTCATCATATATATCCTCTTCACTACATCAACCTATAGTGCACCTATATTAGATTCATCATATATATCCTCTTCATTACATCAACCTATAGTGCACCTATATTAGATTCATCATATATATCCTCTTCATTACATCAACCTATAGTGCACCTATATTAGATTCATCATATATATCCTCTTCATTACATCAACCTATAGTGCACCTATATTAGATTCATCATATATATCCTCTTCACTACATCAACCTATAGTGCACCTATATTAGATTCATCATATATATCCTCTTCACTACATCAACCTATAGTGCACCTATATTAGATTCATCATATATATCCTCTTCATTACATCAACCTATAGTGCACCTATATTAGATTCATCATATATATCCTCTTCACTACATCAACCTATAGTGCACCTATATTAGATTCATCATATATATCCTCTTCACTACATCAACCTATAGTGCACCTATATTAGATTCATCATATACATCCTCTTCATTACATCAACCTATAGTGCACCTATATTAGATTCATCATATATATCCTCTTCACTACATCAACCTATAGTGCACCTATATTAGATTCATCATATATATCCTCTTCATTACATCAACCTATAGTGCACCTATATTAGATTCATCATATATATCCTCTTCACTACATCAACCTATAGTGCACCTATATTAGATTCATCATATACATCCTCTTCATTACATCAACCTATAGTGCACCTATATTAGATTCATCATATATATCCTCTTCATTACATCAAACCTATAGTGCACCTATATTAGATTCATCATATACATCCTCTTCATTACATAAACCTATAGTGCACCTATATTAGATTCATCATATATATCCTCTTCATTACATCAACCTATAGTGCACCTATATTAGATTCATCATATATATCCTCTTCACTACATCAACCTATAGTGCACCTATATTAGATTCATCATATACATCCTCTTCATTACATCAACCTATAGTGCACCTATATTAGATTCATCATATACATCCTCTTCATTACATCAACCTATAGTGCACCTATATTAGATTCATCATATACATCCTCTTCATTACATCAACCTATAGTGCACCTATATTAGATTCATCACATATATCCTCTTCATTACATCAACCTATAGTGCACCTATATTAGATTCATCATATATATCCTCTTCATCACATCAACCTATAGTGCACCTATATTAGATTCATCATATACATCCTCTTCATTACATCAACCTATAGTGCACCTATATTAGATTCATCATATACATCCTCTTCACTACATCAACCTATAGTGCACCTATATTAGATTCATCATATACATCCTCTTCACTACATCAACCTATAGTGCACCTATATTAGATTCATCATATATATCCTCTTCATTACATCAACCTATAGTGCACCTATATTAGATTCATCATATACATCCTCTTCACTACATCAACCTATAGTGCACCTATATTAGATTCATCACATATATCCTCTTCACTACATCAACCTATAGTGCACCTATATTAGATTCATCATATATATCCTCTTCATTACATCAACCTATAGTGCACCTATATTAGATTCATCATATATATCCTCTTCACTACATCAACCTATAGTGCACCTATATTAGATTCATCATATATATCCTCTTCATTACATCAACCTATAGTGCACCTATATTATATTCATCATATATATCCTCTTCATTACATCAACCTATAGTGCACCTATATTAGATTCATCATATATATCCTCTTCATTACATCAACCTATAGTGCACCTATATTAGATTCATCATATATATCCTCTTCACTACATCAACCTATAGTGCACCTATATTAGATTCATCATATATATCCTCTTCATCACATCAACCTATAGTGCACCTATATTAGATTCATCATATACATCCTCTTCACTACATCAACCTATAGTGCACCTATATTAGATTTATCATATATATCCTCTTCACTACATCAACCTATAGTGCACCTATATTAGATTCATCATATACATCCTCTTCATTACATAAACCTATAGTGCACCTATATTAGATTCATCATATATATCCTCTTCATTACATCAACCTATAGTGCACCTATATTAGATTCATCATATATATCCTCTTCACTACATCAACCTATAGTGCACCTATATTAGATTCATCATATACATCCTCTTCATTACATCAACCTATAGTGCACCTATATTAGATTCATCACATATATCCTCTTCATTACATCAACCTATAGTGCACCTATATTAGATTCATCATATACATCCTCTTCATTACATCAACCTATAGTGCACCTATATTAGATTCATCATATATATCCTCTTCACTACATCAACCTATAGTGCACCTATATTAGATTCATCATATATATCCTCTTCATTACATAACCCTATAGTGCACCTATATTAGATTCATCATATATATCCTCTTCACTACATCAACCTATAGTGCACCTATATTAGATTCATCATATACATCCTCTTCACTACATCAACCTATAGTGCACCTATATTAGATTCATCGTATATATCCTCTTCATTACAGAAACCTATAGTGCACCTATATTAGATTCATCATATATATCCTCTTCACTACATCAACCTATAGTGCACCTATATTAGATTCATCATATATATCCTCTACACTACATAAACCTATAGTGCACCTATATTAGATTCATCACATATATACTCTTCATTACATCAACCTATAGTGCACCTATATTATATTCATCATATATATCCTCTTCACGACATAAACCTATAGTGCACCTATATTAGATTCATCATATATATCCTCTTCATTACATCAAACCTATAGTGCACCTATATTAGATTCATCATATATATCCTCTGCATCACATCAACCTATAGTGCACCTATATTAGATTCATCATATACATCCTCTTCATTACATCAACCTATAGTGCACCTATATTAGATTCATCATATACATCCTCTTCACTACATCAACCTATAGTGCACCTATATTAGATTTATCATATACATCCTCTTCACTACATCAACCTATAGTGCACCTATATTAGATTCATCACATATATCCTCTTCATTACATCAACCTATAGTGCACCTATATTAGATTCATCACATATATCCTCTGCATCACATCAACCTATAGTGCACCTATATTAGATTCATCATATATATGCTCTTCATTACATCAACCTATAGTGCACCTATATTAGATTTATCCTATACATCCTCTTCATTACATCAACCTATAGTGCACCTATATTAGATTAATCATATACATCCTCTTCATTACATCAACCTATAGTGCACCTATATTAGATTCATCATATATATCCTCTTCACGACAAAAACCTATAGTGCACCTATATTAGATTCATCATATATATCCTCTTCACTACGTCAGCCTATAGTGCACCTATATTAGATTCATCATATATATCCTCTTCACTACATAAACCTATAGTGCACCTATATTAGATTCATCATATATATCCTCTTCACTACATCAACCTATAGTGCACCTATATTAGATTCATCATATATATCCTCTTCATTACATAAACCTATAGTGCACCTATATTAGATTCATCACATATATCCTCTTCATTACATCAACCTATAGTGCACCTATATTAGATTCATCATATATATCCTCTTCACTACATAAACCTATAGTGCACCTATATTAGATTCATCATATACATCCTCTTCATTACATAAACCTATAGTGCACCTATATTAGATTCATCACATATATCCTCTTCATTACATCAACCTATAGTGCACCTATATTAGATTCATCATATATATCCTCTTCACTACATCAAACCTATAGTGCACCTATATTAGATTCATCACATATATCCTCTTCACTACATCAACCTATAGTACACCTATATTAGATTCATCACATATATCCTCTTCACTACATCAACCTATAGTGCACCTATATTAGATTCATCACATATATCCTCTTCACTACATAAACCTATAGTGCACCTATATTAGATTCATCATATATATCCTCTTCACTACATCAACCTATAGTACACCTATATTAGATTCATCACATATATCCTCTTCACTACATCAACCTATAGTACACCTATATTAGATTCATCACATATATCCTCTTCACTACATCAACCTATAGTGCACCTATATTAGATTCATCACATATATCCTCTTCACTACATAAACCCATAGTGCACCTATATTAGATTCATCATATATATCCTATTCACTACATAAACCTATAGTGCACCTATATTAGATTCATCATATACATCCTCTTCACTACATAAACCTATAGTGCACCTATATTAGATTCATCATATATATCCTCTTCACTACATCAACCTATAGTACACCTATATTAGATTCATCACATATATCCTCTTCACTACATCAACCTATAGTACACCTATATTAGATTCATCACATATATCCTCTTCACTACATCAACCTATAGTGCACCTATATTAGATTCATCACATATATCCTCTTCACTACATAAACCCATAGTGCACCTATATTAGATTCATCATATATATCCTATTCACTACATAAACCTATAGTGCACCTATATTAGATTTATCATATACATCCTCTTCACTACATAAACCTATAGTGCACCTATATTAGATTCATCATATACATCCTCTTCACTACATCAACCTATAGTGCACCTATATTAGATTCATCATATATATCCTCTTCACTACATAAACCTATAGTGCACCTATATTATATTCATCATATATATCCTCTTCACTACATCAACCTATAGTGCACCTATATTAGATTCATCATATATATCCTCTACATTACATAAACCTATAGTGCACCTATATTAGATTCATCACATATATCCTCTTCACTACATAAACCTATAGTGCACCTATATTATATTCATCATATATATCCTCTTCACTACATCAACCTATAGTGCACCTATATTAGATTTATCATATATATCCTCTTCATTACATAAACCTACAGTGCACCTATATTAGATTCATCATATACATCCTCTTCACTACATCAACCTATAGTGCACCTATATTAGATTCATCATATATATCCTCTTCACTACATAAACCTATAGTGCACCTATATTAGATTCATCATATATATCCTCTTCACTACATCAACCTATAGTGCACCTATATTAGATTCATCACATATATCCTCTTCACTACATCAACCTATAGTGCACCTATATTAGATTCATCATATACATCCTCTTCATTACATCAACCTATAGTGCACCTATATTAGATTCATCATATATATCCTCTTCATTACATCAACCTATAGTGCACCTATATTAGATTCATCATATACATCCTCTTAATTATATCAAACCTATAGTGCACCTATATTAGATTCATCATATATATCCTCTTCATTACATCAACCTATAGTGCACCTATATTAGATTCATCATATACATCCTCTTAATTATATCAAACCTATAGTGCACCTATATTAGATTCATCATATATATCCTCTTCATTACATAAACCTACAGTGCACCTATATTAGATTCATCATATACATCCTCTTCACTACATCAACCTATAGTGCACCTATATTAGATTCATCACATATATCCTCTTCACTACATCAACCTATAGTGCACCTATATTAGATTCATCATATACATCCTCTTAATTATATCAAACCTATAGTGCACCTATATTAGATTCATCATATATATCCTCTTCATTACATCAACCTATAGTGCACCTATATTAGATTCATCATATATATCCTCTTCATTACATCAACCTATAGTGCACCTATATTAGATTCATCATATATATCCTCTTCACTACATCAACCTATAGTGCACCTATATTAGATTCATCATATATATCCTCTTCACTACATAAACCTATAGTGCACCTATATTAGATTCATCATATATATCCTCTTCATTACATAAACCTATAGTGCACCTATATTAGATTCATCATATATATCCTCTTCATTACATAAACCTATAGTGCACCTATATTAGATTCATCATATATATCCTCTTCATTACATCAACCTATAGTGCACCTATATTAGATTCATCATATACATCCTCTTCACTACATCAACCTATAGTGCACCTATATTAGATTTATCATATATATCCTCTTCATTACATCAACCTATAGTGCAACTATATTAGATTCATCATATACATCCTCTTCATTACATCAACCTATAGTGCAACTATATTAGATTCATCACATATATCCTCTTCATTACATCAACCTATAGTGCACCTATATTAGATTCATCATATATATCCTCTTCACTACATCAACCTATAGTGCACCTATATTAGATTCATCATATACATCCTCTTCACTACATCAACCTATAGTGCACCTATATTAGATTTATCATATATATCCTCTTCATTACATCAACCTATAGTGCAACTATATTAGATTCATCATATACATCCTCTTCATTACATCAACCTATAGTGCAACTATATTAGATTCATCACATATATCCTCTTCATTACATCAACCTATAGTGCACCTATATTAGATTCATCATATACATCCTCTTCATTACATCAACCTATAGTGCACCTATATTAGATTCATCATATATATCCTCTTCACTACATCAACCTATAGTGCACCTATATTAGATTCATCATATACATCCTCTTCATTACATCAACCTATAGTGCACCTATATTAGATTCATCATATACATCCTCTTCATTACATCAACCTATAGTGCACCTATATTAGATTCATCACATATATCCTCTGCATCACATCAACCTATAGTGCACCTATATTAGATTCATCATATACATCCTCTTCATTACATCAACCTATAGTGCACCTATATTAGATTCATCATATACATCCTCTTCACTACATCAACCTATAGTGCACCTATATTAGATTTATCATATACATCCTCTTCACTACATCAACCTATAGTGCACCTATATTAGATTCATCACATATATCCTCTTCATTACATCAACCTATAGTGCACCTATATTAGATTCATCATATACATCCTCTTCACTACATCAACCTATAGTGCACCTATATTAGATTCATCACATATATCCTCTTCACTACATCAACCTATAGTGCACCTATATTAGATTCATCATATACATCCTCTTCATTACATAAACCTATAGTGCACCTATATTAGATTCATCATATATATCCTCTTCACTACATCAACCTATAGTGCACCTATATTAGATTCATCACATATATCCTCTGCATCACATCAACCTATAGTGCACCTATATTAGATTCATCATATACATCCTCTTCACTACATCAACCTATAGTGCACCTATATTAGATTCATCACATATATCCTCTTCACTACATCAACCTATAGTGCACCTATATTAGATTCATCATATATATCCTCTTCATTACATCAACCTATAGTGCACCTATATTAGATTCATCATATACATCCTCTTAATTATATCAAACCTATAGTGCACCTATATTAGATTCATCATATACATCCTCTTCATTACATAAACCTATAGTGCACCTATATAAGATTCATCATATATATCCTCTTCATTACATCAACCTATAGTGCACCTATATTAGATTCATCATATATATCCTCTTCACTACATCAACCTATAGTGCACCTATATTAGATTCATCATATACATCCTCTTCATTACATAAACCTATAGTGCACCTATATAAGATTCATCATATATATCCTCTTCATTACATCAACCTATAGTGCACCTATATTAGATTCATCATATATATCCTCTTCATTACATCAACCTATAGTGCACCTATATTAGATTCATCATATATATCCTTTTCATTACATCAACCTATAGTGCACCTATATTAGATTCATCATATATATCCTCTACATTACATCAACCTATAGTGCACCTATATTAGATTCATCATATATATCCTCTTCATTACATTACCCTATAGTGCACCTATATTAGATTCATCATATATATCCTCTTCACTACATCAACCTATAGTGCACCTATATTAGATTCATCATATACATCCTCTTCATTACATCAACCTATAGTGCACCTATATTAGATTCATCATATATATCCTCATTATTATATCAAACCTATAGTGCACCTATATTAGATTCATCATATATATCCTCTTCATTACATCAACCTATAGTGCACCTATATTAGATTCATCACATATATCCTCTGCATCACATCAACCTAGAGTGCACCTATATTAGATTCATCATATACATCCTCTTCATTACATCAACCTATAGTGCACCTATATTAGATTTATCATATACATCCTCTTCACTACATCAACCTATAGTGCACCTATATTAGATTCATCACATATATCCTCTTCATTACATCAACCTATAGTGCACCTATATTAGATTCATCATATATATCCTCTGCATCACATCAACCTATAGTGCACCTATATTAGATTCATCACATATATCCTCTTCACTACATCAACCTATAGTGCACCTATATTAGATTCATCACATATATCCTCTTCACTACATCAACCTATAGTGCACCTATATTAGATTCATCATATACATCCTCTTAATTATATCAAACCTATAGTGCACCTATATTAGATTCATCATATATATCCTCTTCATTACATCAACCTATAGTGCACCTATATTAGATTCATCATATATATCCTCTTCACTACATCAACCTATAGTGCACCTATATTAGATTCATCATATATATCCTCATTATTATATCAAACCTATAGTGCACCTATATTAGATTCATCATATATATCCTCTGCATCACATCAACCTATAGTGCACCTATATTAGATTCATCATATACATCCTCTTCACTACATCAACCTATAGTGCACCTATATTAGATTCATCACATATATCCTCTTCACTACATCAACCTATAGTGCACCTATATTAGATTCATCATATACATCCTCTTAATTATATCAAACCTATAGTGCACCTATATTAGATTCATCAGATATATCCTCTTCATTACATCAACCTATAGTGCACCTATATTAGATTCATCATATATATCCTCTTCACTACATCAACCTATAGTGCACCTATATTAGATTCATCATATATATCCTCATTATTATATCAAACCTATAGTGCACCTATATTAGATTCATCATATACATCCTCTTCATTACATCAACCTATAGTGCAACTATATTAGATTCATCACATATATCCTCTTCATTACATCAACCTATAGTGCACCTATATTAGATTTATCATATACATCCTCTTCACTACATCAACCTATAGTGCACCTATATTAGATTCATCATATACATCCTCTTCACTACATCAACCTATAGTGCACCTATATTAGATTTATCATATACATCCTCTTCACTACATCAACCTATAGTGCACCTATATTAGATTCATCATATATATCCTCTTCATTACATCAACCTATAGTGCACCTATATTAGATTCATCACATATATCCTCTGCATCACATCAACCTATAGTGCACCTATATTAGATTTATCATATATATCCTCTTCATTACATCAACCTATAGTGCACCTATATTAGATTCACCATATATAGCCTCTTCATTACATAAACCTACAGTGCACCTATATTAGATTCATCATATATATCCTCTTCACTACATCAACCTATAGTGCACCTATATTAGATTCATTATATACATCCTCTTCACTACATCAACCTATAGTGCACCTATATTAGATTCATCATATATATGCTCTTCACTACATCAACCTATAGTGCACCTATATTAGATTCATCATATATATCCTCTTCACTACGTCAACCTATAGTGCACCTATATTCGATTTATCCTATATATCCTCTTCACTACATCAACCTATAGTGCACCTATATTAGATTCATCATATATATGCTCTTCACTACATCAACCTATAGTGCACCTATATTAGATTCATCATATATATCCTCTTCACTACGTCAACCTATAGTGCACCTATATTCGATTTATCCTATACATCCTCTTCACTACATCAACCTATAGTGCACCTATATTAGATTCATCATATATATCCTCTTCACTACGTCAGCCTATAGTGCACCTATATTAGATTCATCATATACATCCTCTTCATTACATTACCTATAGTGCACCTATATTAGATACATCATATATATCCTCTTCATTACATCAACCTATAGTGCACCTATATTAGATTCATCATATATATGCTCTTCATTACATCAACCTATAGTGCACCTATATTAGATTTATCCTATACATCCTCTTCATTACATCAACCTATAGTGCACCTATATTAGATTCATCATATACATCCTCTTCACGACATAAACCTATAGTGCACCTATATTAGATTCATAATATACATCCTCTTCATTATATCAACCTATAGTGCACCTATATTAGATTCATCATATATATCCTCTTCACTACATCAGCCTATAGTGCACCTATATTATATTCATCATATATATCCTCTTCACTACATCAGCCTATAGTGCACCTATATTAGATTCATCACATATATCCTCTTCACTACATCAACCTATAGTACACCTATATTAGATTCATCATATACATCCTCTTCATTACATTACCTATAGTGCACCTATATTAGATTCATCATATACATCCTCTTCACTACATCAACCTATAGTGCACCTATATTAGATTCATCATATATATCCTATTCACTACATAAACCTATAGTGCACCTATATTAGATTCATCACATATATCCTCTTCACTACATAAACCTATAGTGCACCTATATTAGATTCATCACATATATCCTCTTCACTACATAAACCTATAGTGCTCCTATATTATATTCATCATATATATCCTCTTCACTACATCAACCTATAGTGCACCTATATTAGATTCATCACATATATCCTCTACATTACATAAACCTATAGTGCACCTATATTAGATTCATCACATATATCCTCTTCACTACATAAACCTATAGTGCACCTATATTATATTCATCATATATATCCTCTTCACTACATCAACCTATAGTGCACCTATATTAGATTCATCATATACATCCTCTTCACTACATCAACCTATAGTGCACCTATATTAGATTCATCATATATATCCTCTTCACTACATAAACCTATAGTGCACCTATATTATATTCATCATATATATCCTCTTCAATACATCAACCTATAGTGCACCTATATTAGATTCATCACATATATCCTCTTCATTACATCAAACCTATAGTGCACCTATATTAGATTCATCGTATATATCCTCTTCATTACATCAACCTATAGTGCACCTATATTAGATTCATCACATATATCCTCTTCATTACATCAACCTATAGTGCACCTATATTAGATTCATCATATATATCCTCTTAATACATCAACCTATAGTGCACCTATATTAGATTCATCATATACATCCTCTTCATTACATCAACCTATAGTGCACCTATATTAGATTCATCATATATATCCTCTTCATTACATAAACCTATAGTGCACCTATATTAGATTCATCATATATATCCTCTTCATTACATCAACATATAGTGCACCTATATTAGATTCATCATATATATCCTCTTCATTACATTACCTATAGTGCATCTATATTAGATTCATAATATATATCATCTTCACTACATCAACCTATAGTGCACCTATATTAGATTCATCATATATATCCTCTTCATTACATCAACCTATAGTGCACCTATATTAGATTCATCATATACATCCTCTTCATTACATAAACCTATAGTGCATCTATATTAGATTCATCATATATATCCTCTTCACTACATCAACCTATAGTGCACCTATATTAGATTCATCATATATATCCTCTTCACTACATCAACCTATAGTGCACCTATATTAGATTCATCATATACATCCTCTTCACTACATCAACCTATAGTGCACCTATATAGGATTTATCATATATATCCTCTTCACTACATAAACCTATAGTGCACCTATATTAGATTCATCATATACATCCTCTTCATTACATCAAACCTATAGTGCACCTATATTAGATTCATCATATATATCCTCTTCACTACATCAACCTATAGTGCACCTATATTAGATTCATCATATACATCCTCTTCATTACATCAACCTATAGTGCACCTATATTAGATTCATCATATACATCCTCTTCACTACATCAAACCTATAGTACACCTATATTAGATTCATCATATACATCCTCATTATTATATCAAACCTATAGTGCACCTATATTAGATTCATCATATACATCCTCTTCATTACATAAACCTATAGTGCACCTATATTAGATTCATCATATACATCCTCTTCATTACATCAACCTATAGTGCACCTATATTAGATTCATCACATATATCCTCTTCATTACATCAACCTATAGTGCACCTATATTAGATTCATCACATATATCCTCTGCATCACATCAACCTATAGTGCACCTATATTAGATTCATCATATATATCCTCTTCACTATATAAACCTATAGTGCACCTATATTAGATTCATCATATATATCCTCTTCACTATATAAACCTATAGTGCACCTATATTAGATTCATCATATATATCCTCTTCACTACATAAACCTATAGTGCACCTATATTAGATTCATCATATATATCCTCTTCATTACATCAACCTATAGTGCACCTATATTAGATTCATCATATACATCCTCTTCATTACATCAACCTATAGTGCACCTATATTAGATTCATCATATATATCCTCTTCACTACATACACCTATAGTGCACCTATATTAGATTTATCATATATATCCTCTTCACTACATCAACTTATAGTGCACCTATATTAGATTCATCATATATATCCTCTTCATTACATCAACCTATAGTGCACCTATATTAGATTCATCATATATATCCTCTTCACTACATCAACCTATAGTACACCTATATTAGATTCATCATATATATCCTCTTCATTACATAAACCTATAGTGCACCTATATTAGATTCATCATATATATCCTCTTCACTACATCAACCTATAGTGCACCTATATTAGATTTATCATATATATCCTCTTCATTACATCAACCTATAGTGCACCTATATTAAATTCACCATATATATCCTCTTCACTACATCAACCTATAGTGCACCTATATTAGATTTATCATATATATCCTCTTCATTACATAAACCTACAGTGCACCTATATTAGATTCATCATATACATCCTCTTCACTACATCAACCTATAGTACACCTATATTAGATTCATCACATATATCCTCTTCACTACATCAACCTATAGTGCACCTATATTAGATTTATCATATATATCCTCTTCACTACATCAACCTATAGTGCACCTATATTATATTCATCATATATATCCTCTTCACTACATCAACCTATAGTGCACCTATATTAGATTCATCATATATATCCTCTGCATTACATCAACCTATAGTGCACCTATATTAGATTTATCATATATATCCTCTTCATTACATCAACCTATAGTGCACCTATATTAGATTCATCATATACATCCTCTTCATTACATCAACCTATAGTGCACCTATATTAGATTTATCATATATATCCTCTTCACTACATCAACCTATAGTGCACCTATATTAGATTCATCACATATATCCTCTTCACTACATCAACCTATAGTGCACCTATATTAGATTTATCATATATATCCTCTTCATTACATCAACCTATAGTGCACCTATATTAGATTCATCACATATATCCTCTTCACTACATCAACCTATAGTGCACCTATATTAGATTTATCATATATATCCTCTTCACTACATCAACCTATAGTGCACCTATATTATATTCATCATATATATCCTCTTCACTACATCAACCTATAGTGCACCTATATTAGATTTATCATATATATCCTCTTCATTACATCAACCTATAGTGCACCTATATTAGATTCACCATATATATCCTCTTCATTACATAAACCTACAGTGCACCTATATTAGATTCATCATATACATCCTCTTCACTACATCAACCTATAGTGCACCTATATTAGATTCATCACATATATCCTCTTCACTACATCAACCTATAGTGCACCTATATTAGATTCATCATATACATCCTCTTCACTACATCAACCTATAGTGCACCTATATTAGATTTATCATATACATCCTCTTCACTACATCAACCTATAGTGCACCTATATTAGATTCATCATATATATCCTCTTCACTACATCAACCTATAGTGCACCTATATTAGATTCATCATATATATCCTCTTCACTACATCAACCTATAGTGCACCTATATTAGATTCATCATATATATGCTCTTCACTACATCAACCTATAGTGCACCTATATTAGATTCATCATATATATCCTCTTCACTACATAAACCTATAGTGCACCTATATTAGATTCATCATATACATCCTCTTCATTACTTCAACCTATAGTGCACCTATATTAGATTCATCATATATATCCTCTTCACTACATAAACCTATAGTGCACCTATATTAGATTCATCATATATATCCTCTTCACTACGTCAGCCTATAGTGCACCTATATTAGATTCATCATATACATCCTCTTCATTACATTACCTATAGTGCACCTATATTAGATTCATCATATATATCCTCTTCACTACATCAACCTATAGTGCACCTATATTAGATTCATCATATACATCCTCTTCATTACATCAACCTATAGTGCACCTATATTAGATTCATCATATATATCCTCATTATTATATCAAACCTATAGTGCACCTATATTAGATTCATCATATACATCCTCTTCATTACATCAACCTATAGTGCACCTATATTAGATTCATCACATATATCCTCTTCATTACATCAACCTATAGTGCACCTATATTAGATTCATCACATATATCCTCTGCATCACATTAACCTATAGTGCACCTATATTAGATTCATCATATACATCCTCTTCATTACATCAACCTATAGTGCAACTATATTAGATTCATCACATATATCCTCTGCATCACATCAACCTATAGTGCACCTATATTAGATTCATCATATATATCCTCTTCATTACATCAACCTATAGTGCACCTATATTAGATTCATCATATACATCCTCTTCATTACATCAACCTATAGTGCACCTATATTAGATTTATCATATATATCCTCTTCACTACATCAACCTATAGTGCACCTATATTAGATTCATCATATATATCCTCTTCACTACATCAACCTATAGTGCACCTATATTAGATTCATCATATATATCCTCTTCATTACATAAACCTATAGTGCACCTATATTAGATTCATCATATATATCCTCTTCACTACATCAACCTATAGTGCACCTATATTAGATTCATCATATATATCCTCTTCACTACATAAACCTATAGTGCACCTTTATTAGATTTATCACATATATCCTCTTCACTACATAAACCTATAGTGCACCTATATTAGATTCATCATATACATCCTCTTCATTACATCAACCTATAGTGCACCTATATTAGATTCACCATATATATCCTCTTCACTACATCAACCTATAGTGCACCTATATTAGATTCATCATATACATCCTCTTCATTACATAAACCTACAGTGCACCTATATTAGATTCATCATATACATCCTCTACACTACATCAACCTATAGTGCACCTATATTAGATTCATCACATATATCCTCTTCACTACATCAACCTATAGTGCACCTATATTAGATTTATCATATATATCCTCTTCACTACATCAACCTATAGTGCACCTATATTATATTCATCATATATATCCTCTTCACTACATCAACCTATAGTGCACCTATATTAGATTAATCATATATATCCTCTTCATTACATCAACCTATAGTGCACCTATATTAGATTCACCATATATATCCTCTTCATTACATAAACCTACAGTGCACCTATATTAGATTCATCATATACATCCTCTTCACTACATCAACCTATAGTGCACCTATATTAGATTCATCACATATATCCTCTTCACTACATCAACCTATAGTGCACCTATATTAGATTCATCATATACATCCTCTTCACTACATCAACCTATAGTGCACCTATATTAGATTTATCATATACATCCTCTTCACTACATAAACCTATAGTGCACCTATATTAGATTCATCATATACATCCTCTTCACTACATCAACCTATAGTGCACCTATATTAGATTCATCACATATATCCTCTTCATTACATCAACCTATAGTGCACCTATATTAGATGTATCATATACATCCTCTTCATTACATCAACCTATAGTGCACCTATATTAAATTCATCATATATATTCTCTTCAATACATAAACAAACAGAGACATTCCAGCTGGAAGAGCAATAATTTTGCCATCCTCTTTCCCAGAATCTCGTCCCAATATGCGAGAAAGATATAATGATGCCATGGCTATTGTCACAAAATTTGGAAAACCCGATTTATTCATTATATTCACATGTAATCCACAATGGCCGGTGTAACGGAACCCATCACTGTTTTACCCTGTTTTATGATTATTTAATTCTTGGTTAAAATATGATCACATTGCTGTACTGTAGATATGTTGTTTTATGTTCTACAGAATATATTGGTTTAGAATATTACAGCTACTAGGCTAATAGATAATCCTATTACAGAGAATCCTGTTACAGATAAGATAGTCGATTGTATAAAGTGTTTTCATTCTCAAACATAAGAACAAAGAAGGCTGATTTAATCAATGTCTGATTATATCAAGTTGCCAGGGAGGTGTGACTCACCTATTGTCCCTCTATGTGTATTGTGTGGCCAACTATGGGGGATATGTGAAATGTCTGTGTGTCATTTCACATATCCCCAGATAGCTGGGATCTGAGCGCACAAAACCACCGAATAGCGCTCAGATCCTCTTCACACAGTTCAATTGCCATGTAGCTAAAGTCTTTCCCATAGTCTTTCATTATATGAATGGGCTCCATGGCATAGCTATCTGGGGTATCATGGTTCACACAGGGCAAGTACCGAATGACCCCCCTGTATGTAAAGGGCCAGAATGAGTGACATACACTCTAGTATGGCCGAATACTGTGTTTAAAGGGCAATATGTCCCAGGGCCATAGTCGCAGGGCAGGAAGCTGGCAAACAGTCCTCTCCAAGACAAAGTGGCAAAGGGCACTTCGTCACAGCCGGAGATCAAGGAAAATTTAAAACTTGCCCAAAATACTTCTGACCAACCAGATTTAGTGGTGAGAGTATTCAAAATAAAACTCAATTCATTAATACATGATATAACTAAAGCAAACTTATTTGGAAAATGTGTGGCTTTTGTTTATACCATTGAATTTAAAAAAAGAGGCCTGCCACATGCACATATACTTTTAATCCTGCAGGAAAAAAGATAAATTGAATACAGCAAAGAGAGTGTATTCTGTAATTACTGCTGACTTGTCACATCCAGAAAAATATTCCAAACTTTATGAGATTGTAAAACAGAATGATTCATGGTCCATGTGGAAATATCAATACAAATTCACAATGTATGGAAAATAAAAAATGCACAAAAGAATTCCCAAAACAATTTCAAATGATGACTTATGCTATTTGTGATGGATACCCTTTGTATAAAAGAAGAGAAGGACAAACTGCTATTATTCGTGGTCAGAAGGTCGATAATAGATATATGGTTCCATACAATCCACATTTGCTGATGAAGTATAATGCACACATAAATGTGGGTGCTTGCACTTCTATTAAATCCATTAAATATGTGTATAAATATATATACAAAGGATATGATGCAGCAACTGTTGTTGTGCAAGGTGCAAAAAACGAAAAGGAAAACCCCTATTTTACATGACGAACTTTCAAACTATTTAGATGCTCGCTATCTAAGTGCTCCAGAAGCAATGTGGCGTCTTCTGAAATTTGAGATGCATGATCAGTCACATGCTGTGTATCGTTTAGTTGTACATTTGCCACAAAGTCAGTTTGTTTGCTTTACTGCAGGAAATGAAAGAACTGCCTTAGCTCAAAGTGAACACATCGATACCACACTTACTGCTTGGTTTCAATTAAACTGCCAGGACACGCAGGCCAGACAATTTTTATACATTGAGATTCCATATCATTATGTATTTGTAAATGATCAATGGTGACAACTGAAAAAGAGATACTAATAAAATTATACCACAAATTTATACTGTCAGTCCAAGAGACATAGAACGTTTCAGTTTAAGATTACTTCTTTTACATGTTCCCGGTGCACAAAGTTATGAACATTTACGCACAGTGAATGACATAGTTTATGAGACTTTCCTATTAGCTGCAAGACATCAAAACTTCATAGCAGATGATACAGAATGGGAGAGGTGTCTGGAAGAAGCAGCACTATGTCAAATGCCAAAGCAAATGAGAGAACAATTTGCATTCATTTGCATCTTTTGCAATTTACCTGATACATTTGCTTTGTGGGAAACATTTAAATTAAATATGTGTGAAGACTTATTGAAACATTACAATGATCCCATTCAATTCCTAAAAGCGTTAATGGAAATTCAAGAAATATGGATTAAATTCTGCAAGTTTTCATTTGCCAGATCAAGGACTTATAGAGGACATCAACTTTGATGATTATGACACTTTGCTTCAACAACAAAAAACAAGAAAACCTGCTAACTTTAAATACTTTACAATTGCAAGCATTTAATGTTATCACAAATGCTACAGATGATGAAATCGTCAAAGACCGTTATTTCTATCTAGATGGCCCTGGTGGACCAGGAAAAAATTATCTATATAATTTATTGATGAGTTGCATTCGAGCACAGGGTCCAATAGCAATGCCATTTGCAACAACTGGAAATGCCGCACTTTTGATAGAAGTTGGTAGAACTGTGCATAGTGGGTTTAAACTGCCAGTTCCCATTTTAGAAACAGTGTCAGATATTCGACTGAAACATTAAAAAAATTATCATAGATGAGGCAACAATGATCTCATGTCATGCCTTGCAATGTATTGATAGATTATTAAAAGAAGTGATGGATAATAATTTGCCATTTGGTGGAAAGGTAATGTTGTTAGGAGGAGATTTTAGGCAAACATTACCTGTTGTGCCACATGGAAATAGGACTGACATCCACAAAACATGTATCAAGACAAGTAAACTGTGGAAAATATTTGCACACCTCAAATTAGACTTGTTCTGTTATTTTGTCCTATTTGTTGTTTGCTTCACAATAAAAAAAAAAAAAAAAAAAAACATCTTCAAAGTTGTGGCATGTTCTGTAAATTAAATGATGCAAATCCTCAAACACTCCATGTTACTTCCAGGAGGCAACAAAACATGAAAAATGCCAAGGGGGTGAACACTTTTGCAAGGCACTGTATACAACATGTGGGACAGATAGTATTGGGAATCTATTGTACACCCACAAACTTGCATTTTATTACCATTCCTTTTTCATGTAAAAAAAGCCTTCTAGCCTGGACACTTAAACTTTTATTACGATATTGTTATTGTGTGCCATGTTGTGTGCATAAGCCATGTTTTGTGCGTGTGCCATGTTGTGTGCGTAAGCCATGTTGTGTGAGTGTGCCATGTTGTGTGCGTAAGCCATGTTGTGTGAGTGTGCCATGTTGTGTGCGTAAGCCATGTTGTGTGTGCGTAAGCCATGTTGTGTGTGTGTGCCATGTTATGTGCGTGTGCCATGTTATGTGCGTGTGCCATGTTGTGTGCGTGTGCCATGTTGTTCATGGAGGGGGCCTCAATATAGGGTTAATCAGAGTTATTATATTGTGTGTGAGTTTATTGATGTAAAGACATGTTTGGTATGGATATTTTGCAGTTTCCCAAAGGAGTTTAGTAAAGTATATTATCGGGTCCCTGGGGAAGAGGGGTCACCAGATACAAAGTAGGGGGTTCAGCACATTGGAGAAAGAGCTGGCCATTGCCAGGGGACAATGGGCACTGTAATGGAACCCATCACTGTTTTACCCTGTTTTTTGGTTATGGTTAAAATATGATCACATTGCTATACTGTATGTATGTTGTTTTATGTTCTACAGAATATATTGGCTCAGAATATTACAGCTACTAGGCTAATAGATAATCCTATTACAGAGACTCCTCATAAGATAAGGAAGTCTATTGTATAATTGTTTTCATAATGAGACATAAGAACAAAGAGAAGTATAATCTGATCAATGTCTGATTGTATCAAAGTAGCCAGGTAGCCTCAGGGAGGTGTGACCACACCTATTGTCTCTCTATGTGTATTGTGTGGCCAACTATGGGGGATGTGTATTGCCTGTGGAAAGAGGTGTATATATATTTCTGCATAACAAAATAAAGACAGTATTCTTTGACTCCCAATTGAGTGTCGTCCAATCTGGGAGGTTGGGGCTTGTGAGACTGCAGTGCTTCTTGGATATTTTACCGTAGACCAGCGGAGATACTGGACTTCGTGTTCCAACTCCGTTACAGGCACTCAGGTATGAATGAGGAGCCAAGATGGGATTAACTGATATTTTTCTAAATAACATGGGTTGGAATCACTTTAAGGCTGATCTGATTACCTTCAAATTAGATAGTCGTGATCGATCAGGGAAGTGGGAATAGATAAGGAAGGTGGGAGATGGGGAGAAATGAGGAAGGGTGGAGGTGGGGAGACATGAGGAAGGGTGGAGATGGGGAGAGATGAGGAAGGGTGGAGGTGGGGAGAGATGAGGAAGGGTGGAGGTGGGGAGAGATGAAGAAGGTGGGAGATGGGGAGAAATGAGGAAGGGTGGAGGTGGGGAGACATGAGGAAGGGTGGAGATGGGGAGAGATGAGGAAGGGTGGAGGTGGGGAGAGATGAGGAAGGGTGGAGGTGGGGAGAGATGAGGAAGGGGGAGATGGGGAGAGATGAGGAAGGGGGGAGATGGGGAGAGATGAGGAAGGGGGGAGATGGGGAGAGATGAGGAAGGGGGGAGATGGGGAAAGATAAGGAAGGGGGGAGATAAGGAGACAAGAAGAAGAGTGGAGATGAGGAGCTTTGAGGGAGAGATGGGGGAGATATAAGGAAAGGTGGAGATGGGGACAGAAGAAGAAGGTTGGTGATGGGGAGACATAAGGAAGTATGGTGGTGGGGAGAGACAAGGAAGGTGGGAGATGGGGAGACATGAGGAAGGGTGGAGGTGGGGAGACATGAGGAAGGTGGGAGATGGGGAGAAATGAGGAAGGTGAAAGATGAGGAGACATGAGGAAGGTGAGAGATGGGGAGACATGAGTAAGGTGAGAGATGGGGGGACATGAGGAAGGTGAGAGATGGGGAGACATGAGGAAGGTGAGAGATGAGGAGACATGAGAAAGGTGAGAGATGGGGGGACATGAGGAAGGTGAGAGATGGGGAGAGATGAGGAAGGTGTGAGAGGGGTAGACATGAGGAAGGGTGGAGATAGGGAGACATGAGGAAGGGTGGAGGTGGGGAGAGATGAGGAAGGTGTGAGAGGGGGAGACATGAGGAAGGGTGGAGGTGGGGAGACATGAGGAAGATGGGAGATGGGGAGACATGAGGAAGGTGAGAGATGGGGGGACATGAGGAAGGTGAGAGATGGGGAGACATGAGGAAGGTGAGAGATGGGGAGACATGAGGAAGGTGAGAGATGGGGAGACATGAGGAAGGTGAGTGATGGGGAGACATGAGGAAGGTGAGAGATGGGGAGAGATGAGGAAGGGTGGAGGTGGGGAGACATGAGGAAGGGTGGAGGTGGGGAGACATGAGGAAGGGTGGAGGTGGGGAGACATGAGGAAGGTGGGAGATGGGGAGATATGAGGAAGGGTGGAGGTGGGGAGACATGAGGAAGGTGAGAGATGGGGAGAGATGAGGAAGGGTGGAAGTGGGGAGACATGAAGAAGGGTGGAGGTGTGGAGACATGAGGAAGGGTGGAGGTGGGGAGACATGAGGAAGGTGGGAGATGGGGAGACATGAGGAAGGGTGGAGGTGGGGAGACATGAGGAAGGTGAGAGATAGGGAGAGATGAGGAAGGGTGGAGATGGGGAGAAATGAGGAAGGTGTGAGATGGGGAGACATGAGGAAGGTGAGAGATGGGGAGACATGAGGAAGGGTGGAGGTGGGTAGACATGAGTAAGGTGAGAGATGGGGAGAGATGAGGAAGGTGGGAGATGGGGAGACATGAAGAAGGGTGGAGGTGGGGAGAAATGAGGAAGGTGGGAGATGGGGAGACATGAGGAAGGTGAGAGATGGGGAGACATGAGGAAGGTGAGAGATGGGGAGAAATGAGGAAGGGTGGAGGTGGGGAGACATGAGGAAGGTGAGAGATGGGGAGACATGAGGAAGGTGAGAGATGAGGAGACATGAAGAAGGTGAGAGATGGGGAGACATGAAGAAGGTGAGAGATGGGGAGAAATGAGGAAGGTGGGAGATAGGGAGACATGAGGAAGGTGAGAGATGGGGAGACATGAGGAAGGTGAGAGATGGGGAGACATGAGGAAGGGTGGAGGTGGGGAGAGATGAGGAAGGTGTGAGAGGGGGAGACATGAAGAAGGGTGGAGGTGGGGAGAGATGAGGAAGGGTGGAGGTGGGGAGAGATGAGGAAGGTGGGAAATGGGGAGACATGAGGAAGGGTGGAGGTGGGGAGACATGAGGAAGGTGAGAGATGGGGAGACATGAGGAAGGGAGGAGGTGGGGAGAGATGAGGAAGGTGTGAGAGGGGGAGACATGAGGAAGAGTGGAGATAGGGAGACATGAGGAAGGGTGGAGGTGGGGAGAGATGAGGAAGGTGTGAGAGGGGGAGACATGAGGAAGTATGGAAATAGGGAGAGATGAGGAAGGGTGGAGGTGGGGAGAGATGAGGAAGGGTGGAGGTGGGGAGAGATGAGGAAGTTGTTAGATGGGGAGACATGAAAAAGGGTGGAGGTGGGGAGAGATGAGGAAGGGTGGAGGTGGGGAGAGATGAGGAAGGTGGGAGATGGGTGTAACGGAGCTGGAACACGCAGTCCAATATCTCCGCTGGTATATGGTAAAATATCCAAGAGGCACTACAGTTTCACCATCCCCGGCCTCCCATATTGGACGACACACAATTTGGGAGTCAAATGAATACTGACTTTATTTTGTTATTGCAGAAATATTTATACCCATCTCTTCCCACAGGCAATCCACATCCCCCATATTTGGCCGCACAATACACATAAAGAGAACAATAGGTGGGTCACACCTCCCCGAGGCTCCCTGGAAACTTTGATACAATCAGACATTGATTCAATTACACTTCTTTGTTCTTATCTGAGAATGAAAACACTGTATACAATAGACTTCCTTTATCTTATGCGGAGTCTCTGTAACAGGATTATCTCCCATGCTAAGTAGCTGCAAATGTCTGGGACAATATTCTGCAGAGCATCAACCAACATACATGCAGTATAATAGTAGGATCATATTTTAACCATAATAATCATAAAACAGGGTAAAACAGTGATGGGTTCCGTTACACACCTCCCCCGTGACCATAAGCCGGCATACACGGTCTGATCCCAACGGATCTGCCTGGGGATGTCCGGACAAAAGTATTTGTTGGTCAATTCTCTAGTTTGACAACCTATCAGCATTACTGCAATTCACATTTACTCACATTTCCCATATCCCCAGATAGCTGGGATCTGAGCGCACAAAACTACCGAATAGCGCTCAGATCATCTTCACACAGTTCAATTGCCATGTAGCTAAAGTCTTTCCGATAGTCTTGCATTATATGAATGGGCTCCATGGCATAGCTATCTGTGGTATCACCGCTCCCACAGGGCAAGTACAGAATGACCCCCCTGTATGTAAAGGGCTAGAATGAGTGACATACCGTCTGGTATGGCCGAACACTGGTTCCAAAGGGCAATATGTACCAGGGCCATAGTCGCAGGGCAGGAGGCTGGCAAACAGTCCTCTCCAAGACAAAGTGGCGAAGGGCACTTCATCACACATCTCCCCTTTGCTGTGGTGATGGGGCAACACGCTGAGGGGACTTGAGGGGCAGAGGCCAGCGGCACTCTGCCGAGATGCCAGCTCTTCTGCTGGTATAACCTGCAGGACGTATTCCGGCTCAGTAGCCAGGGAAAGGTGGGGGTCAGTGGGGGTTAACATTTCCTCCTGTTTGCAAGTGGATTTACCTTAAAGAGTAAAGGCTGAGAAACTGCAGAGTGCACTAATTGTGCCCAGGTGAGAGGGGTGTGGCTTGACTGTTAAACTTGTATAAAAGGTTTGTGAGCTGGTTTGGGGTCTGTTTACAAGTGGATTTACCTTAAAAAGTAAAGGCTGAGAAACTGCAGAGTGCACTAATTGTGCCCAGGTGAGAGGGGTGTGGCTTGACTGTTAAACTTGTGTAAAAGGTTTGTGAGCTGGTTTGGGGTCTGTTTACAAGTGGATTTACCTTAAAAAGTAAAGGCTAATAAACTGCAGAGTGCACTAATTGTGCCCAGGTGAGAGGGGTGTGGCTTGACTGTTAAACTTGTGTAAAAGGTTTGTGAGCTGGTTTGGGGTCTGTTTACAAGTGGATTTACCTTAAAAAGTAAAGGCTAATAAACTGCAGAGTGCACTAATTGTGCCCAGGTGAGAGGGGTGTGGCTTGACTGTTAAACTTGTATAAAAGGTTTGTGAGCTGGTTTGGGGTCTGTTTACAAGTGGATTTACCTTAAAAAGTAAAGGCTAATAAACTGCAGAGTGCACTAATTGTGCCCAGGTGAGAGGAGTGTGGCTTGACTGTTAAACTTGTATAAAAGGTTTGTGAGCTGGTTTGGGGCCTGTTTACAAGTGGATTTACCTTAAAAAGTAAAGGCTAATAAACTGCAGAGTGCACTAATTGTGCCCAGGTGAGAGGGGTGTGGCTTGACTGTTAAACTTGTATAAAAGGTTTGTGAGCTGGTTTGGGGCCTGTTTACAAGTGGATTTACCTTACAAGTAAAGGCTGATAAATTGCAGAGTGCACTAATTGTGCCCAGGCGAGAAGGCAGAAGTTAATAGAAACCGGAGAAGGGGAACTTGTGAGCTTGCGAACATTTTCAGTATCAAGTGCAATTCTAGTAAAAGCCTAGGAGTTTAAATAAAAGGAGGGCCTTCAAAGAAAAGGGAGGGCAGATTTATAGTGCAAAGGAGGAAAACTTTATATAAATATATTATATTATATTCTTTATTTTTCCCACTGAAATTTCGTAGACAATAATAATAATTATGAGTCAGTCCAGTGGCAACCTTATTCAGTGTACATCCTGTCAAATGTATGCACTACTGGAACATATGATCCAGGGTCCATACCTCTGGGACAGGTGTGAGCATGTTGCCTCTTTGGAATCTCAAATTGAAGATCTGGAGAGGAGAATTGCAGCACTTAGTGATATTGCTCCACTGGAAAGGGAATTGGTGCTCACGGAGCACAGTTTAGCTGGGCCTAGTATGGAGGGAGGAGCTGGGGCTAGGGAGGATGGCCAGGGAGGTAGCTGGGTTACAGTTACAAGGGGAAGCAGGGGGAACAGGAGGAGGCAGGCCAGTTCTGAGTTGTCAAACACCAACAGATTTGCCAGATTGAGTGAAACTGTTGGCGATGTCCATTCAGGAATGGCAATGCCAGATAGAGCTGTTCCCTCTAACAGCCGGGCGAACAGCTCTACTGGAGAAGAGGGAGGGCAGAATAGGCAGAGCAACAGACATGTTTTGGTGGTAGGGGACTCTATTATTAGGAAGGTAGACAGGGTAATTTGTCACCCAGATCCCAGCAATCGAACAGTTTGCTGTCTCCCGGGTGCTCGGGTTCGGCATGTTGTGGATCGGGTGGATAAATTATTGGGAGGGGCTGGTAATGAACCGGCGGTCTTGGTACACATTGGTACCAATGACAAAGTTAGTGGAAGATGGAGCGTCCTAAAGAATGATTTTAGAGAATTAGGGAATAAGCTTAAAGCAAGGACCTCCAAGGTAGTATTTTCTGAGATACTACCAGTGCCACGTGCTAGCCCAGGGAGGCAGAAGGAGCTTAGGGAGGTTAATGCGTGGCTAAAAAAGTGGTGCAGTGCAGAGGGTTTTGGGTTTTTAGAGCACTGGGCTGACTTCTCACTTGGGTACAATCTCTATAGCAGGGATGGATTGCACCTTAATGATGAGGGCGCTTTTGTGCTAGGGAATAGGATGGTAGAACGGCTGGGGGAGTTTTTAAACTTGTAGGTGGGGGGGAGGGACTATATAGAAGTATTGGGGTAAATAGGGTAGAGAGGGAAAGGGATGAATTATTTACCCATGGGGGAGGAGAAGGGGGGAGGGTTACAATAGAAAGTAGGGAGATATTAATAGGGGCCTCAAATACAGTGGCAGGCACTTCACATCAGAAGAGCCATAGCAACATAAAGTGTATGATTGCAAACGCAAGAAGTTTGCCTGGGAAAATGGATGAGCTAGAAATATTAGCAGTACAAGAAAAATGGGGCTTAATAGGCATTACGGAAACATGGTGGGATGAATCTCATGACTGGACTGTTAATCTGGATGGTTATAACCTATTTAGGAAAGATAGGGGCAATGGTAAAAGAGGAGGAGGGATCTGTCTTTATGTTAAGCCTGAATTTAAGCCTATAGTTAGAGAAGATATTTATGCTGGCACTAACGGCATCATTGAATCCTTGTGGGTTGAGCTAAATAGTGGAGGAGCTAATTCTAAATGCATATTGGTGGGAGTATGCTATAAACCCCCAAATATAGCTGAAAGTGAGGAAATACAATTATTGTTACAGATTGGAAATGCAGCTAAGCATGGGCAAGTTCTAATAATGGGAGACTTTAATTACCCTGATATAAACTGGATAAACGAGACCAGCAGCTCAGCTAAGGGGAGCAGGTTCTTGAGTACACTCAGGGATCATTATCTAGCCCAGGTAATAGAAGAACCTACTAGAAATGGGGCCATCTTGGATTTAGTCATCACAAGTAATATTGATATAATATCAAATGTAAAAATAGGGGAACCCTTGGGGAACAGTGATCACAACACAGTCTCATTTGAGATTGAATACAAAAAACAGAGTTGTAAGGGGCCAACAAAAACTCTAAATTTTAAAAGGGCTAACTTTAATGGGCTACGGGCAGCAATACAACATATAGACTGGGACAAAGAACGTACAGGGAAGAATACTGAAAATAAATGGACAACATTCAAATCCTTACTAAATAAACATACTCATCAGCATGTACCATGTGGAAATAAAATAAATAGGAGTAAATCACATCCCATGTGGCTTAACAATGACTTAAAGATCATGATGAGGAAAAAGAAGTATGCATTTAAATTATACAAGAAGGAGGGAACAGAGGCATCTTTATGTGACTATAAGGAAATCAACAAGGCTTGCAAAAGGGCTATTAGACTGGCTAAAATAGAAAATGAGAAGTCAGTTGCAATGGAAAGTAAGACTAACCCTAAAATATTTTATAAATATATTAATGGGAAGAAGGCCAGGAAGGAATCGATAGGACCATTACAATGTGACACAGGCCATCTGATAATTAGTGACCAGGAAAAGGCAGATGAGCTAAATAGGTTCTTTTCTTCGGTTTACACAGGGGAGGTACCAGTGGTTGGGACACTGCAACATAATGGGGCTACACTACCTTCACTAAATAATTGGTTAACGCAGGAAGAAATACAAAAGAGGTTGGAGAAAATAAATGTTAATAAAGCCCCAGGTCCTGATGGAATACATCCAAGGGTACTGAGGGAGCTGGGTTCTGTAATAGCCAAACCATTATATCTAATCTTTAAAGACTCGCTCACTACAGGGTCTCTACCAGATGACTGGAGAAAAGCAGAGGTGATACCTATATTTAAGAAGGGATCTAGAGCAAATCCGGGGAATTATAGACCAGTGAGCCTCACTTCTGTAGTTGGGAAGCTTTTAGAAGGGTTAATAAGGGACAGAATACAAGAATATGTCTATTTGAACAGGATCATAGGTAGCAGTCAACATGGATTTATGAAGGAAAGGTCGTGTCAGACCAATCTAATTAGTTTTTATGAGGAGGTTAGTAGGAACTTGGATCAGGGCAACTCAGTGGATGTAGTCTTTTTAGATTTTTCAAAGGCATTTGATACAGTGCCACATGGAAGACTAGTGAGCAAACTAAGGGATACAGGAATTGCAGTAAATATCTGCTCATGGATCGAGAGCTGGCTAAAAGACAGGAAGCAAAGGGTTGTTGTAAATGGAACATACTCCGATTGGTCTAATGTGATAAGTGGGGTTCCTCAGGGCTCAGTATTGGGTCCTCTCCTTTTTAACATATTTATTAATGACATTGAAGTAGGACTCGAATGTAGTGTCTCCATTTTTGCTGATGACACTAAGTTGTGCAAGGTAATAAAATCAGATAATGATGTACTTTCCCTACAAAAGGATTTGCATAAATTAGAGAAATGGGCGGCTAAATGGCAGATGAGATTTAATACAAATAAATGTAAGGTTATGCATTTGGGAAGGAAAAATAGCCAAGCAATCTATAATCTTAATGGAGCAAATCTAGGGGTATCAGATATTGAAAGGGATTTGGGAGTACTAGTGGACAACCACCTAGGTAACAGCGCTCAAAGCCAAGCAGCGGCTGCAAAGGCAAATAAAATATTAGCATGTATTAGGAAGGGTATAGAAGCCAGGGAAGAAGATATAATTCTGCCACTATACAAATCTCTAGTACGCCCTCATTTGGAATATGGAGTACAATTTTGGGCACCACCTCACAAAAAAGACATCTTAGAGCTGGAAAAAGTACAGAGAAGGGCTACAAAACTAATAAGGGGAATGGAGGGGCTAAGTTATGAAGAAAGACTAGCAAAATTAAACTTATTTTCGCTAGAAAAAAGGCGTCTAAGAGGAGATATGATTACGTTATTTAAATACATACAGGGTCCATATAAGGCTTTGTCAAGAGAGCTTTTTGTAGCAAGAGATTTTCAACTGACAAGAGGACATCCGTTGAGGTTAGAGGAAAAAAGATTTCACCTTAAACAAAGAAAAGGGTTCTTCACAGTTAGGGTGGTTAAACTGTGGAATTCTCTACCAAAGGAGGTGGTGACAGCGAATTCGATAGACAACTTCAAAAAGGGGTTAGATATATTTCTGAATAAAGAGGGCATTCAAGGCTATCCTAGATAACTAGCGAAGGAATATTGATCCAGGGAGAAATTTGATCGCCAGTTTCTGGGGTCAGGAAGGAATTTTGCTTTTTTTCCCCCTTATGAGACAATTGGCAAAGTTTCAATGGGGTTTTTTTTATGTTTGCCTTCCTCTGGATCAATTAACAATAATTAACAATTAACAATAATAATAAATAGTCCAAATTAAAAAGATCAATAGAGATCTAAAAAGGTTGAACTTGATGGACTAACTCTTTATTCATTCTCCAATACTATACTATTAATAATTATTTAATCAATAATTTAATTAATAACTAATCCGCATATTGCAGATCAGAGGAGATCTTAACAGGTTGAACTTGATGGACTGAAAGTCTTTTTTCAACCTTAATTACTATGTAACTATGTAACTATGTAACTATGTAACCCTGGGGCCACATTAGGAGTTAGCTGGGGAGGGGAATTTGTACTTACCCCCTCCTCCGGTTGTCCCAGTGAGAGTAGTTGGGGATCTGGACAGGCTGTCCAGCATCCCGGTAGGTCAGGCACAGAGACCATGGTCCCATCTGCGCCGTCTGGGGGATTGGTGTCTCCCCTTGTTAGGGTAAGCTGTCGCTGGGGGGAGAGGGCAACATCTTCAGCTCCCTGGGGTTCACACTGCCGCTGGGTGGGAAGGACGACACCTTCTGCCCCCTGGGGTTCACACTGCCGCTGGGGAGGAAGGATGACACCTTCTGCCCCCTGGGGTTCACACGGCCGCTGGGGGGGAAGGACGACACCTTCTGCACCCTGGGGTTCACACTGCCGCTGGGGAGGAAGGACGGCCCCTTCTGCTCCCTGGGGTACACACTGCCGCTGGGGAGGAAGGACGGCACCTTCTGCTCCCTGGGGTACACACTGCCACTGGGGGGGAAGGACGACACCTTCGGCCCCCTGGGGTACACACTGCCGCTGGGGAGAAAGGACGGCACCTTCTGCTCCCTGGGGTACACACTGCCGTTGGGGAGAAAGGACGGCACCTTCTGCTCCCTGGGGTACACACTGCCGCTGGGGAGGAAGGACGACACCTTCAGCTCCCTGGGGTACACACTGCCGCTGGGGAGGAAGGACGACACCTTCGGCCCCCTGGGGTACACACTGCCGCTGGGGAGAAAGGACGGCACCTTCTGCTCCCTGGGGTACACACTGTCGCTGGGGAGGAAGGACGACACCTTCAGCTCCCTGGGGTACACACTGTCGATGGGGAGGAAGGACGACACCTTCAGCTCCCTGGGGTACACACTGCCGCTGGGGAGGAAGGACGACACCTTCAGCTCCCTGGGGTACACACTGCCGCTGGGGAGGAAGGACGACACCTTCTGCCCCCTAGGGTTCACACTGCCGCTGGGGAGGAAGGACGGCACCTTCAGCTCCCTGGGGTACACCCTGTCGCTGGGGAGGAAAATTAGTTGGAGTATTCCACGTGGAGTGGTTTCTGTTTCTGGGACAGTCCCTCTGCATGTGGCCCTGCTGGTTACACGTGTGGCACCTGATGTACCGTGGAGGGGTTTGGTAGTTCCCACCACCCGGACGCAGTGCTGGGGGGGGGGGGGGGGGGGTTAATGGTGGGAGATGAGTTAGCAGCTCCCAAGATGGACCGCTCCCGTGCCCGCTGCTTTTCAATTATGTATTTGTGGACATCTGTCATTAACCATTCCAAGGTTTTTATGGGAAGCGTACCTGGGAAAAAGGCCAGTCTGCTTTGGAGTTCTCTTCCACACTCATTTTGTGGGGTAATACGAGGTACTGTAACCATGAGTTCCTTTCTGTCTGCATCCCTGTAGTCCGCGGCCGCCTCCTCCTCCTCATGATGGAACGCTGTCTGAAAACTAGCCGGTTCCATCCTGCTGTAGCCAGGGGCGCTGTACGGATACTAGCGTTGCCCTCAATTTGTACTCCACGGAATGGTGTCTCCTGTAGCTGTCCTTCTGACCATGGGAACAATTCCGCCACTTGCCACCAAATGTAACGGAGCTGGAACACGCAGTCCAATATCTCCGCTGGTATATGGTAAAATATCCAAGAGGCACTACAGTTTCACCATCCCCGACCTCCGATATTGGACGACACACAATTTGGGAGTCAAATGAATACTGACTTTATTTTGTTATTGCAGAAATATTTATACCCATCTCTTCCCACAGGCAATCCACATCCCCCATATTTGGCCGCACAATACACTTAAAGAGAACAATAGGTGGGTCACACCTCCCCGAGGCTCCCTGGCAACTTTGATACAATCAGACATTGATTCAATTACACTTCTTTGTTCTTATCTGAGAATGAAAACACTGTATACAATAGACTTCCTTTATCTTATGCGGAGTCTCTGTAACAGGATTATCTCCCATGCTAAGTAGCTGCAAATGTCTGGGACAATATTCTGCAGAGCATCAACCAAAATACATGCAGTATAATAGTAGGATCATATTTTAACCATACTAATCATAAAACAGGGTAAAACAGTGATGGGTTCCGTTACAATGGGGAGACATGAGGAAGGTGGGAGACGGGGAGACATGAGGAAGGGTGGTAGTGGGGAGAGATGAGGATGGTAGGAGATGGGGAGACATGAAGAAGGGTGGAGGTGGGGAGAGAGGAGGAAGGTTTGAGATGGGGAGACATGAAGAAGGATGAAGTTGGGGAGACATGAGGAAGGTGAGAGATGGGGAGAGATGAGGAAGGTGGGAGATGGGGAGAAATGAGGAAGGTGGGAGATGGGGAGACATGAGGAAGGGTGGAAGTGGGGAGAGATGAGGAAGGTGGAAGATGGGGAGACATGAGGGAAGGTGAGAGGTCAGGAGAGATGAGGAAGGTGGGAGATGAGGGAAGTGGGAGGTCAGGAGAGATACATAACCATAAATACATAAAATCTAGTTCAGAAATACAAAACATCTAAAAAACTATTTTTAAAGAGAGTGTAAACAAATATAAAAACATAAACACTAATAAAGGTTCTAAAAATATAATAATGAAAATAAAAATAACAAAAGGTGGGAACGTTTATAGAAATGTGATATTAGTAATGTAAGGGGGGGGGGGGCTCCTTTTCTTGTTTGTCCTAATCTGTTATACAACACGTGGGACAGATAGTATTGGGAATCTATTGTACACCCACAAACTTGCATTTTATTACCATTTTCATGTAAATCTAGCATAGTAGGCCACTAAATAACATTACAATTTCTTTCAATTTACTAGTGAGGTTATGGCCTATAAACAACTTTTATTCATATTTATCTGTTGCTTTGGTGATAATTTTCTTAGATTAACATAATTTATTTTCCTCGCAAAAAACTGCTATTAATTGCACTTGCTCTAATTAATGACGGAAAGAGAATATGATGCTATGTCCCTTTAACAAATATACATTTTTGCTCTGTGTGTTTTATAATAAAGTCAGCTGACACTGACAAACACTACTATGTTACTATGGCATTTACTGACACCTCCTGGTCAAAATCAGAACTACATTTGTCCATAAAATGATATCATGCATCTCAAAGACCACAGAGGGAATTTTGAATCTCATCTCACCAGTGGCGGCTGGGGAACTTTCAAGTTGGAGGGGCGCCAGAACAAGTCTTGGCTCCTCCCCTTGCACAGACTCCACCTATTTTATACCCCTCCTCTGTTGTCATATTGACCTTTATATGCCCCGCCCAATGACCTTATACTTGCCCCGCCCATTGAAATAGACTCCCCCTACTGATTTTTTAATACTGTTTAAAAATTCTTCAATCTTGGGATTCAGGCAAATAATAACATTTCTCTTCTGCTTGATTGTAATGACACTCACCCACAGTTGACTCTCCTTCTTGGGGTGTCTTCCAAGTGTAGTAGTCCAGCCGCAGAGTGTTTGGACCTGGGCGTGATATAAAGCAAGCAAACAAATCAGAGAGTGCAAGACCCAAACCGTAATTACAAAAAACAAGCGAGACTAGGCCCCAACCATAAAAAAAAAAACATATTATACAAAACGGGACTATGTAGGCCACAACCGGACTTTAAAAACCCACATTATATCAAGCAGGACAATATAGGGCAAAACCGTACCTAAAAAAACTTTAAAATACCAATTGGGACTATATAGGCCCCAACCGGACCTTAAAAACCCACATTACACCAAGCAGGATCCTATAGGCCCCAATCGTACCTTTAAAATCTTAAAATACCAAACGGAACTATATAGGTCCCGACCGGACCTTAAAAACCCAAATTACACCAAGCGGGACTATATAGGCCCCAACCTGACCTTAAAAGCCCACATTACACCAAACGGGACCATATAGGCCCAAACCAGACTTTAAAAAGATTAAAATAATGAGCAGGACTATATAGGCCCCAACTAGACCTTTAAAACCTTAAAATACCAGGCGGGACCATAAAGGCCCAAACCGGACCTTAAAGACCCATATTACACCAAGAAAGACTATATAGGCCCAAACTGGACCTTAAAAGCCCACATTACCCCAAGCGGGACCATATAGGCCCCAATCGTACCTTTAATACCTTAAAATACAAAGCAGGACTATATAGGCACCAACCGGTCCTCAAAATCCCACATTACACCAAGCCGGACTATATAGGCCCCAAAGGGACCTTAAAATCCACATTACACCAAGCGGGACCCTATAGGTCTTAATCGTACCTTTAAAACCTTTAAATACCAAGCGGCACTACATAGGCCCAAACCAGACCTTTAAAACTTTAAAAAAAACAAGCGGGACCATATAGGCCCCAACCGGACCTTACAAACCCACATTAGACCAAACGGGACTATATAGGCCCCAACCGGACCTTTAAAACCTTAAAATACCAAGCAGGACCATATAGGCCCAACCGGACTTTAAAAACCCACATTACACCAAGCGGGACTACAAAGGCCCAAACTAGACCTTTAAAATCTTAAAATACAAAAGCGGGACCATATAGGCCCCAACCGCACCTTTAAAACACCAAGCGGGACTATATAGGCCCAAACCAGTTTTCAAAAACCCACATTACAACAAACGGGACTACAAAGGCCCAAATTAGAATTTTTAAAACCTTAAAATGCAAAAGCGGGACCATATAGGCCCCAACAGGACCCTTAAAACCTTAAAATACCAAGCGGGACTATATAGGCCTAAACCGGACCTTAGAAACCCACATTACAACAAGCGGGACCATATAGGCCCCAACGGGACCTTAGAAACCCACATTACAACAAGCGGGACCATATAGGCCTTAATGATACCTTTAAAACCTTAAAATACCAAGCGGCACTATATAGGCCCCAATAGGACCTTAAAACTCCCCATTACACCAAAATGGACTATATAGGCCCAAACCAAACCGTTAAAACTTAAAAAAAAACAAGCGGGACCATATAGGACACAACCGAACCTTAAAAACCCACATTAGACCAAACGGGACTATATAGGCCCCAACCGGACCTTTACAACCTTAAAATACCAAGCAGGACCATATAGGCCCCAACCGGACTTTAAAAACCCACATTACACCAAGAAAGACTATATAGGCCCAAACCGGACCTTAAAAGCCCACATCACACCAAGAAAGACTCTATAGGCTAAAACCAGACCTTAAAAGCCCACATTACTCCAAGCGGGACCATATAGGCCCCAACGGACCTTAAAAGCCCACATTACTCCAAACAGGACTATATAGGCCCCAAACGGATCTTTAAAACTTTAAAATACCAAGCGGGACTATATAGTCCCAAACCGGACCTTAAAAACCCACATTACACCAAACGGGAGTATATTGGCCCCAACCGGACCTTTAAAACCTTAAAATACCAAGCAGGAATATATATGCCCAAACCGGTGCTCAAAAATCCACATTACACCAAACAGGACTATATAGGCCCCAATCGGACCTTAAAAGCCGACATTACACCAAGGGGGACCATATAGGCCCCAACCGGACCTTAAAAGCCCACATTACACCAAGCAGGACCATATAGGCCCCAACCAAACCTTGAAAACCCACATTACACCAAACAGGACTATATAGGCCCCAACTGGACTTTAAAAACCCACATTACAGCAAGAAAGACTATATAGGCCCCAACCGGACCTTTATAACCTTAAAGTACCAAGCAGGACTATATAGGCCCCAACCGGACCTTAAAAACCCACATTACACCAAGCGGGACTATATTGGCCCCAACCAGTTTTCAAAAACCCACATTACAACAAACGGGATCATATAGGCCCCAACCGGACCTTACAAACCCACATTAGACCAAACGGGACTATATAGGCCCCAACCGGACCTTTATAACCTTAAAGTACCAAGCAGGACCATATAGGCCCAACCGGACTTTAAAAACCCACATTACACCAAGCGGGACTACAATGGCCCAAACTAGACCTTTAAAATCTTAAAATACAAAAGCGGGACCATATAGGCCCCAACCGCACCTTTAAAACACCAAGCGGGACTATATAGGCCCAAACCAGTTTTCAAAAACCCACATTACAACAAACGGGACTACAAAGGCCCAAATTAGAATTTTTAAAACCTTAAAATGCAAAAGCGGGACCATATAGGCCCCAACAGGACCCTTAAAACCTTAAAATACCAAGCGGGACTATATAGGCCCAAACCGGACCTTAGAAACCCACATTACAACAAGCGGGACCATATAGGCCTTAATGATACCTTTAAAACCTTAAAATACCAAGCGGGACTATATAGGCCCCAATAGGACCTTAAAACTCCCCATTACACCAAAATGGACTATATAGGCCCAAACCAAACCGTTAAAACTTTTTAAAAAACAAGCGGGACTATATAGGCCAAAACCGGACCTTTAAAACCTTAAAATCCCCAACGGTACCATGTAGGCCCAACCGGAACTTTAAAACCTTAAAATACTAAGCGGGACTAAATAGGCCAAAAACGACTTGAAAAACCCACATTACACCAAACGGGATCATATAGGCCCCAACCGGACCTTAAAAACGCACATTACACCAAACGGGACAGTATAGGCCCAAAGCGGACCATAAAAACCCACATTACACCAAACGGGATCATATAGGCCCCAACCGGACCTCAAAAACGCACATTACACCAAATGGGACAGTATAGGCCCAAACCGGACCATTAAAACCCACATTACACAAAACGGGACCATATAGGCCTCAACCGGACATTAAAAACCCCCATTACACCAAGCAGAACCATATAGGCCCCAACCGGACCTTAAAAACCTGCATTAGACCAAACATGACCATATAGGCCTAAACTGTACCTTAAAAACCCACATTACACCAAGCGGAACCATATAGGCCCCAACCGGACCTTTAAAACTTTAAAATACCAAGCAGAACTATATAGGCCCAAACCGGATCTTTAAAACTTAAAAAAAAACAAGCGGGACCATTTAGGACACAACCGGACCTTAAAAACCCACATTAGACCAAACAGGACTATATAGGCCCCAACCGGACATTTAAAACCTTAAAATACTAAGCAGGACCATATAGGCCCCAACCGGACTTTAAAAACCCACATTACACCAAGAAAGACTATATAGGCCCCAACCGGACCTTAAAAGCCCACATTACACCAAGGGGGACCATATAGGCCCAAACCAGACCCTTAAAACTTAAAAAAAAAAAAAAACAGGACCATATAGGACACATCCGGACCTTAAAAACCCACATTACACCAAACGGGATTATATAGGCCCCAAACGGATCTTTAAAACTTTAAAATACCAAGTGGGACTATATAGTCCCAAACCGGACCTTAAAAACCCACATTACACCAAATGGGACTATATAGGCTCCAACTGTACCTTAAAAACCCACATTACGCCAAGCGGGACCATATAGGCCCCAATCGGACCTTAAAAATCCACATTTCACCAAGTGGAACCATATAGGTCATAATCGTACCTTTAAAACCTTAAAATACCAAGCAGGACTATATAGGCCCAAACCGGTTTTCAAAAACCCACATTACAACAAACGGGACCATATAGGCCCCAACCGGACCTTAAAAACCCTAATTACACCACGCAGGACTACAACGGCCCAAATTAGACCTTTAAAACCTTAAAATACAAAAGCGGGACCATATAGGCCCCAACGGGATCTTTAAAACCTTTAAATACCAAGCAGGACTGCATAGGCCCAAACCAGACCTTTAAAACTTAAAAAAAAAACAAGCGGGACCATATAGGACACAACCGAACCTTAAAAACCCACATTAGACCAAACGGGACTATATAGGCCCCAACCGGACCTTTACAACCTTAAAATACCAAGCAGGACCATATAGGCCCCAACCGGACTTTAAAAACCCACATTACACCAAGAAAGACTATATAGGCCCAAACCGGACCTTAAAAGCCCACATCACACCAAGAAAGACTCTATAGGCTAAAACCAAACCTTAAAAGCCCACATTACTCCAAGCGGGACCATATAGGCCCCAACGGACCTTAAAAGCCCACATTACTCCAAACAGGACTATATAGCCCCAACCGGACCTTTAAAACCTTAAAATACCAAGCAGGACTATATATGCCCAAACCGGTGCTCAAAAATCCACATTACACCAAACAGGACTATATAGGCCCCAATCGGACCTTAAAAGCCGACATTACACCAAGGGGACCATATAGGCCCCAACCGGACCTTAAAAGCCCACATTACACCAAGCAGGACCATATAGGCCCCAACCAAACCTTGAAAACCCACATTACACCAAACGGGACTATATAGGCCCCAAACGGATCTTTAAAACCTTAAAGTACAAAGCAGGACTATATAGGCCCCAACTGGACTTTAAAAACCCACATTACAACAAGAAAGACTATATAGGCCCCAACCGGACCTTTATAACCTTAAAGTACCAAGCAGGACTATATAGGCCCCAACCGGACCTTAAAAACCCACATTACACCAAGCGGGACTATATTGGCCCCAACCGGACCTTTAAAACACCAAGCGGGACTATATAGGCCCAAACCAGTTTTCAAAAACCCACATTACAACAAACGGGACCATATAGGCCCCAACCGGACCTTAAAAACCCACATTACACCAAGCGGGACCATATAGGTCGTAATCGTACCTTTAAAACCTTAAAATACCAAGCAGGAAAATATAAGCCCCAAACGGATTTTAAAAACCCACATTACACCAAGCGGGACTACAAAGGCCCAAACTAGACCTTTAAAACCTTAAAATACCAAGCGGGACTATATAGGCCCAAACCGGTCCTTAGAAACCAACATTACACCATGCGGGACCATATAGGCCCCAACGGGACCTTAGAAACCCACATTACACCAAGCGGGACCATATAGGCCCCTATCGGACCTTAAAAACCCACATTACACCAAGTGGAACCATATAGGTCATAATCGTACCTTTAAAACCTTAAAATACCAAGCGGGACTATATAGGCCCCAATCAGACCTTAAAAGCCGACATTACACCAAGGGGGACCATATAGGCCCCAACCGGATCTTAAAAGCCCACATTACACCAAGCAGGACTACATATAGGCTAAAACCAGACCTTAAAAGCCCACATTACTCCAAGCAGGACCATAGAGGCCCCAACCAAACCTTGAAAACCCACATTACACCAAACGGGACTATATAGGCCCCAAACGGATCTTTAAAATTTTAAAATACCAAGCGGGACTATATAGTCCCAAACCGGACCTTAAAAACCCACATTACACCAAACGGGACTATATAGGCTCCAACTGGACCTTAAAATCCACATTACACCATGCGGGATCATATAGGTCTTAATCGTACCTTTAAAACCTTTAAATACCAAGCAGGACTACATAGGCCCAAACCAGACCTTTAAAACTTTAAAAAAAACGAGCGGGACCATATAGGCCCCAACAGGACCTTACAAACCCACATTAGACCAAACGGGACTATATAGGCCCCAACCGGACCTTTAAAACCTTAAAATACCAAGCAGGACCATATAGGCCCAACCGGACTTTAAAAACCCACATTACACCAAGAAAGACTATATAGGCCCCAACCGGACCTTAAAAGCCCACATTACACCAAGCGGGACCATATAGGCCCCAACCGGACCTTAAAAGCCCACATTACACCAAGCAGGACTATATAGGCCCAAACCAAACCTTTAAAACTTTTTAAAAAACAAGCGGGACCATATAGGCCCCAACCAGACCTTAAAAAACACATTATACTAAACGGGACTATGTAGGCCCAACCGGACCTTTAAAACCTTAAAATCACAAACGGGACTATGTAGGCCCAACCGGACCTTTAAAGCCTTAAAATACCAAGCGGGACTATATAGGCCAAAACCGGACCTTTAAAACCTTAAAATCCCCAACGGTACCATATAGGCCCAACCGGACCATTAAAACCTTAAAATACTAAGCGGGACTAAATAGGCCAAAAACGACTTGAAAAGCCCACATTACACCAAACGGGATCATATAGGCCCCAACCGGACCTTAAAAATGCACATTACACCAAACGGGACCGTATAGGCCCAAACCGGACCATAAAAACCCACATTACACCAAGCGGGACCATATAGGCCCCAACCGCACCTTTAAAACCCACATTACACCAAGCGGGACCATATAGGTCGTAATCGTACCTTTAAAACCTTAGAATACCAAGCAGGAAAATATAAGCCCCAAACGGATTTTAAAAACCCACATTACACCAAGCGGGACTACAAAGGCCCAAACTAGACCTTTAAAACCTTAAAATACCAAGCGGGACTATATAGGCCCAAACCAGTTTTCCAAAACCCACATTACAACAAACGGGACCATATAGGCCCCAACGGGACCTTAAAAACCCACATTACACCAAGCGGGACTACAAAGGCCCAAATTAGACTTTTAAAACCTTAAAATGCAAAAGCGGGACCATATAGGCCCCAACCGGACCCTTAAAAACTTAAAATACCAAGCGGGACTATATAGGCCCACACCGGACCTTAGAAACCCACATTACAACAAGCGGGACCATATAGGCCTTAATGATACTGTAACGGATCTCCTGGCACCCCGACCGAGTACCTCCGTTGATAGACGCGTCCTAGTTTGAGTCGAGGCCTACAAGCACCGCACCGGACACCAAAACCACCACAGACTCCAAGGATAGTACATCAGGAACAAGCGTTCAGTAGTTACAGCTCAAGGGAGTATGCTAAAGCATAGCAATCCCCAGTATGATAGCGATCCCCTCAAATAACGAGACAAGGCTACGTTTTGAAGGGTCAAGAAGAACTATCCTTTAATGACAGGGGATCTCCTTTTATGCAATGGTGCCCTCTGAAGGGCTACACCCACATAATTATCACAGCCAATTATCTGCATGGTTCAACCCCCACGTCTCCTCCCCTCAGATAACAGGTAACACAATTAAAACAGACACAATTTTAACCACATTCTGGATGTACCCCAAATACAGGGGGTACACCTTTAAGTCCCGCACCATTCAATAGCTCTCACCCAGGGGAACAACATATACAAAAATGGCATGAATCAGACCAGGGGTTCAAAAGTTAGTAAAAGTATGTTTTACACATAACACACAGACATTGCACATATCCCCCATACAATACACATATAGGACAATAGGTGGGTCACACCTCCCTGGCAACTTGGATACAATCAGACATTGATTCAATTACACTTCTTTGTTCTTATCAGAGAATGAAAACACTTTGGAAAATGCAAGGATCCTTTACAACTTTCTTATCTCTTGAATCTCTGTAACAGGATTATCTATTAGCCTAGGTCTGCAAAAGTCTGGCTAATATTCTGAGCCAATATATTCTGTAGAACATCAACCAACATACATATAGTAGGATCATATTTTAACCATAATAATCATAAAACAGTTTAAAACAGTGATGGGTTCCGCTACACACCTCCCCCGTGACCATAAGCCGGCATACACGGTCTGATCCCAACGGATCGGCCTGGGGATGTCCGGACAAAAGTATTTGTTGGTCAATTCTCTAGTTTGACAACCCATCAGCATTACTGCAATTCACATTTACTCACATTTCCCATATCCCCAGATAGCTGGGATCTGAGCGCACAAAACCACCGAATAGCGCTCAGATCCTCTTCACACAGTTCAATTGCCATGTAGCTAAAGTCTTTCCCATAGTCTTTCATTATATGAATGGGCTTCATGGCACAGTTATCTGGGGTATCATGGTTCACACAGTGCAAGTACAGAATGACCCCCCTGTATGTAAAGGGCCAGAATGAGTGACTTACACTCTGGTATGGCCGAACACTGGTTCCAAAGGGCAATATGTACCAGGGCCATAGTCGCAGGGCAGGAGGCTGGCAAACAGTCCTCTCCAAGCCAAAGTGGCGAAGGGCACTTCGTCACACATCTCTCCTTTGGGGGGAAGTCTAACCAGGTACCTGGATATTTTGCTGTGGTGATGGGGCAACATGCTGAGGGGACTTGAGGGGCAGAGGCCAGCGGCACTCTGCCCTGATGCCAGCTCTTCTGCTGGTATAACCTGCAGGACATCCTGCTCTGTACAAGGGACAAAGGGAGGGCAGAGGCCGACTGCACTCTGCCCCGCTGTCAGCTCTTCTGCTGGGGTACTTGGGACATATTCCGGCTCAGTAGCCAGGGAAACGTGGGGGTCAGTGGGGGTTAACATTTCCTCTGTTAACCCTGGGGCCACATTAGAAGTTAGCTGGGGAGGGGAATTTGTACTTACCCCCTCCTCCGGTTGTCCCAGTGACGGTAGTTGGGGATCTGGACAAGCTGTGGGCGCAGAGACCACGGTCCCATCTGCGCTGTCTGGGAGATTGGTGTCTCCCCTGGTTAGGGTAAACTGTCGCTGGGGGGGAAGGACGACACCTTCTGCCCCCTGTGTTTCACACTGCCGCTGGGGGGGAAGGACGACACCTTTGGCCCCCTGGGGTACCCACTGCCGCTGTGGAGGAAGGTCGACACCTTCTGCTCCCTGGGGTACACACTGCCGCTTGGGGGGAAGGACGACACCTTCTGCCCCCTGGGGTTCACACTGCCGCTGAGGGGGAAGGACGACACCTTCTGCCCCCTGGGGTTCACACTGCCGCTGGGGGGGTAAGGACGACACCTTCTGCCCCCTGGGATTCACACTGCCGCTGGGGGGGAAGGACAACACCTTCTGCCCCCTGGGGTTCACACTGCCGCTGGGGGGGAAGGACGACACCTCCTGCCCCCTGGGGTTCACACTGCCGCTGGGGGGGAAGGATGACACCTTCTGCCCCCTGTGGTTCACACTGCCGCTGGAGGTCATCCCAGGACCAGTCAATGAAGTCTGGTTCTGCTTGTCGAGTAGGTTGGGGCTGCGCAAGGCTGAGCAGGTGTTGGTAGTCCTGCTCCAGCTCCCACTCTCTCGTTACCAGGTGGGTCATGTCTTTGCTCACCTCGCCTTCGTCATCCCAGACATACATGCCCATCCGGTAGTCGTAGATGTCCCAAAACCTAGACCCCTCCGTGCTGCCAAGATCAATATCGCCTCCAAGGCATCCCATAATAAACCCGGGCCATCATAATCATCCCCCTCCGGTAAGTCGTGTTCAGCCGTCCAGGGGGTAAGTCGAACGGTATGCCACCAGAGGGCCTGGTATGCGTTGTCTAGCCAGAGCTCTCGCCATACCAGGGTCTCTAGTCTTGTCACCCACTCATCCAGGGGCTGCTCTCCCAATAGATACATCCGCATCGCCACACGCTTCTGTAGCCGCTGCTCATCACTGGGGAGACTCTCACCTCGCCGCCATTGGGCATCTTCCAGGGCATCATACCAGAGTTCCTTTCTGTCTGCATCCCTGTAGTCCGCGGCCGCCTCCTCCTCCTCATCATGAAACGCTGTCTGAAAATTAGCCGGTTCCATCCTGCTGTAGCCAGGGGCGCTGTACGGATACTAGCGTTGCCCTCAATTTGTAACTCCAAACGTTACCAGTGTCTCCGTGCTGCTTTTCCTCTTACTAGGACGCCATCCCACCGCTGCCACCAATGTAACGGATCTCCTGGCACCCCGACCAGGTACCTCCGTTGATAGACGCGTCCTAGTTTGCGTCGTGGCCTACAAGCACCGCACCGGACACCAAAACCACCACAGACTCCAAGGATAGTACATCAGGAACAAGCGTTCAGTAGTTACAGCTCAAGGGAGTATGGAAAAGCATAGCAATCCCCAGTATGATATAGCGATCCCCTCAAATAACGAGACAAGGCTACGTTTTGAAGGGTCAAGAAGAACTATCCTTTAATGACAGGGGATCTCCTTTTATGCAATGGTGCCCTCTGAAGGGCTACACCCACATAATTATCACAGCCAATTATCTGCATGGTTCAACCCCCACGTCTCCTCCCCTCAGATAACAGGTAACACAATTAAAACAGACACAATTTTAACCACATTCTGGATGTACCCCAAATACAGGGGGTACACCTTTAAGTCCCCCACCATTCAATAGCTCTCACCCAGGGGAACAACATATAACAAAAATGGCATGAATCAGACCAGGGGTTCAAAAGTTAGTAAAAGTATGTTTTACACATAACACACAAACATTTCACATATCCCCCATACAATACACATATAGGACAATAGGTGAGTCACACCTCCCTGGCAACTTGGATACAATCAGACATTGATTCAATTACACTTCTTTGTTCTTATCAGAGAATGAAAACACTTTGGAAAATGCTAGGATCCTTTACAACTTTCTTATCTCTTGAATCTCTGTAACAGGATTATCTATTAGCCTAGGTCTGCAAAAGTCTGGCTAATATTCTGAGCCAATATATTCTGTAGAACATCAACCAACATATATATAGTAGGATCATATTTTAACCATAATAATCATAAAACAGTTTAAAACAGTGATGGGTTCCGCTACAGATACCTTTAAAACCTTAAAATACCAAGCGGGACTATATAGGCCCCAATCGGACCTTTACAACTTTTTAAAAAACAAGCGGGACTATATAGGCCAAAACCGGACCTTTAAAACTTTAAAATCCCCAACGGTACCATGTAGGCCCAACCGGACCTTTAAAACCTTAAAATACTAAGCGGGACTAAATAGGCCAAAAACGACTTGAAAAACCCACATTACACCAAACGGGATCATATAGGCCCCAACCGGACCTTAAAAACGCACATTACACCAAACGGGACAGTATAGGCCCAAAGCTGGCCATAAAAACCCACATTACACCAAACGGGATCATATAGGCCCCAACCGGACCTTAAAAACGCACATTACACCAAACTGGACCGTATAGGCCCAAAGCGGACCATAAAAACCCACATTACACCAAACGGGATCATATAGGCCCCAACCGGACCTTAAAAACGCACATTACACCAAACTGGACCGTATAGGCCCAAAGCAGACCATAAAAACCCACATTACACCAAACGGGATCATATAGGCCCCAACCGGACCTTAAAAACGCACATTACTCCAAACGGGACGGTATAGGCCCAAACTGGACCATAAAAACCCACATTACACAAAACGGGACCATATAGGCCTCAACCGGACATTAAAAGCCCACATTACACCAAGAAAGACTCTATAGGCTAAAACCAGACCTTAAAAGCCCACATTACTCCAAGCGGGACCATATAGGCCCCAACGGACCTTAAAAGCCCACATTACTCCAAGCAGGACCATATAGGCCCAACCAAACCTTGAAAATTTCACATTACACCAAACGGGACTATATAGGCCCCAAACGGATCTTTAAAACTTTAAAATACCAAGCGGGACTATATAGTCCCCAATCGGACCTTAAAACCCCCCATTACAGCAACCGGGACTATATAGGCCCCAATCGGACCTTAAAACCCCCCATAACACCAAACGGGACCATATAGGCCCCAACCAGACCTTAAAAAACACATTATACTAAACGGGACTATATAGGCCCCAACTGGACCTTTAAAAACGTAAAATACGAAGCGGGACTATGTAGGCCCAACAGGACCTTTAAAACCTTAAAATCACAAACAGGACTATGTAAGCCCAACCGGACCTTTAAAGCCTTAAAATACAAAGCGGGACTATATAGGCCCCAACCGGACCTTTAAAACCTTAAAATCCCCAACGGTACCATGTAGGCCCAACCGGACCTTTAAAACCTTAAAATACTAAGCAGGACTAAATAAATAGGCCAAAAACGACTTGAAAAACCCACATTACACCAAACGGGATCATATAGGCCCCAACCGGACCTTAAAAACGCACATTACACCAAACTGGACCGTATAGGCCCAAAGCGGACCATAAAAACCCACATTACACCAAACTGGATCATATAGGCCCCAACCGGACCTTAAAAACCTGCATTACACCAAGCGGAACCATATAGGCCCCAACCGATTCTTTAAAACCTTTAAAATACCAAGCAGGATGACATAGGCCCAAAGCAGACCTTTAAAACTTAAAAAAAAAAGCGAGAACAAATATAGGCCCCAACCGGAACTTTAATACCTTAAAATCTCAAACGGGACTATGCTCAACCGGACCTTTAAAACCTTAAAATACCAAGAGGGACTATATAGGCCCCAACCGGATCTTTAATACCTTAAAATCTCAAACGGGACTATGCTCAACCGGACCTTTAAAACCTTAAAATACCAAGAGGGACTATATGGGCCCAAACCGTACCTTTAAAACTTACATTACACCAATCGGGACCATATGGGCCCCAACCGCACCTTTAAAACCCACATTACACCAAGCGGGACCATATAGGCCGTAATCGTACCTTAAAACCTTAGAATACCAAGCAGGAAAATATAAGCCCCAAACGGATTTTAAAAACCCACATTACACCAAGCGGGACTACAAAGGCCCAAACTAGACCTTTCAAATCTTATAATACAAAAGCGGGACCATATAGGCCCCAACTGGACCCTTAAAACCTTAAAATACCAAGCGGGACTATATAGGCCCAAACCGGTCCTTAGAAACCAACATTACACCAAGCGGGACCATATAGGCCCCAACCGGACCTTAGAAACCCACATTACACCAAGCGGGACCATATAGGCCCCAATCGGACCTTAAAAATCCACATTTCACCAAGCAGGAAAATATAGGCCCCGACCAAACCTTTAGAACCTTAAAAATACCAATCGGGACCATATGGGCCCCAACTGCACCTTTAAAACCCACATTACACCAAGCGGGACCATATAGGTCGTAATCGTACCTTTAAAACCTTAGAATACCAAGCAGGAAAATATAAGCCCCAAACGGATTTTAAAAACCCACATTACACCAAGCGGGACTACAAAGGCCCAAACTAGACCTTTAAAATCTTAATATACAAAAGCGGGACCATATAGGCCCCAACTGGACCCTTAAAACCTTAAAATACCAAGCGGGACCATATAGGCCCCAACCGGACCTTAGAAACCCACATTACACTAAGCGGGACCATATAGGCCCCAATCGGACCTTAAAAAAAACACATTTCACCAAGCAGGAAAATATAGGCCCCGACCAAACCTTTAGAACCTTAAAAATACCAATCGGGACCATAAAGGCCCCTATCGGACCTTAAAAACCCACATTACACCAAGCGGGACTATATAGGCCCCAACCGGACCTTTAGAACCTTAAAAATACCAATCGGGACCATAAAGGCCCCTATCGGACCTTAAAAACCCACATTACACCAAGTGGAACCATATAGGTCATAATCGTACCTTTAAAACCTTAAAATACCAAGCGGGACTATATAGGCCCCAATCGGACCTTAAAAAACACATTATACTAAACCGGACTATATAGGCCCCAACTGGACCTTTAAAAAAGTAAAATACGAAGCGGGACTATGTAGGCCCAACAGGACCTTTAAAACCTTAAAATCACAAACGGGACTATGTAAGCCCAACCGGACCTTTAAAGCCTTAAAATACCAAGCGGTACTATATAGGCCCAACCGGACCTTTAAAACCTTAAAATACCAAGCGGTACTATATAGGCCCAACCAGACCTTTAAAATCTTAAAATACTAAGCTGGACTAAATAGGCCAAAAACGACTTGAAAAACCCACATTACACTAAACGGGATCATATAGGCCCCAACCGGACCTTTAAAACCCTAAAATCCCCAACGGTACCATGTAGGCCCAACCGGACCTTTAAAACCTTAAAATACTAAGCGGGACTAAATAGGCCAAAAACGACTTGAAAAACCCACATTACAGCAAACGGGATCATATAGGCCCCAACCGGACATTAAAAACGCACATTACACCAAACGGGACCGTATAGGCCCAAACCAGACCATAAAAACCCACATTACACCAAACGGGACCATATAGGCCTCAACCAGACATTAAAAAACCCCATTACATCAAGCAGAACCATATAGGCCCCAACCGGACCCTAAAAACCTGCATTACACCAAGCGGAACCATATAGGCCCCAACCGATTCTTTAAAACCTTTAAAATACCAAGCAGGACGACATAGGCCCAAACCAGACCTTTAAAACTTAAAAAAAAAGGGAGAACAAATATAGGCCCCAACCGGAACTTAAAAACCAACATTATACTAAACGTGACTATATAGGCCCCAAACAAGCGGGACCATAAAGGGCCCAACCGGACCTTACAAACCAGCATTACACCAAATGGGACTATATAGGCCCCAACTGTACCTTTAAAACCTTAAAATCCCAAACGGGACTAGGCTCAACCGGACCTTTAAAACCTTAAAATACCAAGCGGGACTATATGGGCCCAAACCGTACCTTTAAAACTTACATTACACCAATCGGGACCATATAGGCCCCAACCGCACCTTTAAAACCCACATTACACCAAACAGGACTATATAGGCCCCAACCACACCTTTAAAACCCACATTACACCAATCGGGATCATATAGGCCCAAAACGGCCCTTCAAAACCCACATTACACCAATCGGGACCATATAGGCCCCAACCGCACCTTTAAAACCCACATTACACCAAACAGGACTATATAGGCCCCAACCACACCTTTAAAACCCACATTACACCAATCGGGATCATATAGGCCCAAACCGGTCCTCAAAAACCCACATTACACCAAACGGGACCATAAAGGTCCCAATCGGACTTTAAAAACCCACATTACCCAAGAAAGACTATATAGGCCCAAACTGGACCTTAAATGCCCACATTACACCAAGCAGGACCATATAGGCCCCAGCCGGACCTTAAAAACCCACATTACACCAAGCAGGACCCTATAAGCCCAATCGTTCCTTTAAAACCTTAAAATACCAAGCAGGACTATATAGGCCCCAACCGGTCCTCAAAAATCCACATTACACCAAACGGGACCATAAAGACCCCAAACGGACTTTAAAAACCCACATTACACCAAGAGGGACTATATAGGCCCAAACCGGACCTTATAAACCCACATTACACCAAGCGGGACCATATAGGCCCCAACCGGACCTTAAAAACCCACAATACACCAAGCGGGAAAATATAGGTCCCAACCGGACCTTTAGAAACTTAAAAATACCAAGCAGGACCATAAAGGCCCCAATCGGACCTTAAAAACCCACATTACACCAAGCGGGACCCTATAGGTCTTAATCGTACCTTTAAAACCTTAAAATAACAAGCGGGACTACATAGGCCCAAACCAGACCGTTAAAACTTTAAAAAACAAGCAGGACCATATAGGCCCCAACCGGACCTTAAAACCTTAAAATCCCAAACGGGACTATATAGGCCCAACCAGACCTTTAAAACCTTAAAATCCCAAACGGGACTATATAGGCCCAACCAGACCTTTAAAACCTTAAAATACCAAGCAAGACTATATTGGCCCAAACCGGACCTTAAAAACCCACATTACACCAAACGGGACTATATAGGCCCCAACAGGACCTTTAAAACCCACATTACACCAACCGGGACCATATAGGCCCAAACCGGACTTTAAAAACCCACATTACACCAATCGGGACCATATAGGCCCAAACCAGACCTTTAAAACCCAAATTACACTAATCGGGACCATATAGGCCCAAACCTGACCTTTAAAACCCACATTACACCAATAGAAACCATATAGGCCCCAACCGGACCTTAAAAACCCACATTACACCAAGCGGGACCATATAGGCCACAACCGGACCTTTAAAACCTTAATATACCAAGCAGGACCGTATAGGCCCCAACTGGACCTTTAAAGCCTTAAAATACCAAGCAGGACTATACAGGCCTAAACCGGTCCTCAGAAATCCACATTACACCAAAAGGGAACATAAAGGCGCCAACCGGACTTTAAAAAACCCACATTACACCAAGAAAGACTATATAGGCCCAAACCGCACCTTAAAAACCCAAATTACACCAAGCGGGATCATAGAGGCCACAACCGGATCCTTAACACCGTAAAATATAAAGCAGGACTATATAGATAAAAAAGGTGTGAGATGGGGAGACATGGGGAAGGTGTGAGATGGGGAGACATGGGGAAGGGTGGAGGTGGGGAGACATGGGGAAGGGTGGAGGTGGGGAGACATGGGGAAGGGTGGAGGTGGGGAGACATGGGGAAGGGTGGAGGTGGGGAGACATGGGGGAGGATGGAGGTAGAGAGACATGGGGGAGGGTGGAGATGGGGAGACATGGGGGAGGGTGGAGGTGGGGAGACATGGGGGAGGGTGGAGGTGGGGAGACATGGGGGAGGGTGGAGGTGGGGAGAGATAAGGAAGGTGTGAGATGAGGAGACAAGAAGAAGAGTGGAGATGAGGAGAGTTGAGGGAGATATGAGGAAGGATGGAGATGGGGAGACATGGTAAAGGGTGGAGGTGGGGAGACATGGTAAAGGGTGGAGGTGGGGAGACATGGGGAAGGGTGGAGGTGGGGAAAGATGAGGAAGGTGGGTGTTGGGGAGACATGGGGAAGGGTGGAGGTGGAGAGAGATGAGGAGGATGGGAGACATGAGGAAGGGTAGAATTGGGGAGAGATGGAGAAGGTGGGGAGACATGATTAAGGGTGGAGGTGGGGAGAGATGAGTAAAGGAGGGAGATGTGGAGACATGAGGAAGGGTGGAGGTGGGGATGGATGAGTAAGGTGGGAGATGGGGAGACATGAGGAAGGGTGGAGGTGGGGAGACATGGGGAAGGGTGGAGGTGGGGAAAGATGAGGAAGGTGGGTGTTGGGGAGACATGGGGAAGGGTGGAGGTGGAGAGAGATGAGGAGGGTGGACGACATGAGGAAGGGTAGAATTGGGGAGAGATGGAGAAGGTGGGGAGACATGATTAAGGGTGGAGGTGGGGAGAGATGAGGAAGGTGGGAGATGGGGAGACATGGGAAAGAGTAGTAATGAGGGAAGTTGAGGGAGAGATGGAAGAGATATGAGGAAGGGTGGAGGTAGTAAGAGGTGAGAAAGGGTGGAGATGGAGAGACATGAGGAAGGGTGGAGGTGGAGAGAGATGAGGAGGGTGGGAGACATGAGGAAGGGTAGAAATGGGGAGAGATGGGGAAGGTGGATAGGTGGTTAGAGATGAGGATGGGTGGAGATGGGGAGAGTTGAGGGAGATTTAGTGGAGAGATGAGGATGGGTGAAGATGGGGAGAGTTGAGGGAGATTTGGGGGAGATATGAGGAAGGGTGCAGGTGGGGAGAGATGAGGAAGGGTGAAGGTGGGGAGAGATGAGGAAGGTGGGAGATGGGGGGACATGAGGAAGGGTGGAGATGGGGAGAGATAAGAAAGGGTGAAGGTGGGGAGACATGAGGAAGGTGGGAGATGGGGGGACATGAGGAAGGGTGCAGGTGGGGAGAGATGAGGAAGGTGGACGAAGACATGTGGAAGGGTGGAGGTAGGGAGACGTGAGGAATAGTGGAGGTGAGGATATATGAGGGACAGATGGGGGAGATATGAGAAAGGGTGGAGATGGGGAGACATGAGTAAGAGTGGAGGTGGTTAGAGATAAGGAAGGGTGGAGATGGGGAGAGATGAGGAAGGGTGGAGATGGGGAGAGATGAGGAAGGGTGGAGGTGGGGAGAGATGAGGAAGGTGGATGAAGGTGGAGACATGTGGAAGGGTGGATGTGAGGAGATATGAGGTAGAGATGGGGGAGATATGAGAAAGGGCGGAGATGGGGAGAGATGAGGAAGATGGAAGATGGGGAGAGATGAGGAAGATGGAAGATGGTTAGAGATGAGGAAGGTGGGAGATGGGGAGACATGATTAAGGGTGGAGATGGGGAGAGATGAGGAAGGTGGGAGATGGGGAGACATGAGGAAGGTGGAAGATGGTTAGAGATGAGGAAGGTGGGAGATGGGGAGACATGAGGAAGGTGGGAGATGGGGAGACATGAGTAAGGGTGGAGGTGGGGAGACATGAGGAAGGGTGGAGGTGGGGGGACATGAGGAAGTTGGGAGATGGGGAGACATGAGTAAGGTTGGAGGTGGGGAGACATGAGTAAGAGTGGAAGTGGGGAGACATGAGTAAGGTGGAAGATGGGGAGAGATGAGGAAGGTGGGAGATGGGGAGACATGAGGAAGGTGGGAGATGGGGAGACATGAGTAAGGGTGGAGGTGGGGAGACATGAGGAAGGATGGAGGTAGGAAGACATGAGGAAGGATGGAGGTGGGAAGACATGAGGAAGGTGGGAGATGGGGAGACATGGGGAAGGGTGGAAGTGGGGAGAGATTAGAAAGGGTGAAGGTGGTAAGACATGAGGAAGTTATGAGATGGGGAGACATGAGGAAGTTATGAGATGGGGACACGTGGAAGGGTGAAGGTGGTGAGAGATGAGGGAGATTTGGGGGAGATATGAGGAAGCATGGAGATGGGGGAGACATTAGGAGACATATGAAAGGTTGGAGATGGGGAGAGACGAGGGAGGTGGTATATTGGGAGAGTTGAGATAAGGAAAGATAGAGAGTAATAAGGAGCAATGCTGAACCTTACGGTCTCTCTACCTCTGTGGGTGATATAATAGTCATTGATGCTCATTATCCGTATCAGGTTCTTATTCTTTTGTCCGGATTTTGGAAATCAGATGAAGATGGAGGTTCGGGATTTCCAGATTTTGTAAATAAATTCCAGGCCCCACTCAGTACAGCTTGTGTCCATCTATGGCAGTTTACAATTTTTTGAGGTATGAAACAATATATGTAATTGTGTGATTTATGGTCCTTTGAGGACCTGCCGAGCTCCGTATGGGCTGTGCTTGTGTAGATAAGGGAAAAGCAGAGGGTGTCAAGATGTTATATATTGGTGGAATGAAGTGTTGGCATAGGGATTCTCACTGAGGTCCTGATTTATGGTCCTTTGAGGACCTGTGGAGCTCAGGTAGGGTGTGGTGCAGGTAGGTAATGAATGTAGATCCCAGCATGCACCATGCTCTGCTCTTGGTAAGAAACTCACTGTGAGGTAACATATAGAATAACTAATATCCCCAATGGGCCCTGTGTGCTAGTTAGATAGTGACCTGTATAATAATAATAATAAGGATCATTCTTTGGGTGTAATAATGGCCAACACCACCTTTAAGACCCAAGTAAGGAGAGCCCAGTGCCAGGATGTATTCAGATATAATAACCCCTGAAGTGATCCCCTTACAAACATGGACACTATACATATAAGGAGTGGGGTGACCATGATGTCCATGTATTCCAGGATATCTATACTGTAAAGGGCATAGGACAATGATGTAAATAATACAGCAAGTGTGCTACCATGGAATCTACCATTTTGGTTTCTACTGTCCAACTTTCTCCTGCTTCTACCTGCAGAAAATGTATGTGGCAGCTAAAATTGCCAGTGATGTCAGTACGTCTAAATGAAAGCAAGGACACACACTCCTGAGAAAGTAGCAGGATTATCTGGAGGGCCACTGTCGGTCATGTAGATGCAAGTGGTATTTACATGCCGGTGACACCGGCATTATTTCATATTTAGTTGTTTTTTTTAATTTTTTTTTTTTTCATGAAAAAAATCTAGAAATATTTGTATTATTTAAAGCAATTTAATGTCCAATATTCCTAATATCTGGTGCGAGTGGACAATGAACGTGGGTTGTCATATATAACATAAATTACATTGTTTTTTCTTTATCCAGATTTCCCCTAAATCATGGCCTGTTTAGATAAAGTGACCCTTGAGCTCCCCACCCTGGGGCGTCCTTTCCAGCTCGGGGGGCTGTACGACTGTCGCAGTGACACCCTCATACAAGGTAATTTAGCTTTCTTACATTGCCCATGTCTCGGGATCACCCTGTGTGTAATAAAAGGCCATTAAATGTCCGATGTTTTTCCTAAACTACACTGGTTCTTTAAGACCAACATTAATAACTAAAATCCATGACCATAGCACTAATTGTAGTTTGTGTTTGTGTATGGAATACTCCCATCCTGTGTGATCTGAGCACAGGCTTTGTTAACTCATTGGAGGTTTCAGAATTTGATACATACCCACTTCCCTTCACACATCCCTTAGAAGTAGGCAGTTTGCTACAATAATTGGAAGCTCTGCTCCAGCAGAAATGTAAACACCCCTCTCAAGCCTTTATCCTTCACCAATGCATTATGGATTTCTCCAGGGCCCATCAGATCCATCAAGGTATTTTTTTTAATTAAAACTAGTATTATTACATTATTCTTGCCCAATTATGCATTTTTTTCAATTGTATATATTATTTCCGTTGTGGACTTGGTCCATATTCCTCTCTGTAGGTAAAGCTCAAGTGTTCTCACTTCATGTGCCATGACCCAGTCATCACTTACAGGCTGGTATACCCAACAGCTTGTATGCGCCATGCCCAGTCATCACTTACAGGCTGGTATACCCAACAGCTTGTATGCGCCATGCCCAGTCATCACTTACAGGCTGGTATACCCAACAGCTTGTATGCGCCATGACCCAGTCATCACTTACAGGCTGGTATACCCAACAGCTTGTATGTGCCATGCCCAGTCATCACTTACAGGCTTGTATACCCAACAGCTTGTATGCGCCATGCCCAGTCATCACTTACAGGCTTGTATACCCAACAGCTTGTATGCGCCATGACCCAGTCATCACTTACAGGCTGGTATACCCAACAGCTTGTATGCGCCATGACCCAGTCATCACTTACAGGCTGGTATACCCAACAGCTTGTATGTGCCATGACCCAGTCATCCCTTACAGGCTGGTATACCCAACAGCTTGTAAGTGCCATGACCCAGTCATCACTTACAGGCTGGTATACCCAACAGTTGTATGCACCATGACCCAGTCATCACTTACAGGCTGGTATACCCAACAGCTTGTATGTGCCATGACCCAGTCATCACTTACAGGCTGGTATACCCATCAGCTTGTATGCGCCATGACCCAGTCATCACTTACAGGCTGGTATACCCAACAGCTTGTATGTGCCATGACCCAGTCATCACTTACAGGCTGGTATACCCAACAGCTTGTATGCGCCATGACCCAGTCATCACTTACAGGCTGGTATACCCAACAGCTTGTATGCGCCATGCCCAGTCATCACTTACAGGCTGGTATAACAAACAGCTTGTATGCGCCATGCCCAGTCATCACTTACAGGCTTGTATACCCAACAGCTTGTATGTGCCATGCCCAGTCATCACTTACAGGCTGGTATACCCAACAGCTTGGCGCCATGACCCAGTCATCACTTACAGGCTGGTATACCCAACAGCTTGTATGCGCCATGCCCAGTCATCACTTACAGGCTGGTATACCCAACAGCTTGTATGCGCCATGACCCAGTCATCACTTACAGGCTGGTATACCCAACAGCTTGTATGCACCATGACCCAGTCATCACTTACAGGCTGGTATACCCAACAGCTTGTATGCGCCATGCCCAGTCATCACTTACAGGCTTGTATACCCAACAGCTTGTATGTGCCATGACCCAGTCATCACTTACAGGCTGGTATACCCAACAGCTTGTATGTGCCATGACCCAGTCATCACTTACAGGCTGGTATACCCAACAGCTTGTATGTGCCATGACCCAGTCATCACTTACAGGCTGGTATACCCAACAGCTTGTATGTGCCATGACCCAGTCATCCCTTACAGGCTGGTATACCCAACAGCTTGTAAGTGCCATGACCCAGTCATCACTTACAGGCTGGTATACCCAACAGTTGTATGCACCATGACCCAGTCATCACTTACAGGCTTGTATACCCAACAGCTTGTATGTGCCATGACCCAGTCATCACTTACAGGCTGGTATACCCAACAGCTTGTATGTGCCATGACCCAGTCATCACTTACAGGCTGGTATACCCAACAGTTTGTATGCGCCATGACCCAGTCATCACTTACAGGCTGGTATACCCAACAGCTTGTATGCGCCATGCCCAGTCATCACTTACAGGCTGGTATACCCAACAGCTTGTATGCGCCATGCCCAGCCATCACTTACAGGCTGGTATACCCAACAGCTTGTATGCGCCATGCCCAGTCATCACTTACAGGCTGGTATACCCAACAGCTTGTATGTGCCATGACCCAGTCATCACTTACAGGCTGGTATACCCAACAGCTTGTATGCGCCATGCCCAGTCATCACTTACAGGCTGGTATACCCAACAGCTTGTATGCGCCATGACCCAGTCATCACTTACAGGCTGGTATACCCAACAGCTTGTATGTGCCATGCCCAGTCATCACTTACAGGCTTGTATACCCAACAGCTTGTATGCGCCATGCCCAGTCATCACTTACAGGCTTGTATACCCAACAGCTTGTATGCGCCATGACCCAGTCATCACTTACAGGCTGGTATACCCAACAGCTTGTATGCGCCATGACCCAGTCATCACTTACAGGCTGGTATACCCAACAGCTTGTATGTGCCATGACCCAGTCATCCCTTACAGGCTGGTATACCCAACAGCTTGTAAGTGCCATGACCCAGTCATCACTTACAGGCTGGTATACCCAACAGTTGTATGCACCATGACCCAGTCATCACTTACAGGCTGGTATACCCAACAGCTTGTATGCGCCATGACCCAGTCATCACTAACAGGCTGGTATACCCAACAGCTTGTATGCGCCATGACCCAGTCATCACTTACAGGCTGGTATACCCAACAGCGTGTATGCGCCATGACCCAGTCATCACTTACAGGCTGGTATACCCAACAGCTTGTATGTGCCATGACCCAGTCATCACTTACAGGCTGGTATACCCAACAGCTTGTATGCGCCATGACCCAGTCATCACTTACAGGCTGGTATACCCAACAGCTTGTATGCGCCATGCCCAGTCATCACTTACAGGCTGGTATACCCAACAGCTTGTATGTGCCATGACCCAGTCATCACTTACAGGCTGGTATACCCAACACCTTGTATGTACCGTGGCTCGCTTACTGCTTGCAGCCAGGTATCCCCAACACCTTGTATGTGTCGTGGCTCGCTTACCGCTAGCAGCCTGGTATCCCCAACACCTTGTATGTACTGTGGCTCGCTTACCGCTTGCAGCCAGGTATCCCCAACAGCTTGTATGTACCGTGGCTCGCTTAATGCTTGCAGCCTGGTATCCCCAACAGCTTGTATGTACCGTGGCTCGCTTACTGCTTGCAGCCAGGTATCCCCAACACCTTGTATGTGTCGTGGCTCGCTTACTGCTTGCAGCCAGGTATCCCCAACACCTTGTATGTGTCGTGGCTCGCTTACTGCTTGCAGCCAGGTATCCCCAACACCTTGTATGTGTCGTGGCTCGCTTACTGCTTGCAGCCAGGTATCCCCAACACCTTGTATGTGTCGTGGCTCGCTTACCGCTAGCAGCCTGGTATCCCCAACAGCTTGTATGTACTGTGGCTCCCTTACCGCTAGCAGCCTGGTATCCCCAACAGCTTGTATGTAACGTGACTCGCTTACCGCTAGCAGCCTGGTATCCCCAACAGCTTGTATGTACCGTGGCTCGCTTACCGCTAGCAGGCTGGTATCCCCAACAGCTTGTATGTACCGTGGCTCGCTTACCGCTTGCTGCCTGGTATCCCCAACACCTTGTATGTACCGTGGCTCGCTTACTGCTTGCAGCCAGGTACACCCCAACAGCTTGTATGTACTGTGGCTCGCTTACCGCTTGCAGCCAGGTATCCCCAACAGCTTGTATGTACCGTGGCTCGCTTACTGCTTGCAGCCTGGTATCCCCAACAGCTTGTATGTACCGTGGCTCGCTTACTGCTTGCAGCCTGGTATCCCCAACACCTTGTATGTACTGTGGCTCGCTTACCGCTAGCAGCCTGGTATCCCCAACAGCTTGTATGTACTGTGGCTCCCTTACCGCTAGCAGCCTGGTATCCCCAACAGCTTGTATGTAACGTGACTCGCTTACCGCTAGCAGCCTGGTATCCCCAACACCTTGTATGTACTGTGGCTCGCTTACCGCTAGCAGCCTGGTATCCCCAACAGCTTGTATGTACTGTGGCTCCCTTACCGCTAGCAGCCTGGTATCCCCAACAGCTTGTATGTAACGTGACTCGCTTACCGCTAGCAGCCTGGTATCCCCAACAGCTTGTATGTACCGTGGCTCGCTTACCGCTAGCAGCCTGGTATCCCCAACAGCTTGTATGTACCGTGGCTCGCTTACCGCTTGCAGCCTGGTATCCCCAACACCTTGTATGTACCGTGGCTCGCTTACTGCTTGCAGCCAGGTATCCCCAACAGCTTGTATGTACTGTGGCTCGCTTACCGCTTGCAGCCAGGTATCCCCAACAGCTTGTATGTACCGTGGCTCGCTTACCGCTTGCAGCCTGGTATCCCCAACAGCTTGTATGTACCGTGGCTCGCTTACCGCTTGCAGCCTGGTATCCCCAACAGCTTGTATGTACCGTGGCTCGCTTACTGCTTGCAGCCTGGTATCCCTAACAGCTTGTATGTACCGTGGCTCGCTTACTGCTTGCAGACAGGTATCCCCAACACCTTGTATGTACTGTGGCTCGCTTACCACTTGCAGCCTGGTATCCCCAACAGCTTTTATGTACCGTGGCTCGCTTACCGCTTGCAGCCTGGTATCCCCAACACCTTGTATGTACCGTGGCTCGCTTAATGCTTGCAGCCTGGTATCCCCAACAGCTTGTATGTACTGTGGCTCGCTTACCGCTTGCAGCCTGGTATCCCCAACAGCTTGTATGTACCGTGGCTCGCTTACCGCTTGCAGCCTGGTATCCCCAACACCTTGTATGTACTGTGGCTCGCTTACCGCTTGCAGCCTGGTATCCCCAACACCTTGTATGTACTGTGGCTCGCTTACCGCTTGCAGCCTGGTATCCCCAACAGCTTGTATGTACCGTGGCTCGCTTAATGCTTGCAGCCTGGTATCCCCAACACCTTGTATGTGTCGTGGCTCGCTTATTGCTTGCAGCCTGGTATCCCCAACAGCTTGTATGTACTGTGGCTCGCTTAAGGCTAGCAGCCTGGTATCCCCAACAGCTTTTATGTACCGTGGCTCACTTACCGCTTGCAGCCTGGTATCCCCAACAGCTTGTATGTGTCGTGTCTCGGAACTGGAAAACCACTGCAGTATCGGACTTGACTGAATGACTAAACATCAACATACTGCTCTGTACACTGATTTTCAGTCTGTGACCTAGCAACTGCACCCCAAATCCTCCCTTCCTGTATGAACCCCAGTATGCCGAGATACCATGTTTTATCTGCCTTTTGCAAATATAAATAAGTCTGGGTCTCGGTGCCAGTCTGACTGCAATGCCTTACCAGATGCCATGACTCACTTTTAAAGCGCCAGGGTGGGATTCACCTGAACTCCACAAGCTAGGACCCTTTATGTCCCAAGACTGAACTATCACAGCCCTGAAGGCTATCAAATTGGACATGAGGTGTGTTTAAGGACTGTGACAATTTGTCTTTCATTTATGTCTAATGTTTAAACAATTTCTGCGCTGGTGACTTGCTTAGCGTTACTGGTTGATGGGATATATGTTATAAATAAGCTGGTGGCAGTCATGATGCACTGTAATAATGGTATTTTACTGGTAACTGAGATACTTTCCTGTCTCTGCCATGTTATGTTCATGTTATGTTCAGCACCCCATGCTTTCCATGTTTGTTAGTGTGACAGCAAAGGGTTAACCCAAAGTTTCTGCAATAATTTAAATGGATATATGGCCCCTCAGATCAAAAGATTGCAAACAAGGCAACAATAGTTTATTACCCCCCTGAAATGTTTGAGAGGGGGAGATTTGTGTTAATATAGTAGGCAGAAACTTCTAGTACTAATATAGGATTAGGGAAAGTTTTACTCTATGTGTCTCATTTATGTCCAGTATGGTATGGTCTGATCCTGACAGAGGTCAACAATGATATGTTAAGTATTAAGATTTTAGAAATTCCATTCCCCCACCCCAGGATGTCCTGTATTGAGAGATACATCCCTGTAGTTTAAAACTCCTTCTGGAGTTGTCAAGAGTGGATGGACAGAGATAAAGAATGTTGATAGGAAATGTGGAATCACAACAAGGGAATGTCTAGACCCCCCAAGACAACTAGAAACCATACCTTGCCATACCAACCATACCATAACAAAGAGGGCAGGACTAGACTGGAGGATGGCTTTTTGGGTGTTATTAAATATTGGTATGTGAAGTCTCTGTCTGATGCAGTAACAAAGCAAATGTGTGTGTGTCTATCTCTTAAATTCTGTGCTATCAAGTACCAGTTTCTCCATGAATGATGTCCATGAGCTGGCATGCAACACTGCTATATTGGACTCTGGTACACTGGGTTACTAATTTCCAAGGATATTAAAATGGACATGAGACTTGTTTAACGACTATTTTTATGTGTAGTGCATTCTGGACCACAATAATTATTGTTGAGGTTGCTATATGGTGTTATGTGCAAAAATATATGGCTCCAGATGTTTCGTTATACCCTAGCATCCCTAGTGTGATCAAAGATAGTCATCACATTTGAAGTTAGTTTATTGTCCTCAATGCCAGCAGAAAATACCAGATCATATATATCTCAGAGGAAGGAATGAAGCTGGGGGCTGGTAGCCATAGTAACAGGGTGGGGATTATGAGGAGGGCATGTGGGGTAAGTCTTTTTTTGGTGCTGTGTTATATATCCATGAAAATAAAAAAAAGGGAGTCTGACTCTAGCACTCTAATCAACGGGATGTGTGATGTTGTTCCTTTATATGATTTTCATTCTAATCAAGGGGATGTAACAGAGTTTATTATTTTTTAATAAGTCAGTAACCTTAGGGCTGAGCTCGCAACCTGTGATTTTCAGAGTTCCCCTAAGAGGTGTTTGCAGGGAGATGTTAGATTAATTACAAAAGGGATGACCTAGAGGGAGAAAAATGAGGTGCACGTGGCCCCTCAAATCTGGGTAGTCACACTGGGTGCGTGACACTCATCATTAACTAATAAAGGGAATTCCAGTATCCTTTTTTTAGCCTCTATATAGACCTCTCTGCTATGACCTGCCCATCTTGGGTGACCCTCCATGGTATAGCTCACAGCCTCATTGGCAGCACCTTCACCATGACAAGGTAGCCACCTAAAAGGGGAATGTTAGGTAGTTTAGTGTATAACAATTGAAAAATGAGCAAATGTTACAGAGTATCCACTCCAAGAACACCCTTTATACCCATATTCAATATAACATAACTTTTAATAATATAAAAACATTGTTTTCCAAATAAGCCATAAAAAACTTCTGAGCCACAGTGTTGACACTAATAATTATAAATTACTAATTAATATAAATAGATACTAGAGAAGGACCAATGATGGTTATTAGATCTAAGGACATTTTTCCTCTGTTTTAATAGAGTAATAATTGACTTGTATTCCTCTACCTCAAATCTGCTTCTGTTCTGATATAAAATGCCCAATTTCCGTGTTTAGGAGGGTTGTTATGCTCTTCGCTTCAGACTCCTCAATTAGTGGTGTCGTCGGATGTAACACAACTTCCTTGTATGAAATCCTTATATAGCAGGGAATTAACTCATTACCTCTCCCCCCCCCCCCCCCCCAATTAATGATCAGTTTCTTCTAGACCCTGAACACGAAACAAGATCCACTTGAACAGTTGTCAATTCAACATTTTATCCCATCCAACTTATTGTCTTTATATAGATTGAGTAGAAACCCCAAATCACTTCTAATGGTACTTCCACATCTTCTATAACTGCTCCTTTTTCTTATCTATGTTATTTCCTAATTTTATACAACTTTATGTATAGACATGTGATACCAAAGCATGCGTTTCTTAGGTCATAATAAATCCTTATTCCTCATACGAAACACCATGAACAATACTGATATTAATGAAGGATATCGATACAAACCCTTCATTTAGCCCCATAAAGCTCAAACCAACTAAATAATTGGCCAAAAATTCTCTAATGGGACTTTTTTTTATTATTATCCTTTATTTTTAATGCGCCAATATATTCCTTTGCACTATACAAGGGTTAAGTACAAGTCAAAAACTATTTTTAACACAATGCAAGAGAATGGAAGTGTTAAGACCCAGATTTGAGGGGCCACGTGCAACTCCATTTTCTCTCTCTAGGCAGTGCCTTTTTGTGTTCAAGATCTCAGCACCCAGCCAAACACCTCTTAGGAGAACCTTCCAGGTTGCAAACTCAACTAAAGTTACTGCTTATTAAAAAATAATAAACTCTGTTCCGTCTCGTTGCTTAGGATTCGAAAACAACAAGAAAGACACAGACATTCCTTTTGTTAGAATCTCCAACTCCGACCAAGACAATACCATTGATTAGGATCTCAGATTCTGAATCACCAGTTTATTTTTTTCCTCCAAAGAGATATCACAAACGCAAAAAGACCCACCCCACCCCATAATGTCCTCCCTGTTACTATGACTACCAACCCCCCTACATTCCTTCCCCTGAAATATATTTGATCTAGTATAAATCTAAGACCTGTGGGATTACCCATATGTGTAGAGTTAACGTGTCTTGAGGTTGGGGTATTGGACTTAAGTAGATAACACCACAGGTCCTAATTGATGAAGGACTCGTTTTCTAGTTCTGATTGTCTATTTCCCAAACATTTACTCTCTCCTTTTGTACTCGAGAGTGCACACTGTGGATGCAACAAAGCTGCTGCCATACGTGACCTTTTCCCGACTCTTTAAGCCTATTGGCCATTACTGTCATTTTTTCATGCTCTTTAAAAATTACCTTAAAAATTTAGATTTTTGTGTGTCAGAGTCCCTTTAATGATAGGCTGAAACGTGAATTTGGTGACTCTTTAATCTCATTATACAATTTGTGTGATTTAATAATGACTATGGTGTTCATGAGTCAGAATATAAAATGTATGAGTCTTACTCGACAAAGAGAGGAACACTCTCGAAAGCTTGTCGTGAAACCTATGGATATGTTTGTCCAATAAAAAAAAGTAATACTCTGATTATTCATCTGGATTATTGGACATTCACGGCTACCTCACTCTTCACTTTATTTTATATATATATATTCCTTCTTACCTTGTACCATACTTAACTAACCAAGACACTATTCTCATTATTAGGTGTCACCCTATGGAACATGAGTACGCTACAGAAATACATCAAAATCCAACCGCAGCCCAAAACAGAATTCCATATTATATCCTCCGACACCATAGAAGATAAGGCTTCAGCTCTTAATTTATCGGCTTCGTTAAAGGCGAGTGTATTGAGTGGATTGGTGGAAGTAAATGGATCTGGGACATATCTACGTAGTTCTAAAGGATCCAAATGGCAAGCCAGGGTTACACTTAAATACTCTGCAACAACTGTGTTTAAAAGTCTGACCATGCACCATTTGGGGAGCCAGAACTTGTCCTATCCAGATGTGATTGACCATGGTACTGCTACCCATGTGGTGACCGCCGTGCTGTACGGAGCTCAGGCCTTCTTTGTCTTTGATCAAGAAGTGTCCTCTACTGATGATATTCAGAAAATTCATGGACAACTAGAGGCCATGGTTAAAAATATACCAAAGGTGGCGTTAGGTGGAGGAGGCAAATTTGAAAAATCAAAAGACAAAATAATGAAATCTGCGAAGATTAGCTGTAGGTTTTATGGGGATTTTGCCCTGCAGAGTAATCCCGTCACGTATAAAGATGCCATTAACACCTACTCCACTCTTCCCAAGCTACTGGGCGAGGATGGTGATAAAGCGGTTGCTGTTAAGGTTTGGTTATATCCACTGGCAATGTTAGATTCGAAAGCGGCAAAGATTGCTCAAGAAATAACAATAAATGTCCTCTCTGACATCCAGACTGCCATGGAACAATTGTTGGATATTGACATGACCTGCAATGATCTGCTTAAGAATCCCGTCGCAAAAGAGTTTTTAGAAATGAAGGATAAAATCCAGCAGTTCAGACATCTGTGTACACAATGTAGACTAACCTTCCAAAGACAACTGGCCAGGGCATTGCCGTCCATACGGGGTGGTAAAGAGGATGAAGGTCTCTTGGTGGACATCTTAACCAGGAAAGAAAGATCACCTTTCAGTATGAGGAACCTAAAGGGCTTTGTGGATACAAAGCAGCAAGAGATGGACTGTGTGAACTCCTACCTCTCCATTCTTAAGGATGTAAAAATTATATCATCGGAGACTGGACTTAACCAGATGTTACTGGATCCCAAAATAACGATTGTCGTTTCATTCACCTTTACTTCCTTACAAGAGGAGGAATCCTTCTTATCTAGTTTGAAGAAAAGTCTTCAGTCCCCCCAGATGATAGAATCTGAGGAAGAGCCTTTTGATGGTCAAATAAATACCAAGCAATGGTTCCAAGAAACCAAAGTGAATATGAAAGGACGACGGAACCTCACCATGTTCTTAGAATATGCAAATGCCAATAAAAGTAATAATGACATTCATTTTATTGTGTCCTCTGTCCGAGATAAAGATAATCCTGGCACCTCCATCTACCTGTATGAAGAAGGCCAGCTAGTTTGTAAGCAATTTCATCCTCCAAAGATGGAAAGCTCCTGCGAAACCACTACAGAAAAGAATGAAGGTGAGTAATAATGGAACGATTTACATATAATTTTACATTACAATAAAATACAAATATAACATTGTAATATCAGAAAATGTAATATAAAGATGTATGCATAAATAAGTAAGAATACATTCACACGTGATCCTAAGGAGTATTAACAAAGTCATTTTATCTATAAAATCCAATCCAATGTCCTACCGCGGTGTCATGAAGCCTACGGGTTAAATATTACATTTAATTTTTTCTTTTATTCAATTAATTAGGGGTGTTGCATTTTGTTTAATAACTTGAATGAGTGATGAAATATCACCTTTTTATCCTGAAAATTATTTATAAGTTTCACTATTGGTAAAAATAATCACCTTTTATTGTACGTTGTTTGCAACTTATGTGATTTGTTTGTTTGGTTGTTGAGCAGAACCAATGGAAATATCTTTTATATATGTCAATTTTTTCTACAAATTAATAATTTTTTTTCCATTTTCCCAATAATTTTCCAAGCTGGGAATCTTTGTGATAATATCGATGTGCCAAAGAGATCAAACATAATTGTGGTTTTATTTTTTATATATTAAAAAATATTAACCAATGTAAAAAAATGTAAGTTTCCTTCCATTGTTTGGGTAATTGGACGCGTTTGGGTAATTGGACGCGTTTGGGTAATTGGACGCGTTTGGGTAATTGGCCGCGTTTTGGGTAATTGGCCGCGTTTTGGGTAATTGGATGTGTTTTGGGTAATTGGACGTGTACAGGAAAGCATTTTTTGGGTTTATCATTTTAAATTAATTAGGCAAATGTTCCTACCCCGTGCAATCGCTTAATTCCATAATGTCGACATTTCTTGCGTGTGTTTACCATCTTACATTTAGGACAATTCCTTCTATTTTCCTTGTCAATTTTGACCTCAGAAGCAGTGGCAGAGCTAGGGGATGGATGAATGTGCACCTCTCCCTATGCGTGAAGGAGTCTATAGAAATGTATGTTGGCGTCAGATCAATCCTTGGGTAATTGGGAAAACCTTTTCTATTCAATATTTAACTTCCCCTCACCCATGGAAACTTGAGACCTCTCTTACTGGAGGTAGCAGTGGGCCCACTAGCTGTTATGGGCTACTTGGATATTTCTTCTGGAGGCCTCCTTTGGCCATTGTACCCAAGAATTATCCAAAATCCCCATTATTGTTTCTTGAGAGCTTTGTTTTTAATGATTTTAGTCTATATTCTGTCCTCTATTAGTTGGTCTAATACATTGTCAGAGAATGCGGTTCTATTATGTGAGGAAGCGGTCACAACCCCATCACCATCTGGCCTCTGGACCTAGTGGCCAGGACACTTTTTAGTCTCGTCACATTTATTATATGGGCTAAGCCTGCTGTAATAGCCACAAAGACATTCCTAATAAAGGACCAAATCATTATATTAATTCTACTTGTCCGTCAAAAATGACAGGAATAACATTTTAAAGCTTGGAAATGCTGTACTTTTGGCGCTCCTTGCAAGCCCCGCGGTGAGCGCCTTTGGTGCTCATTGCAAGCCTCTCCCTCCGTCTACTGTACGCGCTCATCGCGAGCCCTGCGCTGAGCGCCTTTGCCGCTCATCGCGGGTCTTACAATGAGTGCCCTTGGCACTCATTACGAGCCTCTCCTCCCATCTACTTAACGGGCCTCGCGATGAGCCCCTTCGGCTTTGACGCTCATTGCAGGCCTCGTTAACCTGCAAGTTTTGTGCTTGGGAACGCCATGCGTCTCTTTCCACCATCTCCCCCCTGTGCCTTCCCTGAGTCTTTATTCTCTGGGTCTGCTGAATGTTTGCGTTGCGCTGTGACTGCCATTGATCGTGTGTGTTACTGTCTTTGCCGTCATCTATTTTCTAAATCCCGCGTGCCTGGCGTTGTACGGCCTTGTTTTGATCCTGTTTGAGAATTTTTATGCTTTTTCGGCCGCCGTTTTTTTCACGCTTAACAGATTTTCGATAGATCAAAAAATGCCAAATAGTGCTCAAATTCGCTTCAACCTCACGCACACGCTTCCTGGCTCACCCCCTGAGAATTTTAATATAATTTTTTTATTATTTGCGTTTTTTGGGGGCTTTCAAGTTACGCGCTTGAAACAATTTCAGCCATTATATTAGTAAACTGCGTGCCTCGCGATCAGCGGCAAAGTGCTCCGTTTTTGGGCGTGATCGCGCCCATCGTGATGAGCACCTTCTGTGCTCATGTCTAGGCTATATTGAAGTCCTGTGGGCTCATTGCAGCCTAAGTCCACGGGCCTTGCGATGAACGCCTATGGCGCTCATCGTGAGGCCTGCAATAAGCGCCTTCAACGCACATTGCAGCCTCTCAACTGCGGTCCAACATCACAAACGTGACCAACATTCGTAAGATCCATAACTACATATATAATTATATACAAAATACCAAAATAGAGGCGCTCAATCGGGGGAACGCACAAGTTCTTTGGCCATGATAAGCCACTCTGAGAGCAACCTCTTTTAGCCACTTGTGCCCTTCACAGGAAGAAATGTCCTGTAGTATATCAGTCTGGTCCCACTCCAAAGAGGGACCCAGCCCCAAAATACCAGGCAATTCTACAAACAGGAGAAACGGCATAACCCAGATGTAGGTTTTAACCTTTATTGGACCTCATCAGTGAGGTGTAGCGGATATCTCTCTATGGCACAGTGAGTAAGGAGTCCACGTCTGGAACACCCTGTCACTCTTAGGGAGACTAATCCTAAGGGTCATTTGAATAAAAAAATACCAATATAGAGGCGCTCAGAGAACGCACTAACCTTAATACCTTGCTAACTGTGCCTTAGGGATATTGGCTACACCTCACTGATGAGGCCCAATGAAGGTCGAAATGTACGTCTGGGGTTTGCTATTTCTCCTATTCCTGGTAATTTGGGGCTGGACTACTCTGGTGAGTGGGAACAGACTGATGATATACGACAGGAGACTAAATGAGGTTGCTCTGAGTGGGTTTTCACGTCCATAGAACTAACAAAGAGACCAATGAGTTTATCCGACTTGTGTTCTGGCGCTTCTCACTTGATTAGATATTCACAAAATTGAAGTTAGAACTTTAATAATAATAATAATAATAATAATAGGAAAAAGATGATTTTGTCGCAGTCGACCACCATATCCCACAATCTACTTTGTAATCTTAATTCTTTTTGGTAATAATCTTATTACTTTTATTCCTATAACCACTAAATAAACTTGCCATTATGGCTACGGTGAGTTGTCTTGTTTGTGGGTAGAATAAGTGGTCAGTAAAACATATAACGCCAGTCGCTGGAATGGAGGGGGATTAGAAAGCGATATCCTTCCACACGCGTGCGCACTACTTGGTCACAGGGATTAGAAAGCGATATCCTTCCACACGCGTGCGCACTACTTGGTCACAGCGTATGATACCTATATTTCAGGGACCATATAAGTGTCTTAAACAAGGAATATTTAAAGTTATGTAGAGATAGAAGAACACTTATAGCCCCTATATATAAGGACCACTAATAGACAATTATACTTTATTTAAATGGTACAATAACGGCGTAATATAATTGTTAAAATTTATATTAAGAGGTGTTTTAATAAACGAACATAGGACACGGTCATCCTCCTACAGGGGAATATATTGATGCAAGGAATATTATTGTGAATATGCGGGTTATAATACTGGCCCCAGTGTATTATGGGATATTGCGCTAATAGTGCCTTGTACACACAGAGTTTATATAAGTACGGGTAAATCCCCTTGGACCTATATCTATGTCTAGCGCTTAGTCATAAGCCTCCATTATACTGGGAAACAAAACACACCCGTCTTACAAGGATCCAGACTCCGCTTCACCTTATCTTGTACCTTCCTTATCCTGCTATGTATAACTCAATGAGACTGTGAGAGGATTGAACTAAGGAAACGCTCTATTCCCCCCCATCTCTGGTGAGGTTATGAGCAGTAACCCTAATCTGTACACTGGTCTGTATGTTGCCCAGCAAGTATATGCCATAAACAAGGCATCCGTATATCTGATCTGTCCTCCTCTCACCGTCTCGTTGTTCCCCTGAAAGTCTGGATGGCGTGTGACGTCACGAAGACGCGGCGCCCACTAAAATGACGGCTCTACGCAGAGTTTCGCACTCCTGCTTCTACGGAGCCAACACGGGTGTGCAGAGGGGAGGGGGATTTATAGAAGTGGGTGTCTATCAATCTGTGCATCCGGTTAACTAGTTGTTAACCAAATAGGTATATGTCTGTAATCAGAACAGGTTAACGTGTCACAGTAAAGTTAATCCCTTGTTTCTTATCTTGGCGTCTTGTTTATAGTCTGGATTTTAGTGTCTAGGAGTATATATTAATACTTGTATTACCTTAAATGACTAGACCATGATCACATATTATAAATGTCAAACTGCGATTCGTCATCACGCTTACGACGAATCGCAGTTTGACAACAAACCAATCTCAAAGGCGATCGGATCATGCGAGTGCGCATTGAGCAGCACTATCCGCATGCGCAGAGCGACACATAAGCCGTGCATTGCACAAACGTGGCGCATAAGAAGAGGGAAGAGACACAGGGGGGGGCAGTGGATAGACACAGTGGTGTGCGGGGGTCGGTGGAGAGAGACACGGGGGTCGGTGGAGAGAGACACCGAGGTGCGTGAGGGTCGGTGGAAGAGACACGGAGGTGCGCGGGGGTGGGTCGGTGGAAGAGACACGGAGGTGCGCGGGGGTGGGTCGGTGGAAGAGACACCGAGGTGCGCGGGGGTGGGTCGGTGGAAGAGACACCGAGGTGCGCGGGGGTGGGTCGGTGGAAGAGACAACGAGGTGCGCGGGGGTGGGTCGGTGGAAGAGACACCGAGGTGCGCGGGGGTGGGTGGGTGGAAGAGACACCAAGGTGCGCGGGGGTGGGTGGGTGGAAGAGACACCGAGGTGCGCGGGGGTGGGTGGGTGTAAGAGACACCGAGGTGCGCGGGGGTGGGTGGGTGTAAGAGACACCGAGGTGCGCGGGGGTGGGTGGGTGTTAGAGACACCGAGGTGCGCGGGGGTGGGTGGGTGTAAGAGACACCGAGGTGCGCGGGTGGGTGTAAGAGACACGAGGTGCGCCGGGGTTGGTGGGTGTAAGAGACACCGAGGTGCGCTGGGGTTGGTGGGTGTAAGAGACACCGAGGTGCGCCGGGGTTGGTGGGTGGATGAGACAGAGAGGGAGAGTGGTGGGGGCAGAGACATGGTGGGAGAGTGAGGGAAGGGACATGGGGGGGTGTAAGAGACACAGAGGGAGAGTGGGGGGGAAGAGACACAGAGGGAGAGTGGGGGGGAAGAGACACAGAGGGAGAGTGGGGGGGAAGAGACACAGAGGGAGAGTGGTGGGGCAGAGAGGGAGAGTGGTGGGGCAGAGAGGGAGAGTGGTGGGGCAGAGAGGGAGAGTGGTGGGGCAGAGAGGGAGAGTGGTGGGGCAGAGAGGGAGAGTGGTGGGGCAGAGAGGGAGAGTGGTGGGGCAGAGAGGGAGAGTGGTGGGGCAGAGAGGGAGAGTGGTGGAAGAGGGACACGGGGGGAGAGTTGGGGAAGAGGGAAACGGGGGGGGGGGGGGAGTGGGGGAAGAGTGACACGGGGGGAGAGTGGGAGAAGAGGGACACGGGGAGAAGAGGGACACGGGGAGAAGAGGGACACGGGGAGAAGAGGGACACGGGGAGAAGAGGGACACGGGGAGAAGAGGGACACGGGGAGAAGAGGGACACGGGGGAGAGTGGGGAAAGAGGGACACGGGGGGAGAGTGGGGGAAGAGGGACACGGGGGGGAGAGTGGGGGAAGAGGGACACGGGGGGAGAGTGGGGGAAGAGGGACACGGGGGGAGAGTGGGGGAAGAGGGACACGGGGGGAGAGTGGGGGAAGAGGGACACGGGGGGTGAGTGGGGGAAGAGGGACACGGGGGGAGAGTGGGGGAAGAGGGACACGGGGGGAGAGTGGGGGAAGAGGGACACGGGGGGAGAGTGGGGGAAGAGGGACACGGGGGGAGAGTGGGGGAAGAGGGACACGGGGGGAAGAGGGACACGGGGGGAAGAGGGACACGGGGGGGAAGAGTGGGGGAAGAGGGACACGGGGGGGGAGGGTGGGGGAAGAGGGACACGGGGGGAGAGTGGGAGAAGAGGGACACGGGGGAGAGTGGGAGGAGAGGGACACGGGGGGAAGAGGGACACGGGGGGGAAGAGGGACACGGGGGGAGAGTGGGGGAAGAGGGACACGGGGGAGAGAGAGGAGGGGGGAAGATACACAGGGAGGGGAAGAGAGATGCATGGGAGGGGGGACGCATGGGAGAGGGAGGGGCAGAGACACAGGGGGAAAGAAAGAGGAGAGAGGGAGAGACGGGGGAGAGTGGGGGAAGCGACGAAGGGGGGAGAATGGGGGAAGAGACGAAGGGGGGAGAGACACAGGGGAGGGGGGAAAGAGACAAAGGGGAGGGAAATGGGGTGGGGAGAGACACGAGGAAGGGGAGCACAGACACAGGGGGGGAGAGTCGGGGAAGATTAACAGGGGAGGGAAATAGGGGGAGAAGAGACATGAGGAAGTAGGGGAACAGTCATAGGGGGAGGGGGACAGGGGGAAAGACACAGGGAGGGGGAAAAACGCATGAGGGAGAGGGGGGAAAGAAACTCAGGGGAGGGGGTTAGAGACACGGGAGGGAGAGGTAGGTAAAAACATAGGGGGGAGGAGATACAAGGGAGGGAGAGGAGGGGGAAAGAAGACACAAGGGAAGGAGGGGAGGAGGGAAATGAGACACAAAGGAGTAAGTAGACAGGGGGAGAGACTTGCGATGAGCTCCAAAGGCGCTCATCGCGAGGACAGTAAAGCAGAGGGCGAGAGGCTCCGATTGTGTGGCAAACAGGCTTCACTTTTTATTGCCGTCATTTTTGACAGGCAAGTCGCTAGTTATTATATAGGCGTTTAGTAAGCGTATGTATATATCTCTCTCTACATCTCCGTACATTACTCCACTTTGTATAGTTATAGATCTGTTAAATTCTTGAACTCATACAGTCTTATTAAATTGCAATTTGGCTAATTGAATAGGGCTCTATATAAGCGAGGTCTTCACTAACTAAAAACTTCTGTAAATAAAATATGCTGTGTGCTTATATAGAGCCCTATTCAATTAGCTGAATTGCAATTTAATAAGGCTGATAATGTCCACATATTTCATTAGAGTATATTTTATTATCAGTCGGCTCCCGTAGAAGCTGGAGTGCGAAACGCTGCGTAGGCCCATCATTTTGCGTCTTAGTGACGTCACACGCCACCTGGACCTTCGGGGGTACAATGAGACGGTGAGAGGAGGACAGATCAGATATACTGATCCTTGTTTATGGCATATACTTGCTGGGCAACATACAGACCAGTGTACAGATTAGGGTTACTGCTCGTGACCCCACCAGAGGTGGGGGGGAAAAGAGCGTTTCCTTAGTTTAATCCTCTCACAGTCTCATTGAGTTATACATAGCAGGATAAGGAAGGTACAAGATAAGGTGAAGCTGGAGTCTGGATCCTTGTAAGACGGGTGTGTTTTGTTTCCCAGTATAATGGAGGCTTATGACTAAGCACTAGACATAGATTTAGGTCCAAGGGGATTTACCCGTACTTATATAAACTCTGTGTGTACAAGGCACTATTAGCGCAATATCCCATAATACACTGGGGCCAGTATTATAACCCGCAAATTCAAAATAATATTCCTTGCATCAATATATTCCCCTGTAGGATGATGACCGTGTCATATGTTCGTTTATTAGACCACCACTTAATTTAAGTTTTAGTAATTATATTACGCCGTTGTTGTACCATTTAAATAAAGTATAATTGTTTATTAGTGGTCCTTATATATAGGGGCTATAAGTGTTCTTCCATCTCTACATAACTTTAGATAGCCTTGTTATTTTCACTTAGGGGTTTGGAATACACCTGCCGAGGATTATGGGATATCCATGAAGTTATCCCGGTCTTTAATACCCTATTGGGTATAGGTAAATGCTCTATTTGCTAAAGATTCCTCGGCAGTCTCTGTATTTATGTTGCCCAACAGGTATTGCTGTCCAGTTTCACCTATTCTAGGCTTTTAGAGTCTAGCGGAGGCATCATTATTGACTGAAGTGGAGAGAGAGACGGGTGATGGGGAGGCCAGCAAGGAAAGAGTTGCAGTAGTTGATATGATAGGAGTATATTAGAATTTTGGTTGCGTCTTTCAAGAGAAAGTGACGTATTTTGAAAATGTTTTTTAGGTGAAAATGACCAGATTTACTGATGGATTGTATGTGAGGAATGATAGAGAGGACAGGATGCAGTAGAACCCCAAGGCAACGGGCCTTAGAGGTATTGTCAATGGTGAGAGATATATGAAAAGTGGAAGTTATGGAAGAGGGTGGGAAGATTAGGATCTCTGTCTTTGACATGCTGAGTTTGAGTTGACGAGCAGACATCGAGGAGGATAGGATAGAGAGGCAGTTGGCAACAGGAGTCCGAAGAGAGGAGGATCATTCTGACCCAAATAGGTATATTTGGGTGTCCTCTGCATATAGATGGTATTGAAATCCAAAATAATTTATTTGAGTACCATGCAAGGATGTATAGATGGAGAAAAGAAAGGGATCGAGGACAGAAATTTGAGGTATGCCAACAGTTAGAGGGCGAGGTGATGAAGAGGAGCCAGAGAAGGAGATGCTAAATGTTGGATTTTCTTGATATGATGTGAACCAAGAGAGGTCAGTGTCATTGAATAAGAAGAGGGCGGTCAAAGGCAGCAGAGAGATCCAGGAGAATAAGAAAAAAGAAGTGGCCCATTTGACATGGTGACTAAGTCATTATTGACTTTAGTGAGAGCTGTCTCTGTGGAGTGTTGAGACCAGAAGCCACATTGGAAGGGGTCAAGGAGCGAGTTGGAGGAAAGAAATTTGGAGAAGTGATTGATGCTGATATGTCAAAGCAGTTTAGAAACCAGGGCAAGTGGAGAGAAAGGGGGCGGTAATTAGATGGAGAAGCTGGATCAGATGAGTGTTTTATTATTAAAGTGGCTAGCAAAAACATAAGTGTTAAATTGACTGTTTTCCCAAGCTTCTGGCCACATGCCCTGGACCTCTAAGAACCATTTCTGGTAATCAAAGCCCAAAGTGCTCTATGTCAATCTTACTATTTTTGGACAATGTGTGTTTCAGGTTGTGTACATTAGGGGTGGTATCAATTAAAGGGTTGACAGTAGCAAATCACGATACCCAGTACGCTCCCAGAGCATAACGAGGTTCTTGAGTGGATTCAAACACGTGATAGCGGTGAGAAGTGCTCAATAGACTTCTTTGGGGAGATCCATTGATCTGATTGAGCCATCAAGTATAGCTAACTAAGTTGTCATGTGACAATTGAAACACTTTGTTTCAATAGACAAATGTCAAGTGCTTTGCAAGTGATATCCCTTTGATCCATTATCTAGCGATTCACCACTAAATGGTGTATACTTGACCCAGCCATTGTTTCTACCCCTCAAATCAATATACATTTTTTTTTAAATGTATGACGTTTTATTTTCTGACCTTTTAGGTGGTGGTCATAAAAAAAATAATATTCTAATTATTTAAGCTCTCATATTTTTTTTTACAGTTTCAAATTTTTGTTGCACTTTGTAAAAAAAAAAAAAAGACAGAAATATCAAAGTGTCTGACAATCCTGATTTATATATCCGAGAATGTATGTGGTTAAGATCCATAGTAACTGCTATGCTTTTTCTCGTAGATGGAAGCCACTGTGGATCTACAGAATCGAACAGGAATCAATTATTGAGCAAACTCTTAAACAAGCAACTGATTCAAGTCAATTATGATAACAATATAGAAAATATCCCTTCGATTTACAAACTTGTACTAAAAAGTGTTGATTGCAGTGTAAATGAGAAGTATGAAAGATGGCAATTTGGGGCTGAAGATCTGCAGAAAACAAACAAAGTTATCATGATGGTCGGTGGCGCTGGGTCAGGTAAAACAACTCTCCTCAATGCGATGGTCAACTACGTCCTTGGAGTGGAATGGGAAGACAACTACAGGTTCAAACTCGTAGAGGAGATCACAAATAAGAGTCAAGCCCACAGTCAGACCACAAAAGTCATTGCTTACCAAATCAATCATGTAGAAGAATTCAAGATCCCGTATTCCCTGACTATTGTAGATACTCCGGGATTTGGGGATACCAGAGGGATAGGAGAAGACAAAAAAATTCTAGAGAAAATACATGAATGTTTCAATTCATCCTGGGGCATCGATCAAATCAACTCAATTTGTTTTGTTGTTCAGTCTTCTTTGGCTCGTTTGACCCCTTCACAGAAATACGTGTTTGATTCTATTTTATCCATTTTTGGGAAAGATATAGAACAAAATATACAAATCTGTGCTACATTTGTTGATGTCCAAAAGCCGCAAGTTTTGGAAGCCCTTCTTGCTGCTGATGTTCCTTGTGCTAAAGATGAGCATGGGGCTCCTATACACTTCAAGTTCAATAACTCCTCCCTCTACGTAAATAATACAAATGTTAAAGATGAAGATGCCGCTTCATTCAATCCAATGTTTTGGAAAATGGGGATGATGAGTATTAAAAAGTTTTTTACAACATTTGCAAAGTTAGAATCCAGAAGTGTAACTTTAACAAAGGAAGTGTTAAAGGAGCGCCAAGCTCTGGAAGTAACGCTGCAAGGAATAAATCCCAAAATTGAAGAAGCAATGCTAAAATTACATGAACTAGAAAAAATACAAACGATCGTTAACTTGCATCATGACGACATTGATAAAGATGCTAATTTTGAGTATGAAGTGAAAAAAACTATAAAGAGAAAGAAAGACAAAAAGAAGAATTCGGTCAATTGTAGCGAGTGTGAATCTACATGTCACGGGGCCTGCCTGGTTACATGGAATATGCTGGTTTACTTTTGTGAGGTTTTCTATTGGGATAGCTCTTGTAGAGTGTGTGGGCACAGTGTGCGTAAACATAAATGCGACAAATACAACTGGGAAAACGTTGTCGTAACTGCCAAAGAGACCTACGCAGAACTGAAAGGAAGGTATGAAAAGGCCTGTAATCAGAAGATAACAGCAGAAGAACTACTGGGAAAACTGAAGGAAGAATGTGATTCAGTGGCAGCAGAAGCAAAGAGTCTTATTGAGAGGGCATCAGAAAGTCATCGTCGTCTGGAGGAGATAGCGCTAAAGCCGAACCCACTGTCCACCCCAGATTATATCGACCTGCTGATTCATACAGAGAAATGTGAAGAAAAGCCCGGGTATCTAGAAAGGATCGATTCATTGGAAAAGGCCAAGAGTAGAGCGAGGATGCTACGTGGAGTTCAAAGAAAAAAACTGAACCAGGACCGTTCAGAGGAACCAAGAAGAGAAGGTACCACGGTAATGAAGTATTGGCCCAAAAAAACTACTGACGAGAAGACCTTAAAACTGAAGATGCAAGAACTGAAAAAATTACAGCATGAAAACTGTACCCTCCATTAGAAAACCAGGTCGTCGTATAACGATCATACCAGTGGATTGAGGAATGATTCCTCTCAGTCTGTGGGGTCTGTCCTCATCTTTCTATTGATATCCCTCCGCCATGTTAGCTCATATGTGTATGGTATGTGCTAAAGCTCTGTGACTCCAAAAGCACATACAAGATACGTGGACACCTAACCCGGGCCAGTGAGCAAACACAGATCTGATGTGGCAGCTAAAGGGCCACTAGAAACGGATTCACAGTACAATCAATATCTAAAGAAAATATATTCATTATGGATTTTAAAACGTAATTTTTTTTTTTTTTTGTGGGACTGGCGGGTGTGCGTCTGCACGTCACCGATTAGGTTTCCAGGCATGAAGGAGGTTATGTCCAGGAGGCCATCCTTTCATTTTAATTGACCGATCTAGGATTTCCTACAGAGCTTAATCTCTCAGCCCAGATGGCTGTCCTGATAGAAGTCTTTATCTGCAGTAAAGCCGATACTACCCACCCTGTGGATACCTGGGGGTCAGGAGCAGCAGATCTGACTGTGAAGAGATTTATTCACCTATATTTGGGGGAAGAAGAGGAAGCTGGCCAATCTTGTCCAATGATGGCGATATACAGGGACAATTAAATGGAAACCGAGACTTATAAACAAGATATCAAACTTTAATATTCTTTTTTTTTTTTTGCTCATTAGGTTTTTCATTTTAAGTATAATTAATTCACTATTTTGTATATATCTTCAATAGTATTTATGTTCAGGTATGATGACTCAAATAAAATATAAATTAATAGATGTTTTGTGTGTCTTGATTTATTTTCAACTTTCTTAATTCTTGTTTTATTTTTTAGCAGAATTGAAGGACTACTGTGGGCCAACATGGTGTCTTGCAATGGAAAGATTGTGCTTTATTGGTAAATGTCTTTAATATATTTTTTACATGCAAAACAGCATTTTGGTTATTTATGAGATATGTCATGAAATACGATGATCTTGTTCGTAACATATTGTAGAATTTTATTTACAATCCTGCAAAAAATGGAGGGAACGTAAACCATAATGGACATTTTGAGAAAGGCCGAGGACATCTGTTGGGTGGTGTCTGGAGAATATGGTTTTGCAACTGCTTAGTATATTAAACTACTCTTCATAAGAACCAATATTTAATCTTATAAAACCCAACCAGGCACGCTGAGATTAGGATTAAATCTGCAAATGAGCCCAAAATCTGGACAAACTGGCAACATATATTAGGACATAATGTAATACTGAGGTGGCCAGGCTTGTTGAACAACTTTGCAGAACATTAAAAGGTCCAGAGACACAAAATGGCAAAAAGAACCCCAAAAACAAACTGAATTCAACACTATCCTTGAGATGTTTTAGTTGGTACACCAGTTACGTAATGTTGTGAGGATCCAGCGTTTCCATCTCTGCTACCATCATTCACTACTGGTCTTGTTCAGTCTGTTAGAGAACCCCCATTTACTCAATGGTATATGTCACTTGGTGTACAATAGTAAAGGTTTTTACGATGAATGACTGGGGCCTCAACACCCTGTAGGAACCCACATTGGTACTGGTGGACTGAAAGTAACATAAAGTTCCTCATTCATATGTTTGGGGATATTCTCTACTGGTTTTAAATCTAGATCTCTCTAGACCCTCTTATATCTTAAGGATTGCAGACAATTTGGTCAATTATTAGAATCTTTTCAACTTTGATTGTTGGATACTTCTCCTCCAGAGGCAGGCTAGACATTAGCAGCCTTATTAAATTGCGATTCAGCAAATTTAAAAGAGCTCTATTTAAGCACATAGCATTTTTTTTTTTTACAGAAGTTTTTAGTTAGTGAAGACCTGGCTTTTGGATAGAAGTTCACTAACTAAAAACTTCTGTAAAAAAAAAAATGCTATGGGCTTAAATAGAGCCCTATTCAATTGGCTAAATCACAATTTAATAAGGCTGTATATATGTATTGAATATGTTTAAACCCATGATTTGGTGCCTGAACTGCTGAATTAATGGTTTCACTTTCTTGAGCCTCGTTCCCCAGGACACCACAGTCTATGCTATAAACTGGATCGATCATGCTCCAATGGAGTGAAGACCCCACTTGAATCCATATATTACACCATCATTTACATAGCATTGCAATGTTTCCCTCCCTTCCCATAAAAAAGTAGCGTATGAAGTAGAGCGCCATATTCCCAGCACAATGCAGGCCCCACTTTCTCTAGTAGAATTAGATGTTCATAAATCTGTAATTCAGGGAATTCTGATCATTCACCAGCCATTAAACAAGGCAGTGGCTGAACACATTGAGATCTCTCATTGTAAGCTTACCGCTCAATAAACACAATCTAAGACAGCTCCCACTAACTCCATTTAAAATATGAGAGATTTACAGGATCTACAAACACCCACAATTAAAGAAATGATGATGTCACCCAGACATTTTTGTTTTTACATGAGTAATAAGGTCATCTTCTGGATTGCTACCTTGTCATGGTGGTGAGGCTTGTGTACTTCAATGAAGCTGTGAGCTATACCATGTAGGGCCACCCAAGATGGGCAGTCATAGCAAAGATGTCAGACAAATATCGGTCCGATGTTGAAGGAACTGGCAACCCACTCCAGTAGCCTTGCCAAGAAAACCTTATGGATAAGCACAACCAGAGACGATGATATATGTGCCTAGCGTTCTGCAGTCCATAGAGTCACAGATAATCGGACATGACTGAAAGTTTAGGCAACAATAATAAAGATAGTAACAACTCAAGGACATATGAAAACCGTATCACTCCCTCATAATGAAGCTTACTTTTACTCACTAATTTTCAAACCCTTATAATATCCACAAAGACCACTCTGTCTGCCCCATAATGTGATTGGGTCTGTACATGGTCCTTCAGATATTTGGCTTTGAGTGGTCAAGCTTTCATGTTTAGGACATCAGGAAGTTATAATCTCTACTGGTAAACCAATATCCTTTTCTAATTACAGTGGCACAAGCAGAGGATGCCCCCTATCCCTTCTGCTTTTTGCTTTACAATTATGTATTTGTTGTCATTGTTACTGATATTTCTGATTTGACAATTGGACCCTGTGTAAGCGTTAACCAACTGTAGTCAGTTTTTCCAGCCCATCGGATGTCTGACTTGAAATATATGGTATCTTTATTACTCAGTTGCATTGTACTGACTCTGACATCACACCTAACTACCGCCCTATCTCTCTGCTTCCCCTGGCTTCCAAACTACTGGAGCGGCTCGTCTATAACCGCCTTACCAGCTTTATTTCCTCTAACTCCCTTCTTGACACCTTCCAATCCGGCTTTCGATTCCAACACTCCACTAAGACAGCTCTCACTAAAGTCACCAATGACCTGCTTACCGCCAAGGCAAAAGGTCACTTTTCAATTCGTTTTCTTCTAGATCTCTCTGCTGCCTTTGACACAGTTGACCATCCACTTCTACTCCATATCCTCTTCTCCCTCTGTATTAGAGACACTGCTCTCTCGTGGTTCTCATCATACCTACAAAATCGATCAATCAGTATCTCCTTCTTCGACACCTCTTCTTCTTCTCCTCGCCCCCTCTTTGTTGGCGAATCCCAAGGATCTGTCCTTGGCCCCCTCCTCTTCTCCATCTACACTTCCTCACTTGGTACCCTCATAAACTCTTTTGGGCTTCATTATCATCTCTATGCAGATGACACCCAAATCAAACCTCTCGGCACCAGATCTATCCCCCTCTCTTCTAACACACGTCTTCAACTGCTTCTCTAGTATATCCTCTTGGATGTCCACCCACCATCTCAAACTCAACATATCTAAGAAGGAACTCCTAATCTTCCCTCCCTCTCTCACAGCGTCAATTCCACACATCTCTCTCACTGTCAACAACAACATCATCACCCCCACCTCCCAAGCCCGTTGTCTCGAAGTTCTACTGGACACCGCTCTGTCTTTCATCCCTCACATACAATCACTTACTAAATCTTGTCTTCTCCATCTAAAAAATATATCTCCAGAATTCGTCACTATCTTACACAATACACAACTAAAATCCTTATACACTCTCTCATCATCTCTCGACTAGACTACTGCAACTCGCTTCTTGTTGGCCTACCAACCACCGGACTGTCTCCACTCATCTTCCATACACAACTAACTTGTTAAGGTTGGTTCGTTCTCGGACTTTGTTGTTTTATCTTTATTACTCAGTTGCATTGTACCGTTCCCCAACTTTCCTAGACCTGTATCTACCAAACTCCAAGACTTACCAATATTGCAACTTTGCCCTATCCTCTGGTTGGGGCATATTACTATCATTAAAAGCTGTAGTTCAAGAAAACAGATCCTTGTTTGTCATGTATGCACCAAACTAAAAATGTTAGCAGCTGTGTAAGCCTTGGACATAAAACATTTTTTAAGAGAATTTGAATTTTTGAAGTCTTGGTTTGTTAGAGTGAAGGAATCCATTATGTGCTTCTTACCTCACATCCTAAGACCAGGAACTTGGGAGTGCGTTTTTCCTATCTCTCAGTGGGGGGAGGTGGGATCAGGGAGAAGTCCTAAGCTTTTCTTAGATAATTAGATAAGATTGGAATTGTTGCCACTCTCCTTCCCCCAGAAGATAGAATGCTGTGTCAATAGATGCAAGCACTGCTCTTCAGAACTTTCTTCTCATATACACAATTTTCACATATGGGTCATGCATTCATCCATGGTCCAACGGAGGCATCGAAATCTTTCTAATTTAAAAAAGACCTTTTTGACTTGTTTCTACTTAATTATGCCCTTGGACTCATCCTCACTATACCGGGGTCTTTAAAATAATTATTCCTTCTAGACTCTTATGCATTGTAAGAAACCCCTATTTCTACACACCTACTCAGAGAAATATAGGCAATTTTCTCAAAATCAGGGTGGTCAAATGTCTTGGGGGTCTGTGGAAGATATCCATTTATTGTAAAAAAGGAGATATTTTTTGTAATTACAAATACACCATTGCAGACATTTTTTATCTACCTTCAGGGAGAATGACTTGTTTTAAACTGCATTGTGACAAGGCTCAGCCAATGGATTCTTGAATTATATCTTCTTTGAAAAGTTGACATTAAACAACAAATTGTTAGTCTTCTTTGAATAGATACATTTTCAGAAAGAGGTGTTTGAATTTGTTTAAGGGAGACGTAGTATGTAATATTGTAGGGACAGGAGAAGTTCAGGAGGTAAGAATGTGTCATTGGCGGAGCTTGTGTGGTTAGGGGCATATTTGGAGATTAGATGTGGACTATAGGAATGCGCTGTGTTGTTAAGGGCTTTGTGAGTGAGGATCTTAATCTCAAAGGATATATGAAGACTGTAGAGGGATTGGCAAAATGTAGTAGCATATTAGAAACTACAGCTGAGAAGCATAAGCCTAGCACTGACCAGATGGGTTGGAGAGGGAAGGGTCAAGTGAAGGACATGCTGGTTAGGACTATGTTACACTAGTCAAGATGGGATATAAGTGAATGAAATAAGATTTGTTTTCTTGTTTTGGAAAGGACATATGTTGGAGATGTCTTGCAGGTCAAACGGTCAGGTTTTGGAAAGAGGTTGGATGGAGTGGGGGCAGAAGGGGCCAGTATCCAAAGTAATCAAATTACAGATCTAGATTGTAAGGGTGACGAAGGGCACCATGGGTGTGATAGAAAGTAGGATTATTAGGCAACTGGGATTTACTTCTTGCAAGTAAAGTGTGATAATTTGTTGTGTGCACTAATGGTGTCCAGGTAAGTAGGCAGAAGTTAATATAAACAGGAGAAGGGGCGAACTTGTGAGCGTGCGAGCACTTCTAGTAAAAGTGCAGTTCTGGTAAAAGTGTAGGAGTTTAAATAAAAGGAGGGAGTTCAAAGAAAAGACAACAAACTTATAGTGCGTAAAAGGAAGGGGGGAAGGTTTTTATTTATTTATATAAAGTTTACTCAAATATATTGTTTTCACTAGTATTATTTTTCCCACCGAAATTCTGTAGACAATAATGATCAGTCCAGTGGCAACCTCACTCAGTGTACATCCTGTCACATGTATGCAATACTGGAACAGCTGATCCAGGGTCCATACCTCTGTGACAGGTGTGAGCATGTTGCCTCTCTGGAAGCTCAAATTGGAGATCTGGAGAGGAGAATTGCAGCACTTAGTGATATTGCTCCACTGGAAAGGGAGTTAGTGCTCACAGAGCACAGTTTAGCCGGGCCTAGCATGAAGGGTGGAGCTGGAGCTAGTGAGGATGCCCAGGGAGGTAGCTGGGTTACAGTTAGAAGGGGAAACAGGGGGGTCAGGAGGAGGGAGGCCAGTTCTGAGTTGGCAAGCACCAACAGATTTGCCAGATTGAGTGAAACTGTTGGGGATGTCTATTCAGGAATGGCAATGCCAGATAGAGCTGTTCCCTCTAACAGCCGGGAGAACAGTTCTACTGGAGGAGTGGGAGGGCAGCATAGGCAGAGCAACAGGTTTTGGTGGTAGGGGATTCTATTATTAGGAAGGTAGATAAGGTGATTTGTCACCCAGATCCCAGCACTCAAACAGTTTGCTGTCACCCGGGTGCTCGGGTTCAGCATGTTGTGGATCGTGTAGATAAATTATTCGGAGGGTCTGTAAATGAACCGGCGGCCTTGGTACATATTGGTACCAATGACAAAGCTAGTGGAAGATGGAGTGTCCTAAAGAATGATTTTAGAGAACTAGGTAAAAAGCTGAAGGCAAGGACCTCCAAGGTCGTATTTTCTGAGATACTACCAGTGCCACGTGCTAGCCCAGGGAGGCAGAAGGAGCTTAGGAAGGTTAATGCGTGGCTAAAAAAGTGGTACATTAAGGAGGGGGATGGGTTTTTAGAGCACTGGGCTGACTTCTCACTTGGGTACAATCTCTACAGTAGGGATGGATTGCACCTTAATGATGTGGGAGCTTGTGTGCGAGGGGATAGGATGGTAGAAAGGCTGGGGAATTTTTAAACTAGTAGGTGGGGGGAGGGACTTGATGGAAGTAATGGGGTAAAACGTGTAGAGGGTATAAGGGATGAATTAACTAGTCATGTGGGGAGGAGATGGGGGAGGGGTAGTATAGTCAATATGGAAGCATTACTAAGTAACTCAAGTACAGAGGAAGGCACTTCAGAACTACAGACTCATAACATAAGGTGTATGCTTGCTAATGCCAGAAGCTTGCCAGGAAAAATGGGAGAATTAAAATTATTGGCAATTAACGACAAATGGGATCTAACAGGCATTACCGAAACATGGTGGGATGACTCTCATGACTGGACAGTTAATCTGGATGGTTATAACCTATTTAGAAAAAATAGGGGCAATGGTAAAAGAGGAGGAGGGATTTGTCTGTATGTTAAGCCTGAATTTAAGCCTATAGTCAGAGAAGATATTTATGGTGGACCTAGTGATAAAGCTTAATGTTTGTGGGTAGAGTTAAATAGCGAAGCAGCAAATTCCAAAAGAATATTAGTAGGAGTATGCTATAAACCCCCAAATATAGCTGAAAGTGAGGAAATTATTGTTACAGATTGGAAATGCAGCTAAGCATGGGCAAGTTCTAATAATGGGAGACTTTAATTACCCTGAAATAAATTGGATAATTTAGACCAGCAGTTCATCTAAGGGGAGCAGGTTCTTGAGTACACTCAGGGATCAAGGCATCTGTTAAGCCACTAAAACTCGCAGCACTTGGGTGATAAGCGCCAAAGGCGCTCATTGCCTACAAGCCTCGAAAAGCGAGGTGAGCAGTGGAGGCAATGAAACACGCGGGACTTGGCCAGAAAGGAGCGCCAAAGGCGCACCTGCGGGCCTCGTAAAGCAAGGCGATCTCATTACACATTGAAACACGTGGCATTTAGGAAACGCGGGATCGCCTTAGGTTTGCCATCGCGCACGCAGCCTATTTCTAATGCACAGTTGGGTCATTCATAAAACTATCTCCTCAGGCCACTGGACATTACATGCTGCAGGACAAGAAAAATACATTGCGATATTAATTTATTATTCAATGAAATCATTAATTAGTATTTAAAAAAATAGAGAGTCGCTAGTATTAATATAGCATCAAATGTTGGAATAGGGCAACCTTTGGTATACAGTGATCACAACACAGTCTCATTTGGGATTGAAGTAAAAAAAACAGAACTTTAGGGACCAAAAAAACTCTTAATATTAAAAAGGCAGATTTTAACGGTCTAAGGGCAGCAATACAAAGTATAGACTGGGACAGAGAACTGATAGGTAAAAACACTGACCATAAATGGACAACGTTCAAATCCTTACATTCAGCCCTTTTAAATTGACGACCTTGCTTCTGGATAGAAGTTAACTAAAAACTTCTGTAAAAAAAATATGCTGTGTGCTTAAATAGAGCCCTTTTAAATTTACGGAATCGCAATTTAATAAGGCTGTAAATATAGATACTTATCACCATATACCAATTAAAGTAAAAGGAGTAAATCACATCCAATGTGGCTTAATAATGACTTAAAGATGAAGATAAAGAGTAAAAAACAGGCATTTATATTATACAAATCATTACTAAATATACATACGTATCACCATATACCGTGTGGGAATAAAAGTAACGGAGTAAATCACACCCAATGTGGCCTAATAATGACTTAAAGATCAAGATACGGAGTAAAAAACACACAAGAGGGGCCCGAGATGGCTTTATGTGAGTACAAGGAAGTCACCAAGGCAGCAAAAGGGCTACTAGACTGGCTAACATAGGAAATGGCAAGTTATATGTAAGGAGAGTAAGACTAACCCGAAACATGTGTATAAATATATCACCGGGAAGAAGACCGGGAAGGAAGCTATAGGAACATTACAATGTGACACAGGAAGGAAGCTATAGGAACATTACAGTGTGACACAGGAAGAAAGCTATAGGAACATTACAATGTGACACAGGAAGGAAGCTATAGGAACATTACAATGTGACACAGGAAGGAAGCTATAGGAACATTACAATGTGACACGGGAAGGAAGCTATAGGAACATTACAATGTGACACAGGAAGGAAGCTATAGGAACATTACAATGTGACACAGGAAGGAAGCTATAGGAACATTACAATGTGACACAGGAAGGAAGCTATAGGAACATTACAATGTGACACAGGAAGGAAGCTATAGGAGTATTACAATGTGACACAGGAAGGAAGCTATAGGAACACTACAATGTGACACAGGAAGGAAGCTATAGGAACATTACAATGTGAAACAGGAAGGAAGCTATAGGAACATTACAAATGTGACACAGTCTGATAATTAGTGACAAGGAAAAGGCAGATGAGTTAAATAGGTTATTTTCTTCGGTATACACAAGGGAGGTACCAGTGGTTGGGTCACTGCAACATAATGGGGCTACACTACCTTTGCCAAATAATTGGTTAACGCAGGAAGTAACCTAAAAGAGGTTGGAAAAAATGTCCCAATCCTGATGGAAAATATCCAAGAAGGGAACTGGAGTCTGTAATAGCCAAACCATTATATCTAATCTATCAGGATTCACTCAACACAGGGTCGCTACCAGATGACTGGAGAAAGGCAGAGGTGAGACCTATATTTAAGAAAGGAAGAAAGAGCAAATCTTGGGAATTGCAGACCAGTGAGCCTCACTTCTGTAGTGGGGAAGCTTTTAGAAGGGTTAATAAGGGATAATACTGTATACAAGAATATGTCTATTTGAACAGGAATATAAGTAGGAGTCAACATGGATTTATGAGGGATAGGTCATGTCAAACAAATCTAGTTTAAGTGAGGAGGTTAGTAGGAACCTGGATCAAGACAACTCAGTGGATGTAGTATTTTTGGATTTTGCATAGGCTTTTGATACAGTGCCACATGGCCACAAGACTATTGCACAAACTAATGGATACAGAAATTGCATTAAATATCTGCTCATGGATCAAGAAATGGCTAAAAAAACAGGAAGAAGGGTTGAAAAAAACTGGCTAAAAATCAGGAAGCAAAGTGTTGTGGTAAATGGGACATACTCAGATTGGACTAATGTGGTAAGTGGGGTTCCTAAGGGTTCAGTATTAGGTCCTCTCCTTTTTAACATATTTATTAATGACTTAGAAGTGGTAATGGAAAGTAGTGTCTCCATTTTGCCGATGACACTAAGTTGTGCAAGATAACTAAATCAGATAATGATGTACTTTCCCTCCAAAGGGATTTACATAAAATTGAGAAATGGGCATCTAAATGGCAAATGAGATTTAATACGAATAAATGTAAATTTAGGCATCTGAGAAGGAAAAATAGCCATGCAATTTATAATCTTAATGGAGCAAATATAGGGGTATCAGATATTGAAAGGGATTTGGGAGCTTGTGGACAACCACCTAGGTAACAGTGCTCAAAGCCAAGCAGCAGCTGCAAAGGCAAATAAAATATTAGCATGTATTAAGAAGGGTATAGAAGCCAGGGAAGCAAATATAATTCTGCCACTATACAAATCTCTAGTACGCCCTCATTTGGAATATGGAGGACAATTTTGGGCACCACTTCATAAAAAGGACATTTTAGAGCTGGAAAAGGTACAGAGAAGGGCAACAAAACTAATAAGGGGAATGGAGGGGCTAAGTTATGAAGAAAGACTAACCAAATTAAACGTATTTTCTCTAGAAAAAAGGCGTCTAAGAGGAGACATGATTACCTTACATAAATACATCCAGGGTCAGTATAAAGATTTGTCAAGTCAGATTTTTGTGCCAAGAGGTTTTTAAGTGACAAGAGGACATCCTGAGATTAGAAGTAAAAAGATTCCACCTTAAAGAAAGAAAAGGGTTCTTCACAGTAAGGGTGGTTAATCTGTGGAATTCTCTACCAGAGGAGGTGGTGACAGCGGATTCAATAAATAACTTTAAAAAGTGACTGGATATATTTTTTATTAAAAAAGGCATTCAGGGTTATCCTGGTTAATTAGAGAGCGAGTATTGATCCAGGGAGGAATCCGATCACCTGTATCTAAGGTCAGGAAGGAATTAATTTTTTTCCCTTTTGAGACGATTGGCTATGTTTCACTGTTTTTTTTTTTTCTGTTAGTTTCCTCTGGAACAATTAACAACTAAACTGCATATTGCAGATCAGGGGAGATCAAAATTGGTTGAACTTGATAGACTAAAAGTCTTTTCCACCTCAATTACTATGTAACTATTAAGAGCTTGTTTTTTATTGTATTTTCATGTGGTGGTTGGCCAATTAAGAGGAGATATGTTGAATAGACGGTGACATTAGTTAGTACAGAGAGTGTTCTCCTACTTAATCGCTGTTTCATCCATGATTTTGTCTGTGATTCTCTAATGTGGTCGAGACTTCATATTTTTGCTTTGTATTCTCCTTCTGTATTATAACACTGTTGGGCTCTTCAACTCTCAGTGTGTTTCTTCATTCTAAATCAATTCCTCAATTCTCCATTGGAGGTGCATGGTGATCATAGCATTTAAAACGACCAATTTAAAGTTGAGTGTGTCTCTATATCCAGTTATTCTTCTTATAAGCCAATTAAGATGAACCATGAATGATTGGTTTCCCCTTTCCATTTATTCATGTTTTAGAATATATGACCCCCTAAGATGCTAATACTGAGAGGACCAGAATAGAAAAACCTCCCATAAAAACTATGTCTTCCTTATCTATGCTAGTGCTAATGGTAACCACATGCAACCATTTGCATTGATAAGGCAACTGACAGAGACATTTTTTTCTAAATCCTAGACTTCTTGATAAGCTTGCCTATTGTCTATATGACTGAAGACCAGACATCTGGTACACCTTATCAAAGGTTGTGTTATTTAAGTGAGCTTTTTGTAAAAGAACAGATAACTGTAAATATTATAGGACTGTTTGGGGTAAAATAAGGTAGAAACTGACAGACCAGCAGGCTACCAGGACCTAGACTTTCTTCCAGACATTGAGGCTTCTTGTCCATGTGGCTTAAAGGTCCACTGTATGAACTTTTTTAAGGCATTTTTTCAAAAATGTATTTTTATTCCACATAACTCCATTGCAGTTCTGATCAAGTCCTATGTCTCCTCCTTTGTTGCTTTGTCACATTAGGAGGCTTCCATGCACACTATAGGGGGGGGGGGGGGGGGGGACGTTGTTAGTGCATACTGTCTCTCCAATGAGCCCAGAATCAGCTCTATGCAAAGCAATACACACACATTAGATGTAGTGCTTGATCAGAGTCAGAGGAAATACAATTCTTTAAAAATACTCATATTGCATTTAATTATAGATACGCTTTGTAGGTTCATAAAATACATTCTATACACTACGGGGTTGTATACCTTAGCTTGGGTGAATTTTTATACTTGTAATTGTGTACAACTCATTTTACTAGTATCTTTAATAATAAAAAGAATATGTATAAAAAGTTTACAATAATATAAACAATTACATTTTAAGGAAAAAGTCAACAACGTGACTTAAATATTATCTAACAAGTGTCAAACATTAAGGCAGATAGTGTATGTCATTAAATGATGATAGAGATCAGTTTCAGTCATTGTTACTTTATTTCAACTCTTCTCACTCAATGCAGTACTCATCCAACTTAAATATGTACTTATTTTGTTCTCTCCTGCCATATTTGTCATTATCTTCCCTGCATCACCTTTCTCCGTTGCACAGTTTCATACTTATCTCCCTTAATATATATATATATATATATATATATTGTGACAGGGTCACTACCACTTGCGGGGTCAGTGCCCTGTTTTAACCAACTCTTTAGCTTTATGGAGGAGGGCACAGGAGGCTTTTCATTCCACTCAACGTTTTATTAAGATCCAGTAAGCACATGAAAATAACATGAACATAAAAAAAAAAAAAAAAAAAAAAGGCCTCATTAAATTATCCCTCGTAGTTCTCTCGGTCCTTGCAAAAGGCAGTTTTTTGCTGTTTGCGAGGACCGAATCCCTTGCCGGCCTGCTTTGTGAGATGACTCCGAAAAATGGCCGAGAATAGGCTCCGAGAAAGCTACGGAGTCACACGCAGCCTTAAATCTATGAGGTGAATCTCGGACCTCAGAAGAATCCCTACGGGCACAAAAAGTGCTAGCAAGGGATCCTAAAGCCTCTATGTGCTTAATCGGAGCAGCCCGAGACAGCCGTGTGAGGCTCCCCCCCACATCCACATGCTGCAGCCCCCTTCCACAAATTAACCGCTGGCAGCGGGGGTCCCCGATCTGCATAAATCAGGCCCCCGCTGCATTTAAAAAATTTAAATTCCCCGCCGCGGCTCCTTAAATTAACCCCCTTCTATGCTGGGGGTCCCTGTCGGGACCCCGAAAGTGTCCCCACATTAACCCCTTGCAGCGGGGGTCCCTGATCGGCACTGATCGTGATCCCGCTGCATTTAAATTTTTTACATTTCCCGCCTCGCTGGTCCTTAAAAGACCGTAAAGGTCCTGAAAGGACTCGCACTAAAAGATATTAACCCCAGGCAACTAAAATTAACCCCATAACTCATGGGGGTTAATACAGACCCCCAAAAGCACGTAATTAACCCCATAATTCATGGGGGTCAATACAGACCCCCAAAGGCACTTAATTAACCCCATAACTCATGGGGGTCAATACAGACCCCATAAGCCAATAATTAACTCTATAACTCATAGGGGTCAATACAGACCCCCATAAGCCAATAAAAAACCCTTTAACTCATGGTGGTCTATACAGAACCCCATAAGCCGATAATTAACCCTGTCACTCATGGGGGTCAATACAGACCCCCATAAGCACTTAATTAACCCTATAACTCATGGGGGTCAATACAGACCACCATATGCCAATTATTAACTCTATAACTCATGGGGGTCAATACAGACCCCCATAAGCCAATAATTAACCCTGTCACTCATGGGGATCAATACAGACCCCTATAAGCACTTAATTAACCCTATAACTCATGGGGGTCAATACAGACCCCCATAAGCCAATAATTAACGCTATAACTCATGGGGGTCAATACAGACCCCCATAAGCACTTAATTAACCCCTTAACTCGTGGGGGTCAATACAGACCCCCATAAACCAATAATTAACCCTATAACTCATGGTGGTCAATATAGACCCCCATAGGCCAATAATTAACCCTGTCACTCATGGTGGTCAATACAGACCCCCATAAGCCAATAATTAACCCTGTCACTCATGGGGGTCAATACAGACCCCCATAAGCACTTAATTAACCCTATAACTCATGGGGTCAATACAGACCCCCATAAGACTCTATTCACCCCCATCAGTCCAATAAGGGTATATTATGACTGTTCAAACCGTAACATTAACCACATAAGTGCCATGACAGTCCTCAAGGACCATCATGACACTAACTACAAACACTACACTATAACCCCCAATAAACCATTAAATCTAAACTAATCCCCCTCTACATTAATCTATTAACACTTACACTACCTACCTACACTACCTACCTACCCCCTAATAAACCCCCCCACCACTCTAATTACAGAAAATAAAAAACCTAAGTCACACAAAAAAAATCTACATTACAGAAAATAAAAAAATACATTACAACCCCCCCCCCCACTACAGAAAAAATATAATTACACACCTGAAAAGGAAAGACATACACAATACAATACATACATACATACAATACAATACATTACAATAAATACAGAACATTACATACAGTACATTACATACAATACAATACAAATAAAATACCCCCTATCTATATAACATACAATCTATTTAATATACAATAAATCCTATCTACATGCACGAACCCTACTTCTAAGCTAAAATAAAATAATTAAGGCCACTTACCTTTGTAGATGTCCCTTCAGATCACCAACCTAGGGGGAAAAAAATTAGTGCAACACATTAACATAAAATAAATAAACATTATACACATTCTAAATATTCTATTCACCTTTCCAGCATGTCCCGTCATTCTTCTTTTCTTCTCCGGCGCGGCCCTGTTAAAAAAAACACATTACATTACTACAACATATACACACAAAATAAAATAAAATAAAAATATAAACATATAAATGTACATTCAATTTACCTCCCCGCGATGTCCCCGGCCTCCTCCTCTTCAGTCCCAGGTTGGGCCCCGGAACAATACACGCTCTAAAAAATAAAAATAAAAAGTTTAAGGAGGTCTGACCTCACTCGCAGACCTCACCGACGCTAATGAGCCTCCCAGACCCTTTTCCGGAAGGAAATTGGCAATGGCGGCTTCTGATTGGCTGAAAAAGCTGTCTAACAAATTTCAGCCAATCAGAAGTCGTCAATGTGTGAGCCAATCAGGATGGGATACACCCCAAAATCCCACCCTGATTGGCTAACGCACCTGTCAATGTTTATTTAAACCAATCACAAGGCGCAGATGCCTTCAGCCAATCACAATGGGATACACCCCCATGGAGTAATTGGCTGAAGACATCTGCGCCTTCTCATTGGCTGTAATACTGACTGACATTGACAACAGCCAGTTGGCTGGGGTTAATATTTTTTAGTGCAAGTCCTTTCCGGACCTTTCCAGTCCTTTAAGGACCCGCGAGGCGGGAAATTTAAAAATTTAAATGCAGCGGGGTCACGATCGGTGCCGATCACGGACCCCCGCTGCAAGGGGTTAATTTGGGGGGGCTGCGAGGGTCCCTATGCACCCCTGCAGCAAGGGGTTAATGTGGGGACACTTCGGGGGTCCCGATGGGAACCCCCAGCATAGAGGGGAGTTCATTTTAGGTGCCGCGGCTGGGATTATTAATAGTGTGCCACGGGCCCTTTAAGGAGCCGGGGTGGGGAATTTAACATTTTTAAATGCAGCGGGGTCCTGATCTATGCAGACCGGGGACCCCCGCTGCAAGGGGTTAATGTGGAGGGGCTGCAGGGGTCCTTAAAGGGACCCCTGCAGCATGAGGTTGTGTATAGGGAGTAGGGGGGAGCCTCACACCCCTGTCTCGGGCTGCTCCGAGGCAGCACGTAGAGGTTTTAGGATCCCTTGGGGGCACTTTTTGTGCCCGTAGGGATTCTTCTGAGGTGCGAGAATCACTTGTAGATTTATGGCTGCGTGTGACTCCGTAGCTCTCTCGGAGCCTATTCTCAGCCATTTTTCTCCCTTGCGAGTTATCTCGCAAAGCAGGCGGCGAGGGATTCGGTCCTCGCAAACAGCAAAAAAACTGCCTTTTGAAAGGACCGAGAGAACTACGAGGGATAATTTAATAAGGCCCATAATGTCCTGTTTGCAAATTATTTGCAATGGAATTTCCACGGAATCATCGGGTAAATTATTAATTTGCTCTGTTTTTCCTTCTTCAATTTTGATGAGCCACTCATTGAATTCATGTTTTCCTTCTGATCTCATATTTTGTTCTAATTTGAGCTGAGTAAAGAGTTTCCATAGTGGACTTGACTTTATACATGTTTCTACAATGTCTGTGTGATTTCCATGGACAACAACAGGTAATGTTTGTTTAAAATCTCCACCTAACAACATCACCTTTCCACCAAAAGGCAAATCGTTATCCATGACTTCAAGCAACAAACGGTCAATACATTGTAGCGCATGGCATGACATCATTGTAGCTTCATCGATTATAATTAGTTTACTTTTCTTCATTTTTTTTGCTTCTAATGATGTAATTCGAATATCCGACACTGATGTTTCCAGAATGGGAACTGGCAGTTTAAATCCACTATGCACAGTTCTTCCACCTTCTAACAAAAGTGCGGCAACGAAACTCATCAATAAATTATATATATACGTTTTTACAGATCCACCAGGCCCATCTAGATAAAAAAAATGCTCTTTAAGCAAGTCATCATCTAGTGCACTTTTTATGGCAATAAATGTTTGGCAATTGTAATGTATTTAAAGTTGCAAGTTTTTCTTGTGTTATTTGAAGCTCAGTGTCATAGACTTCAAAGTTTATTTCATCTATGATTCCTGGATCTGGCAGATTATAACTTGCACAATTTAATCCATGAGAGAGAAAGACCTCTTGAATTTCAATTAATGGTTTTAATTTTGCAATAGACTCATTGCATCGTTGCAAAAAGTCTTCAGACATATATTTTTAAAATGTTGTCCCACAAAGCTAATGCATTTGGAGCATTTGAGAAGATACAAATGAATGCAAATTGTTCTCTCATCTGCCGTGGCATTTGACACAGTGCTGCTTCTTCTAGACACCTTTCCCATTCTGTATTATCAGCCAGGAAGTTTCTGTGTCGCGCAGCTAAATTAAATGTGTCATAAACTGTGTCATTAATTGGTCTCAACTGATCAAAACTTTGTGCACCAGGAAAAGGGAGTAAACGTAAGCAGAAAAATTCAAGGTCTCTTGGACTTACAGTGTAAATTTTAGTTATAATTTATTTACAACTGTTTTTTTCTTTTTCGCCATAATACATTAACAAAAACATAATGATATGAAATGTGAATATATAACTATTCCCTTGAAACCACACAGTTAGTGTAGTTTGACGAAGCTCACTTTGTGCAAAAGCACTTCTTTCATTTTTAACATTAAAGTAAAGTAAATGTCTTTGGGGCAAATATACAACTAATCTATATACTGCATGTGAGCTGTAACGGATCTACTGGCACCCCGACCGGGTACCTCCGTTGATGGACGCGTCCTAGCTTGCCCCGAGGACTACAAGCACCGCACCGGACACCACAACCACCACAGACTCCACACCCGCCGTATCTTAACTGAAGCCGCTCCGTCTTCCTTCCACCCTGTATGAATCTCCAGCATCCAGGATCGTGTGGGGAAGACCTCTCCTCCAAGGAGAGTACATCAGGAACAAGGGTTCAGTAGTTAAAGCTCAAGGGAGTATGCAAAGCATAGCAACCCCCAGTGTGATATAGCAATCCCCTCCAAGAATGAGACGAGGCTACGTTTTGAAGGGTCAAGTAGGACTCTCGTGCTGGCACACCCAGCCTGGTTTTTATTACAGTCAGGTACAAACAGAACACACCCAGGGGGAGGTATAAAACAACCAATTACATAATAGTAACGCCCACAGTTTCCCTCCCCTCTGTTCGGGAGATAATTGAGTTTGTTACTGTATCTACTCAATTATCTCCCAGCTAAAACTTACACATTTGTATACATTTTTATAACTTTATGATTTTACATAGTACATAAATAAAACTTCCATTTTTATGAACAACATAAATTGTGGAACAACATATAAAAAAATGGCATGAATCAGACCAGGGGTTCAAAAGTTAGTAAAAGTATCTTTTGGGCTATGACTGGCAGCATTGCAATCTGGCTCCAACAGGTTTTACAGAGGCCTCTGTGCTGGAGACAATGGGGAAAGTAATCCAATTATCCAGGGATAGAGGCAGACTCCATTGAGCACATGGTTGCAAAAAGACATAAACCACTTTAAAATACATAAAGTCACCTTTTACCCATAACACACAGACATTTCACAGGCAATACACATCCCTCATAGTTGGCCACACAATACACACAGAGGGACAATAGGTGGGCCACACCTCCTTGAGGCTACCTGGCAACCCCGAAACAATACGACATGGATTAGACCATCCCTCCCTGCTCTCATGGCCGAGAACGAAAACACCCCAAACAATAGACTTCCTTATCTTATGAGGAGTCTCTGTAATAGGATTATCTATTATGCCCAGGTCTGCAATAGTCTGGGCTAATATTCTGCAGAGCATAAACCAACATACATACAGTACAACAGTAGGATCATACCTTAACCACAATAACAACCATGAAACAGGGCAAAACAGTGATGGGTTCCGTTACACACCTCCCCCGTGACCATAAGCCGGCATACACGGTCTGATCCCAACGGATCGGCCTGGGGATGTCCGGACAAAAGTATTTGTTGGTCAATTCTCTAGTTTGACAACCCATCAGCATTACTGCAATTCACATTTACTCACATTTCACATATCCCCAGATAGCTGGGATCTGAGCGCACAAACTACCGAATAGCGCTCAGATCCTCTTCACACAGTTCAATTGCCATGTAGCTAAAGTCTTTCCCATAGTCTTTCATTATATGAATGGGCTCCATGGCATATCTATCTGTGGTATCATGGTTCACACAGGGCAAGTACCGAATGACCCCCCTGTATGTAAAGGGCCAGAATGAGTGACATACACTCTGGTATGGCCGAATACTGTGTTTAAAGGGCAATATGTCCCCGGGCCTTAGTCGCAGGGCAGGAGGCTGGCAAACAGTCCTCTCCAAGACAAAGTGGCGAAGGGCACTTCATCACACATCTCCCCTTTGGGGGGAAGTCTAACAAGGCATCTGACCTTCTGCCGGTCAGTGCCTCCGTAAGACGATCCACCAACCCACAATAAACTAGTGCTAGAGCAGCCCCCCACAACAACAAAGTGCAAGAGCAGCCCACCCACAACAAACAGTTACTGCACCTGGATATTTCCCTGTGGTAATGGAGCAACACGCTGAGGGGACTTGAGGGGCAGAGGCCAGCGGCACTCTGCCCTGATGCCAGCTCTTCCGCTGGTATAACCTGCAGGACATCCTGCTCTGTACAAGGGACAAAGGGAGGGCAGAGGCCGACTGCACTCTGCCCCGCTGTCAGCTCTTCTGCTGGGGTACTTGGGACATATTCCGGCTCAGTAGCCAGGGAAACGTGGGGGTTAGTGGGGGTTAACATTTCCTCTGTTAACCCTGGGGCCACATTAGAAGTTAGCTGGGGAGGGGAATTTGTACTTACCCCCTCCTCCAGTTGTCCCAGTGAGGGTAATTGGGGATCTGGACAGGCTGTGGGCGCAGAGACCACGGTCCCATCTGCGCCGTCTGGGAGATTGGTGTCTCCCCTGGTTAGGGTAAACTGTCGCTGGGGAGGAAGGATGACACCTTCTGCCCCCTGTGGTTCACACTGCCACTGGGGGGGAAGGACGACACCTTCTGCCCCCTGGGGTTCACACTGCCGCTGGGGGGAAAGGATGACACCTTCTGCCCCCTGGGGTTCACACTGCCGCTGGGGGGGAAGGACGACACCTTCTGCCCCCTGTGGTTCACAATGCCGCTGGGGGGAAGGACGACACCTTCTGCCCCCTGGGGTTCACACTGCCGCTGGGGCGGGGGGAGGACGACACCTTCTGCCCCCTGGGGTTCACACTGCCGCTGGGGGGGAAGGACGACACCTTCTGCCCCCTGGGGTTCACACTGCTGCTGGGGGGGAGGATGACACCTTCTGCCCCTGGGGTTCACACTGCTGCTGCGGGGGAAGGACCACACCTTCTGCCCCCTGTGGTTCACACTGCCGCTGGGGGGGAAGGACGACACCTTCTGCCCCCTGGGGTTCACACTGCCGGTGGGGGGAAAGGATGACACCTTCTGCCCCCTGGGGTTCACACTGCCGCTGGGGGGGAAGGACGACACCTTCTGCCCCCTGTGGTTCACACTGCCGCTGGGGGGAAGGACGACACCTTCTGCCCCCTGGGGTTCACACTGCCGCTGGGGCGGGGGGAGGACGACACCTTCTGCCCCCTGGGGTTTACACTGCCGCTGGGGGGGAAGGACGACACCTTCTGTCCCCTGGGGTGCACACTGTCGCTGGGGGGGAAGGACGACACCTTCTGCCCCCTGGGGTTCACACTGCCGCTGGGGGGAAGGACGACACCTTCTGCCCCCTGTGGTTCACACTGCCGCTGGGGGGGAAGGACGACACCTTCTGCCCCCTGGGGATCACACTGCCGCTGAGGGGGAAGGACGACACCTTCTGCCCCCTGGGGTTCCCACTGCCGCTGGGGGGAAGGACGACACCTTCAGCTCCCTGTATGGCCGGTAGAGAAACCTCGGTCCCATCTCTAGCTGCCATCTGGAGGTCATCCCAGGACCAGTCAATGAGGTCTGGTTCTGCTTGTCGAGTAGGTTGGGGCTGCACGAAGCTGAGCAGGTGTTGGTAGTCCTGCTCCAGCTCCCACTCTCTCGTTACCAGGTGGGTCATGTCTTTGCTCACCTCACCTTCGTCAACCCAGACATACATGCCCATCCGGTAGTCGTAGATGTCCCAAAACCTAGACCCCTCTGTGCTGCCAAGATCAATGTCGTCCTCCAAGGCATCCCATAATAAACCCTGGGCCATCATAATAATTCCCCTCCGGTAAGTCGTGTTCGGACGTCCAGGGGGTAAGTCGAACGGTATGCCACCAGAGGGCCTGGTATGCGTTGTCTAGCCAGATCTTTCACATACCAGGGTCTCTAGTCTTGTCACCCACTCATCCAGGGGCTGCTCTCCCAATAGATACATCCGCATCGCCACACGCTTCTGTAGCCGCTGCTCATCACTGGGGAGACTCTCACCTCGCCGCCATTGGGCATCTTCCAGGGCATCATACCAGAGTTCCTTTCTGTCTGCATCCCTGTAGTCCGTGGCCGCCTCCTCCTCCTCATCATGGAACGCTGTCTGAAAACTAGCCGGTTCCATCCTGCTGTAGCCAGGGGCACTGTACGGATACTAGCGTTGCCCTCAATTTGTAACTCCAAACGTTACCAGTGTCTCCGGGCTGCTTTTCCTCTCACTAGGACGCCATCCCACCACTGCCAGCCAATGTAACGGATCTGCTGGCACCCCGACCGGGTACCTCCGTTTATGGACGCGTCCTAGCTTGCGCCGAGGACTACAAGCACCGCACCGGACACCACAACCACCACAGACTCCACAACCGCCATATCTTAACTGAAGCTGCGCCGTCTTCCTTCCACCCTGTATGAATCTCCAGCATCCAGGATCGTGTGGGGAAGACCTCTCCTCCAAGGAGAGTACATCAGGAACAAGGGTTCAGTAGTTAAAGTTTAAGGGAGTATGCAAAGCATAGCAATCCCCAGTGTGATATAGCAATCCCCTCCAAGAACGAGACGAGGCTACGTTTGGAAGGGTCAAGTAGAACTCTCGTGCTGGCACACCCAGCCTGGTTTTTATTACTGTCAGGTACAAACAGAACATACCCAGGGGGAGGTATAAAACAACCAATAACATAATAGTAACGCCCACAGTTTCCCTCCCCTCTGTTCGGGAGATAATTGAGTTTGTTACTGTATCTACTCAATTATCTCCCAGCTAAAACTTACACATTTTTATACATTTTTATAACTTTATGATTTTACATAGTACATAAATAAAACTTACATTTTTATGAACAACATAAATTGTGGAACAACATATTAAAAAATGGCATGAATCAGACCAGGGGTTCAAAAGTCACCTTTTACCCATAACACACAGACATTTCCTAGGCAATACACATCCCTCATAGTTGGCCACACAATACACACAGAGGGACAATAGGTGGGCCACACCTCCCCGAGGCTACCTGGCAACCCCGACACAATCAGACATGGATTAGACCATCCCTCCCTGCTCTCATGGCCGAGAACGAAAACACCCCAAACAATAGACTTCCTTGTCTTATGAGGAGTCTCTGTAATAGGATTATCTATTATGCCCAGGTCTGCAATAGTCTGGGCTAATATTCTGCAGAGCATAAACCAACATACATACAGTACAACAGTAGGATCATACCTTAACCACAATGACAACCATGAAACAGGGCAAAACAGTGATGGGTTCCGTTAAACACCTCCCCCGTGACCATAAGCCGGCATACGCGGTCTGATCCCAACGGATCGGCCTGGGGATGTCCGGACAAAAGTATTTGTTGGTCAATTCTCTAGTTTGACAACCCATCAGCATTACTGCAATTCACATTTACTCACATTTCACATATCCCCAGATAGCTGGGATCTGAGCGCACAAACTACCGAATAGCGCTCAGATCCTCTTCACACAGTTCAATTGCCATGTAGCTAAAGTCTTTCCCATAGTCTTTCATTATATGAATGGGCTCCATGGCATAGCTTTCTGTGGTATCATGGTTCACACAGGGCAAGTACCGAATGACCCCTCTGTATGTAAAGGGCCAGAATGAGTGACATACACTCTGGTATGGCCGAATACTGTGTTTAAAGGGCAATATGTCCCTGGGCCATAGTCGCAGGGCAGGAGGCTGGCAAACAGTCCTCTCCAAGACAAAGTGGCGAAGGGCACTTCGTCACACATCTCCCCTTTGGGGGGAAGTCTAACCAGGCACCTGACCTTCTGCCGGTCAGTGCCTCCGTTAGACGATCCACCAACCCACAATAAACCAGTGCTAGAGCAGCCCCCCCACAACAACAAAGTGCAAGAGCAGCCCACCCACAACAAACAGTTACTGCACCTGGATATTTTGCTGTGGTGATGGGGCAACACGCTGAGGGGACTTGAGGGGCAGAGGCCAGCGGCACTCTGCCCTGATGCAAGCTCTTCTGCTGGTATAGCCTGCAGGACATCCTGCTCTGTACAAGGGACAAAGGGAGGGCAGAGGCCGACTGCACTCTGCCCCGCTGTCAGCCCTTCTGCTGGGGTACTTGAGACATATTCCGGCTCAGTAGCCAGGGAAACATGGGGGTCAGTGGGGGTTAACATTTCCTCTGTTAACCCTGGGGCCACATTAGAAGTTAGCTGTGGAGGGGAATTTGTACTTACCCCCTCCTCCGATTGTCCCAGTGAGGGTAGTTGGGGATCTGAACAGGCTGTGGGCGCAGAGACCACGGTCCCATCTGCGCCATCTGGGAGATTGGTGTCTCCCCTTCTTAGGGTAAACTGTCGCTGGGGGGGAAGGACGACACCTTCTGCCCCCTGGGGTTCACATTGCCGCTGGGGGGGAGGATGACACCTTCTGCCCCCTGGGGTTCACACTGCTGCTGGGGGGGAAGGATGACACCTTCTGCCCCCTGGGGTTCACACTGCCGCTGGGGGGGAAGGACGACACCTTCTGTCCCCTGGGGTTCACACTGCCGCTGGGGGGGAAGGGCGACACCTTCTGCCCCCTGGGGTTCACACTGCCGCTGGGGAGGAAGGATCACACCTTCTGCCCCCTGGGGTTCACACTGCCGCTGGGGGGGAAGGACGACACCTTCTGCCTCCTGGGGTTTACACTGCCACTGGGGGGGAAGGACGACACCTTCTGCCCCCTGGGGTTCACACTGCCGCTGGGTGGGAAGGACGACACCTTCTGCCCCCTGGGGTTCACACTGCCGCTGGGGGGGAAGGACGACACCTTCTGCCCCCTGGGGTTCACACTGCCGCTGGGGGGGAAGGACGACACCTTCTGCCCCCTGGGGTTCACACTGCCGCTGGGGGGGAAGGGCGACACCTTCTGCCCCCTGGGGTTCACACTGCCGCTGGGGGGGAAGGACGACACCTTCTGCCCCCTGGGGTTCACACTGCCGCTGGGGGGGATCGACGACACCTTCTACCCCCTGTGGTTCACACTGCCGCTGGGGGGGAAGGAGGACACCTTCTGCCCCCTGGGGTTCACACTGCCGCTGTGGGGAAAGGACGACACCTTCTGCCCCCTGTAGGGCCGGTAGAGAGACCACGGTCCCATCTCTACTTGCCATCTGGAGGTCATCCCAGGACCAGTCAATGAAGTCTGGTTCTGCTTGTCGAGTAGGTTGGGGCTGCACGAAGCTGAGCAGGTGTTGGTAGTCCTGCTCCAGCTCCCACTCTCTCGTTACCAGGTGGGTCATGTCTTGGCTCACCTCGCCTTCGTCATCCCAGACATACATGTCCATCCGGTAGTCGTAGATGTCCCAAAACCTAAACCCCTCCGTGCTGCCAAGATCAATATCGTCTTCCAAGGCATCCCATAATAAACCCGGGCCATCATAATCATCCCCCTCCGGTAAGTCGTGTTCAGACGTCCAGGGGGTAAGTCGAACGGTATGCCACCAGAGGGCCTGGTATGCGTTGTTTAGCCAGATCTCTCACCGTACCAGGGTCTCTAGTCTTGTCACCCACTCATCCAGGGGCTGCTCTCCCAATAGATACATCCGCATCGCCACACGCTTCTGTAGCCACTGCTCATCACTGGGGAGACTCTCACCTCGCCGCCATTGGGCATCTTCCAGGGCATCATACCAGAGTTCCTTTCTGTCTGCATCCCTGTAGTCTGCGGCCTCCTCCTCATCCTCATCATGGAAGGCTGTCCGAAAACTAGCCGGTTCCATCCTGCTGTAGCCAGGGGCGCTGTACGGATACTAGCGTTGCCCTCAATTTGTAACTCCAAACATTACCAGTGTCTCCGGGCTGTTTTTCCTCGCACTAGGACGCCATCCCACCGCTGCCACCAATGTAATGGATCTCCTGGCACTCCGACCGGGTACCTCCGTTGATGGACGCGTCCTAGCTTGCCCCGAGGACTACAAGCACCGCACCGGACACCACAACCACCACAGACTCCACAACCGCCGTATCTTAACTGAAGCCGCTCCATCTTCCTTCCACCCTGTATGAATCTCCAGCATCCAGGATCGTGTGGGGAAGACCTCTCCTCCAAGGAGAGTACATCAGGAACAAGGGTTCAGTAGTTAAAAGCTCCAGGGAGTATGCAAAGCATAGCAATCCCCAGGATGATATAGCAATCCCCTCCAAGAACGAGATGAGGATACGTTTTGAAGGGTAAAGGAGCACTCTCCTGCTGGCACACCCAGCCTGGTTTTTATTACAGTCTGGAAAACAGAACACACCCAGGGGAAGGTATAAACAACCAATAACACAATAGTAACGCCCACAGTTTCCCTCCCCTCTACTTGAGAGATAATTGAGTTTATTACTGTATCTACTCAATTATCTCCCAGCTAAAACTTACACATTTTTATCCCTTTTTATAACTTTATGATTTTACATAGTACATAAATAAAACTTACATTTTTATGAACAACATAAATTGTGGAACAACATATTAAAAAATGGCATGAATCAGACCAGGGGTTCAAAAGTTAGTAAAAGTATCTTTTACACATAATACACAGACAATTCACATATCCCCCATAGTTGGCCACACAATACACATAGAGGGACAATAGGTGGGTCACACCTCCCTGAGGCTACCTGGCAACTTTGATACAATCAGACATGGATTAGATCATCCTTCTTTGTTCTTATGTCTGAGAATGAAAACACTTTATACAATAGACTTCCTTATCTTATGAAGAGTCTCTGTAACAGGATTATCTCCCATGCCAAGGTCTGCACTAGTCTGGGCCAATATCCTGCAGAGCATAAACCAACATACATACAGTATAATAGTAGGATAATATTTTAACCATAATAATCATAAAACAGGGTAAAACAGTGATGGGTTCCGTTACACAACACAATTAACTAAAATAGAATAAAACACAATACAATTAAATAAAATACAATACAATTAATTACAATACAATTCAATTAAATACAATACATGCCACTATGTAATATACATGCCACTATCTAATATACATGCCACTATATAATGTAATATACATCCCACTATCTAATATACAATACTATCTAATAATACATCCCCCTATCTATCTATCTATCTATCTATCTATCTATCTATCTATCATACAATATATGCTATCTATATATATATAGCTACCCTAATTGTAAGCTACAATAAAATAATTAAGACCACTTGTCTTTGAGTTTTTTTTTCATATCAGCAACCTACGGTAAAAAAGATTAAAAAAATTAATACAACACGTTTACATGAAATACCTAAACATTCTAAACATTCTAAATATTCTAAATATTATACTCACCTTTCCAGCATGTCACGTCCCAGGATGTCACGTCCTCCATGTTCCGTCGTCCATGTTCTGTCGTCCATCTTTTCGTCTTGTCCGGTGGTACTCCTGTAAAAAAAAACATTACATTAGTAAACATAAAGCAAAGTTAAATAAACACAATCTACATTATACTTACCTTTCCGCGATGTCTCCGGCCTCGTCTTCTCCGGAAGCATCCGACGCTAATGACCTTCCTATGGAGTGTTCCAGAATAAAATTGGCAATGGCGGCTTCTGAAAAAGGCTGTCTATCAAATTCAGCCAATGAGAAGACCCCATTTGTGAACAAATGAAAAAAGTATACACCCCAAAATACAACGCTGATTGGATAACACAACTTTCAATCTTTATTTGAACCAATCCTAAGGCTTTATTGCCATCAGCCAATCACAATGGAATATACCCCCACGTACTGATTGGTGAAGACATCTGCGCCTTCCCATTGGCTGTAATATTGATTGATATCAACAGTAGCCAATGAGAATGCGCAAATCCTTCACCAATCAGTACGTGAGGGTGTATTCCATTGTGATTGGCTATTGTCAGTGCAACCAATCAGAATGCGCAGAGGCTCCAACTTAACCCTGTGGGGGTGTATTCCATTGTGATTGGCTGAAGGCATCTGCGCCTTGTGATTGGTTTAAAAAAAGATTGACAGGTGCATTATCCAATCAAAGTAGGATTTTAGGGTGTATCCCTTTCTGATTGACTCACACCTTGGCGCCTCCAGATTGGGTGAATTTGATAGACAGCGTTTTCAACCAATCAGAAGGCGCCATTGCCTATTTTCTTCCGAAAAAGTCTCCTGGAGCCTCATTAGCGTCTAGGATGTCCAGGAGTGCAGATGTAAGTATATATATATATTTTTTTTTTTTTACAGGGTGTGGCAGAAGAGGATCCGGAGGAGGCCGGAGACATCGCGGGGAGGTAAGTATAATGTAGATTATGTTTATTTTATTTTGATGTAAGTCTATTAATGTTGTGTTTTTTTTAATAGGTGCCGCACCCGGAGAAGGATTAAAAGAATGCCGGACGGGACATGCCGGAAAGGTGAGTAGAATATTTAGAATGTATAGAATGTATATAATGTTTATTTTAGAACTGTAAACGTGTTGCACTCATTTTTTTTTCCGTAGGTGGCTGATTCCAATGGACATCTACAAAGGTAAGTGGTCTTAATTTTTTTATTTTAGCTTAGACTTAGATTAGTTAATATATAGATAGCATTTATTGTATGTTAGCTAGGGGTTTTATATAGATAGCATAGGATGTATTGTATATAGATAGATTGGGAATGTATTATTATATAGATAGGATGTATATTAGATTATGGTATTTATTTATATAGATTGGGGATGTATTATTATATAGATAGGATGTATATTAGATTATGCTATTTATTTAGATAGATTGTGTGATGTATATTAGTGTTTTATTGTATTGTAATTGTATGTATTTGTATTGTATGTATTTGTATTCTATGTATTTTTTTTTCTGTAGTGGGGGGGTTGTAATGTTTATTTTTTTTCTGTAATGTTCCTTTTTTTATTTTTTGTGAATTAGGTTTTTTTATTTTGTGTAATGTAGTTTATTTTTTGTGAGTTAGGTTTTTTATTTCATGTAAAGAAGAGTGGGCAAATCTTGCCAAGTCAAAATGTGCCATGCTGATAGACTCATACCCAAAAAAACTGAGTGCTGTAATAATATCACAAGGTGCTTCAACAAAGTATTAGTTTAAGGGTGTGCAGACTTATGCAACCATATTATTTTATTTTTATATAGGTCACATTAAAGGTGGAAAAAGTTCTGAAATTATTTATCATTGTCTAATTTTTTACAGCACAGAAACCTGACATTTTAACAGGGGTGAGTAGACTTTTTATATCCACTATATATAGGCTGCGTGAGCAAAGCAAAACCGTTTGGTTAGGCGGGAAAATCATGTTATTATTTGGAAGTTAGCGTCGTAAATTGATGGCTATTTTCTATGTGTTACATAGCATTTTCTGCCCGTTGTAATGGTATAGTTTGTAACTCGTACTTTCCTGGCTAACTCATACGTGCCTGGCTGTGAGTTGCAGTTTTTTTGCCCCCGAGATTCCGAGGATGCATTTTTTTTTTCTAAGTCCTACGTTCCTCAACTGCTTGCAGCCTAATCAAGTCCCGCGTTCCGCAACTGCTTGCAGCCTAAGTCCCGCGTGTTCTAATGCATCAACTACTCGCTCCAAGCTTGAAAGGCTTCTATGCCTCAATGGCACTCGCAAGCGTGATGACAACTCCCAGTTTGACAACTATTATATGTGATACCTGGACTTTTATATCTATTGCTCCGCAATCTGGACTATATCATGGTAACATATAACAGTACATGTGCATGTTTTCATCCGCCCCATTGAACACTTTCCTTGTTATAAGGACTCAAACAGATGCTCACTTATTTTTATCTGGTTTTATTTTTTAGACTTATTGTTCTTTATGGACTGTTTGTTTTTTCATCAGAATTTCATTTTTTCTCTTCTTGCTTGTGCCTTATAATTACTGATTGTAAAATTTTCATTCAACAGACTTTTAATATCTGGACTGTGAACTTCGTGCTATGGCTTCCATTATTGAGAGACCTTTAATGTTTTCCATGGATCATATCAGACTATTATAATTGCATTTTAATTTGTATTGTTGGGAAGATATTAAGGTAAAAGGTGCAAAGGACTCTGTGAGATAAGATCTAATATCTCCATGTTGTAGGAAACTCATCTGTACTGGATCCTTTAGGACCCTTGATTCTCTTAAGGAGCCAGTCTGAAGATCATGCCTTTACTTCCTATCATGTTGATCATTTGTGTTTATGTTTTTTAGTTGGATTGTACCTTGTTATATTTGTATTTTTCCTTTGATGAAATTGTCATAGTAAGAGTGTTGTGGAGAAATACAAATATCCATATATTATTTAGTATATATATATATATATATATATATATATATATATATATGTGTGTGTGCAGATTGAGGTAGCCGTGAATGTCCAGTAATCTAGGCAAATAATCAGAGTATTGCAGTAAATAGTGATACCTTTTTTATTGGACAAACATATTCATAATATAGCGACAAGCTTTCGAGAGAAGATCCTATCTTTATCAAGTCAAAAAGCAAAACAGATACAAATATGAACTAAAAACAGTAATCAGAGAGAGAGGAAAGGAAAAAAAAATAGGGCAGAGTTTACTGAGAAACAAACCAGCATTGTGAATAATGCCCTGATAGGTCAGTATGTGCGTCTATAGATCAGGTTGTAGATTAGAACACAGCAAAGTAAAAATAAAGAGCAATACATTTCAACATAGCATGTAGCTTTCTAAAAGCAGCAATAGAAGGTAGGATGTATGTGGAATGTGTGTGAGCTATAAGACATTAAGATAGTGGGCCAGAAAGCTTAAGTCAATATTAATGGCCATATCCTTGGTATGAAAACATTTAATGATTTCTAATTCAAAAGTTTTCCGCTGTTGGATAGTTTTCCGCTGTTGGAGGGTCCTAGCCCTGCTGATTATATCAGACTTGGTTTGAGTTAAGATCCCTTGGATACTCCTCTAGAGTGGGTGATATAGGTTTAACACTTGGTCATTAAACACATTTTATATTGCCCGGACCTCCTGTGATGCAACCTACTTCAAACTGGTGCTACCTAGCAGTGCATGGTTTATACTGTATATTTTATTGTCGTTTTGTACATTAATAAAAGTTATATTTTTTTAACAATAATTATTGAGTCTCTTTGATTAGTAGGAGGAATATTTATACTCAATGTTACAAGGTCATTTATATTAATAATAAGATTGGAGGATATTTTCTCATTAGAATTGTGAATTACTTCTATTAGTATAACTTATAATTGGTCACTATATAGGACATCTTGTAGTGGGAAACAGGTTCCTCACCATCTAGATATAAGAAGAGGTTGTGATTTAAACCTTTGTATTGGAAATAAAGACTATTCTAAAGATAAGCTTATAGTTGCCTCTTTGTCTTTGAATGACTTGGTATGAATGTTACATCTCCAGTTGGGATCAGTTATTGCTATGTACCTAAGGTCTTCAACTGATTATTAGATCCCATGTCCCACCATTGCACGGGCCAACTCTGTAACCAATATAAATGATCCTAGATGTTACTATGTAAATATACTTTGACACAACATGCTTTACCACGTGAGAGTTGTTCCAGGTCTATGCTTCTTTAATAATAATCTGTACACTAATAAAATTCATCCACTTTTCCCAAAACACGTACCACAGATTGTTGACTGTTCCTAAGATCCTATGGCTGTAATAACCAAATACATCAATGTGTGATTGTAATAAACTAAGTGATCTCTATGGTCCATATCTTAGTGATACTGTAGTTATATATATGGTTGTTTTGCTGTACTGTAATACTGGACGCATTATATCTGTGGGTAACTGTTTTATAATTACTTTTGAGTAATTCAAGGTAAACTGTGTGACCTGGTTTATTAGGGTGTAATTAGATTATTGTTTGATAATCCAGAGGGATCCCCTGTTTTTAACAAATGGAAATGATTGTCTCTAAGAGGTTGCGTTAGAGTCAGATTACCTTTGGTTGTTCCTACAGAACCCGAATAAGTAGCAGATGAGAGCATATGTAGGTGAAATAGTCATTTCTCAGATGCAGAATAATTTCATTAAGGGGGGCATGGAGGATGCCGGCACTCCCCAACAGCAGAAGGGAGGCAGTGCAGTTGGCTCTAGTGCTCCATCAGACTCAGATTGGAGGTGACCTAGGTGAGTCAGGAACTCCGAAGCAGCAGGAATTATTGGGAAGTGTCATGGAGGATGCCAGGCTTACCAGCAGGAGATGAGAGGTATGGAGGATGTCAGTTCTCCATAGTGACAGATGGGAGGTGGCCTAGGTGACTCATGCATCCCCCAGCAACAGCAGGATTTCATGCATGGAGGATACTGGCGCTCCTCAGTGGCAGAATGGGAAGGAAATGAAGGATACCAGAGTTCTCATACAGCAGATGGGAGACTGTGGCAGAAAAGAGGTAGCATGGGGGATGCTAACTCTCCCTAGTGACATATGTGAGGTGGCATAGGTAAGTCCGGCACTTTCCAGCTACTGCAGCAGAACATTTTGTGAGATGACATGGAGGATGTGAGTGCTCCCAAACAGCAAGTGGAAGGCGGAGTAGCAGAGGTTAACACTCCAAAAGCAGATGAAAATCACGTTCCAGGCGCAACAAGAATTCATGAAAAGCTGCATGGGGATTGACTGTTCTGCCCAGCAGCAAAAGGGAGGTAGCACAATTGGCACTAGTGCGCCCCAGAAGCAGATAGAAAGTGAGGTGAGGAAGTCCCTTTATAACCAAAGGAGTGTGGCTAGTATTAATCACATTTCAAGAGTAAATTAGAAGCGAAGCAGGAGAATTTCCCAAGTAGACTGAGATTGTGCCAGGGTGACCTAGGTGAGGCACTCTAGCATTAAATAAATGCCCTATGCTTGACAGCAGAAGTTTTCAGTCAAGAAGCAACCAGGATGCAGCCTCTGCACTATCACCTATGTTGGTGAGACTGGGCATGTCACCGACTATCACAGCAACTGAGCCCTTCCTGAACTACGAATGCAGCACCAACTGAACTGTTTTCACAGCTCAAACCGGTCAGGCTCTGCCTCTGGTTTACTAAAGATTACAAAAAAAAAATATATATAATTTATTTTACAGGTCCACAAATTTATTATGAATGTTCAGCATGATGTGTAGAGTAAAGTACATACGTTCTGGATCATTTAAACCGAAAGCTTATTGATAACCAAGCAGATAGCAGCAATACACAGTCCAGCCTCATATCATGTATTGTAATAATACAAGCTGATACATTAGTAGAAGTTACTGTTCAAAAGTTTTATGAACATGCTTTACAATTCAAATATCCATAGATTTTTATGAGCTTGCTGATGTTTTTGATTAATTACATTTATATGATCTTAGTAGAATTGCATGATGTGTCATGTTGATGTGTAATGGAGGACTCATATTAAAACATTCCCAACATCCCATACATACTACATACAACTGGTTTTTATCCTGTGTGAGTTTTCTTGTGTTATTTCAAATCTGGCTGAAGCACATTTTTCTCTTGTGTAACAACATGCAAATGGTGTTTATCCTGTATGAGTTCTCATATGTTGCTTGAGATATGAGGAGTGGCTGAAACATTTCCCACATTCAGAACATACAAAAGGTTTTTCTCCTGTATGAATCATATTATGTTTATTAAGATTTGAGAGACAACTGAACCATTTCCCACATTCAGAACATGGAAAAGGTTTTTCTCCTGTATGAGTCATCTTATGTTTATTAAAATTTGAGAGACAACTGAAACATTTCCCACATACTGAACATGGAAAAGGTTTTTCTCCTGTATGAGTTCTCTTATGTGTATTAAGATCTGAGAGCTGACTGAAACATTTCCCACATTCAGAACATGGAAAAGGTTTTTCTCCTGTATGAGTCCTTTTATGGCTATTAAGATTTGAGAGAAGACTGAAACATTTTCCACATTCAGAACATGGAAAAGGTTTTTCCCCTGTATGAGTCCTCTTATGTTTATTAAGATCAGCGAGACAACTGAAACATTTCCCACATTCTGAACATGGAAAAGGTTTTTCTCCTGTATGAGTCATCTTATGTTTATTAAGATCTGAGACACGACTGAAACATTTCCCACATTCAGAACATGAAAAAGGTTTTTCTCCTGTGTGATTCATCTTATGGCTATTAAGATTTGAGAGAAGAATAAAACATTTCCCACATTCCGAACATGCAAAAGGCTTTTCTCCTGTATGAGTCATCTTATGTTTATTAAGATGTGAGGTCTGACTGAAACATTTCCCACATTCAGAACATGGAAAAGGTTTTTCTCCTGTGTGAATCCTCTTATGTTTATTAAGAACTGAGCGATGAGTGAAACATTTTCCACATTCAGAACATGAAAAAGGCTTTTCTTCTGTGTGAGTCATCTTATGTTTATTAAGAACTGAGCGATAACTGAAACATTTTCCACATTCAGTACATGGAAAAGGTTTTTCTCCTGTATGAGCCATCTTATGGCTATAAAGATTTGAGAGACGACTGAAACATTTCCCACATTCAGAACATGGAAAGGGTTTTTCTCCTGTGTGAGTCATCTTATGTTTATTAAGAACTGAGCGATGACTGAAACATTTTCCACATTCAGAACATGGAAAAGGCTTTTCTTCTGTATGAGTCCTCTTATGTTTATTAAGATTTGAGAGCTGACTGAAACAATTCCCGCATTCAGAACATGCAAAAGGTTTTTCTACTGTATGATTTCTCTTATGTCGATTAAGAACTGAGACACGACTGAAACATTTTCCACATTCCGAACATAGAAAAGGCTTTTCTCCTGTATGAGTCATCTTATGTACATGAAGATTTGAGGCCTGACTGAAACATTTCCCGCATTCAGAACATGCAAAAGGTTTTTCTCCTGTGTGAGTCCTTTTATGGCTATTAAGAACTGAGAGATAACTGAAACATTTCCTACATTCAGAACATGCAAAAGGTTTTTCTCCTGTATGAGTTCTCTTATGGCTATTAAGATGCAAAGCCCGACTGAAACATTTTCCGCATTCGGAACAAGTAAAAGGCTTTTCGACTGTGTGTCTAACGTGGTCTTCTCCAAGGTTATTCCAAATCTCGCATCCATCTGTTGGAAACAAAGGCACCAGAAGTAAATTCTGACAGCTTTTTTATACTCCTAAATGGTAATGATTAGTTAGTATATACCTGTAACTATAATCAATTAAAGAGCACTGAGACCAATTTGCAGTTAATTAAATGGTCAAAAATGATTTATCTTAGTCTATTAATTTAGTGGAAGTTATTTAACTCCTTATGAACATACAACCTATTTTATAATCATACGAAAATGACACAAAAGGTGTCTGAAGGTCTATAGAGTGGAGCGTGATACGATGCTTACCAATTATCGTCAATTATGGTCTTTTGTCTAACTAAATCTGATGATCTGCAAAATTTTATTTTAAAGAAAAAACAAATACTGTATAAACACAAACTTTACATATTGCAACTTCAGCATGTAATTATTACTTGCTGCAAGCTTTCCTTTTATTTCCTGTTACTGGGTGGGTATTTCTGTAAACTAACAATCTCCCCATTAGTTCTGCTGAGAGCACTGACTGTAGTTACTGACACATTCCCACTGTGCAGATACAAACCTCCTGTGTATGCAAAGTCTTCTATCAGGAAGTTGTGTTAATGAAAATAAAATGGCAGTTTGGGGTCATTACACAAGCAAATAAGAAATGTTTCCTAGTGCTTATGAATGATGAGGATTACATGAAAAATATTTCAAATTAATTAGGTGATAACGATATCTACATAAAGTTGAATAATGACATCACGGTGGAGTATTAAGCACGCGGATACAAATACTTTTACAAGCTTAATCTTTTCATCCATTACATTACCCAGATGCTGAGAGTATAGAGATAAAATAGTAATAGGAATAAAATAGTAGATGTTGGTAATAAAATAGGCACTAGGTTTTCTGAGATATGAGGTTATAGTACTAAAGAAATTGAACTAAGTGTTCGGAAGTCACTTGGAATGCCCCACCCACCAACCCCAATAGGGATCCCCATGGTATCTAAAATGACTCCTCTACCATGAGGGTCCCTGTGGACTTCCATTATACGCTAATCTTCTACCATGGGGATACCTGTGACAATCCGTAATATCTTAACACCTAAGTAAAAATGTATGTAAATAATAAAAACTTAATTTACTAAAAATAAATAAATAATTAATAAAATAAAAACATCACATTGAAATTAACATTTAGGACTAATTCCATGGTCATGCTTCTGATGGAAACAGCCTCCAGCTGCTCTGGATTTAATAAAATTAACTCTTGTGTGTCTGGGTGCAGTCCCAGGAAGATTAACCCTAGAGTATCAGACTTTTTGCACGGGTCTTACGATGCAACTGATGGGCAAATCCCGGACACAAATGGGCTGCTTTATTTCAGTAAGACGCATGATCTCCATGTTGTTTATGGTCACATTGTGTAACTAAGAAGAATACAGCGTATGATTATGGAGTATCTCTCTCAGGGTCGGTCTTGAAATAAATATTTAAAAAAAAAATCCCCTCCAGCCGTGATACACAGGTAGGTGTGCGCCATAATGTTATTGCCGCGGAATTCTTTGGGGTATAAATTTACCACATGGTTGCAGACCTGACAAAGGCTCCATAAGGGAACTGAAACACTGACATGTAATCCATAATTTAATGGTAAAAACGATTTTTATCTCACAGAAAATGAAGGTGTTTCTACCATAACATTTTCACTCTGAATGCAAATATAAAACCCACAGATTATTTTGTGATAACGATGCTTTTTTCTACCAACTAGCGACTTGCCTGTCAAAAATGATGGGGCAATCAAATTTGAAGCCATGGGAATGCTGTTTGACACACAATGTAAAACTTTTTGTACTGTGAGGACCTTCGGCGCTCATTGTGACCCTCTTTGTCTGGTCTATTTTTGCTCCTCTGAGCACCTTTGTCACTATAAAGAGAAATATATATTTATCTACTTAATTTACTTAATCAATAATGAACTAATTAGTTCTTAACTAAATTAATATACTTTACCTATTTGTAATTAATATATCCAGCAATCAATAGCCTGAAGAGCTGACAATCTGTTTATATTTTTCGGCACCGTACAATGTACAGTGAGTGTTGGTGCCCTGGTGATAAAGTGTAATGAATGTCCCAACTGTGCATCAGAAATAGGCTGCGTGCGCGAGGGAAATCCGTTGGTGTAGTTGTGTAAAGCGCCATTGTAGATAGGTAATGTTATTAATGTGTTACGCGGCTCGCAAGCATTTTCCGTAATTTTTAATTGTGTATTTTGTATTTCGTTCGTTCCTGTGTGAAAGTGCTACGCGTTTGGCAGTGTTTTGCGTGGTCCGGGGGCTTGTAGCCTCGTCTTAAGTTTTTGCAGGGGCCATTTTTTTGCTCGCTTCGGTGATTTTCGTGTGGTGAAAGTCGTCAAAATTGCATTTAAATTGTGTTTCAGCTAACTCCCAGAAGTCCTGACTGTTCCCCCGTGCTGTGGGTGATTTTTTTGTTGTATTTATTTGTATTTTGTGTTTTTTGTGGTTTGGCCATCTCGTATTCTTTTTTTTTCAAAGTCCCGCGTCTCGTAAAGCGCCATTGTAGAGATTGCTAATGTTATTAATGTGTTACGTAACTCGCCAGCACTTTCCGTCATTTGTAATCGTGTACTTTGTAGCTCGTTCATTCCTGTGTGAAAGTGCTACGCGTTTGGCAGTGATCTGCGCAATCCGGGGTCGTGTAGCCTCATTTTTGTGTGGTGAAAGTCGTTGAAATCGGCTTAAATTCGCGTTCCATCTCACTCCCAGACATCCTGCCTGTTCCCCAGTGCTGTGGGTGATATTTTTGTTGTATTTATTTTTATTTTCTTTGTTTTTTTGCTGTTCGGCGGTTTACCTCGTATTTTTGCTATCTCTTATTTTTTCTAAGTCCCGCGTTTGTCAAGTGCTTGAAGGCTAATGCGATTGCGCGTTTACTAAGTGTTTTGTGGCTAAGTCCCGCGTGTTTAATTGCCTTCACTGCCTTTGGCGCTCATTGCCTATGTGCTGCGAGTTTAGGCTTGCAGGTGATGAGCGCCGCCTAAGATAACAGCTTGCCTCAGTCCGCGATGCTCGCAATCGATGTGCGCCCCTAACTCGTACGCACCACGCAAATCGTGACGACGTCTCACAGTTTGACAACTATTATATGTGATGGGTATAAAGACAAGATCCTTCACTGGATGATGGGAGCACACAGGAGGGTGTCACTTACAGTTGGTGTATTTACCAATATAGGTAGTGAGGTAAGTGAGTGACTGTACGTGTAGAGTCCATAGAGAGCATCACTGGATGATGGGAGCACACAGGAGGAGCTGATGTATTTACCAATTGTCACAACCTGTATGTTGAATGGGGTATTATAAGAACCTATTGCCCAAACCTCTCCCCACAGGTGTGACCGGTTCCTTTACCTCTGTACAGCAGGAAGAACTTTCAGCCCTTAGGTTAGATTGAAAGATGTCTGTGGTCTTGTGGAGCGTAAGGATATGTCTGAAAAGAACTTACTCCAGCAAACTGAATTCCCAGCCTCAATAACGAAATTCACACTTTAATAATGTGAACTAGTATAACATCTTTATTACTGAAACCATCAGACATATTTATACCACCTTCTAGTAACAACAGACCAATCAATTTAAATGGGCATCCAATCCTTCTAGTTCACGTTATCAGCCCTGCCTGCCAGTCTAAGACAATCACCCTTTGATTTCCCTTTCCACCGCTGTATTCTTGGTAGGGGGCAATTACACACAATAGACCTGGAGACACCAGTCTGAGGCTGGTGACACAGAGAGAGATACTGGTGTCATGTGACTCCTAGGGGTCAATTATCTCGCTAATCTTGTTAATAATGGACTAGTGCATTACTATGAAATAATGGGCATACACAATATTTCCCTTGTAGTGCTACCCCTCCCGATCCCCCCACCTAAAGGACAATTCAGACATACATCCCATGACTCACATCATGTTCAGGCCACTTTCCTCTGGCATAAAAAGCCTATCTTATAAGGAGGAGGGCATCAGTCTGTTAGGTATTGCACAGCTGGTACCTTGGCATGCTTCAGCCATGACACCAATAAAGGTAGTGAGTGACTGTATGTGTAGAGTCCATAGGGTGCATCATCGGATAATGGGAGCACACAGGAGGAGGTGATGTATTTACCAATATAAGGAGTGAGGTAAGTGAGTGAATGTACGTGTAGAGTCCATAGAGTGCATCACTGGATGAAGGGAGAACACAGGAGGAAGTCACTTACAGTTGATATATTTACCAATATAGGGAGTGAGGTAAGTGGGTGAATGTATGTGTAGCGTCCATAGAGTGCATCACTGGATGATGGGAGCACACAGGAGGACCTCACTTACAGGTGATGTATTTACCAATATAGGGAGTGAGGTAAGTGGGTGAATGTACGTGTAGAGTCCATAGAGTGCATCACTGGATGATGCGAGCACACAGGAGGCGTCACAGTTGGTGTATTTACTAATATAGGGAGTGAGGTAAGTGGGTGAGTGTAAGTGTAGAGTCCATAGAGTGCATCACTGGATGATGGGAGCACACAGGAGGACCTCACTTACAGGTGATGTATTTACCAATATAGGGAGTGAGGTAAGTGGGTGAATGTACGTGTAGTGTCCATAGAGAGCATCAGTGGATGATGGGAACACACAGGAGGACGTCACTTACAGTTGGTGTATTTACCAATTTATGGAGTAGGGTAAGTGGGTGAATGTATGCGTAGAGTCCATAGAGTGCATCACTGGATGATGGGAACACAGGAGGACGTCACTTACAGGTGATGTATTTACCAATATAAGGAGTGAGGTAAGTGGGTGAGTGTACGTGTAGAGTCCATTGAGTGCGTCACTGGATGATGGGAGCACACAGGAGGTGTCACAGTTGGTGTATTTACTAATATAGGGAGGGAGCTAATTAGGGTGAGTGATCGTGTAGAGTCCATAGAGTGCATCACTGGATGATGGGAACACACAGAAGGACGTCACAGTTGGTGTATTTACCAATTTATGGAGTAGGGTAAGTGGGTGAATGTACGTGTAGAGTCCATTGAGTGCGTCACTGGATGATGGGAGCACACAGGAGGCGTCACAGTTGGTGTATTTACTAATATAGGGAGTGAGGTAATTAGGGTGAGTGTACGTGTACAGTCCATAGAGTGCATCACTGGATGATGGGAACACAGGAGGGCGTCACTTACAGGTGATGTATTTACCAATATATGGAGTAGGGTAAGTGGGTGAATGTACATGTAGAGTCCATAGAGTACATCCCTGGATGATGGGAACACACAGAAGGACGTCACAGTTGGTGTATTTACTAATATAGGGAGTGAGGTAAGTGGGTGAATGTACGTGTAGAGTCCATAGAGTGCATCACTGGATGATGGGAACACACAGAAGGACGTCACAGTTGGTGTATTTACTAATATAGGGAGTGAGGTAAGTGGGTGAATGTACGTGTAGAGTCCATAGAGTGCATCACTGGATGATGGGAGCACAAAGGAGGACGTCACTTACAGGTGATGTATTTACCAATATAGGGAGTGAGGTAAGTGGGTGAATGTACGTGTAGAGACCATAGAGTGCATCACTGGATGATGGGAGCACACAGGAGACGTCACTCAAAGTTGGTGTATTTACTAATATAGGGAGTGAGGTAAGTGGGTGAATGTACGTGTAGAGTCCATAGAGTGCATCACTGGATGATGGGAGCACAAAGGAGGACGTCACTTACAGGTGATGTATTTACCAATATAGGGAGTGAGGTAAGTGGGGTGAATGTACGTGTAGAGACCATAGAGTGCATCACTGGATGATGGGAGCACACAGGAGACGTCACTCACAGTTGGTGTATTTACTAATATAGGGAGTGAGGTAAGTGGGTGAATGTACGTGTAGAGTCCATAGAGTGCATCACTGGATGATGGGAGCACACAGGAGGACGTCACTTACAGGTTATGTATTTACCAATATAGGCAGTGAGGTAAGTGGTTGAGTGTGCGTGTACAGTCCATAGAGTGCATCATTGGATGATGGGAACACACAGGAGGACGTCACATGTGATGTATTTACCAATATAGGGAGTGAGGTAAGTGGGTGAGTGTACGTGTAGAGTCCATAGAGTGCATCACTGGATGATGGGAACACACAGGAGGGCGTCACTTACAGATGATGTATTTACCAATATAAGGAGTGAGGTAAGTGAGTGAGTGTACGTGTAGAGTCCATAGAGTGTATCACTAGATGATGGGAGCACACAGGAGGACGTCACTTACAGTTGGTGTATTTACTAATATAGGGAGTGAGGTAAGTGGGTGAATGTACGTGTAGAGTCCATAGAGTGCATCACTGGATGATGGGAGCACACAGGAGGGCGTCACTTACAGTTGGTGTATTTACCAATATAGGGAGTGAGGTAAGTGGGTGAGTGTACGTGTAGAGTCCATAGAGTGCATCACTGGATGATGGGAGCACACAGGAGGCGTCACTTACAGGTGACGTATTTACCAATATAGGGAGTGAGGTAAGTGGGTGAGTGTACGTGTAGAGTCCATAGAGTGTATCACTAGATGATGGGAGCACACAGGAGGACGTCACTTACAGTTGGTGTATTTACTAATATAGGGAGTGAGGTAAGTGGGTGAATGTACGTGTAGAGTCCATAGAGTGCATCACTGGATGATGGGAGCACACAGGAGGCTTCACTTACAGTTGATGTATTTACCAATATAGGGAGTGAGGTAAGTGGGTGAGTGTACGTGTAGAGTCCATAGAGTGCATCACTGGATGATGGGAGCACACAGGAGGCGTCACTTACAGGTGACGTATTTACCAATATAGGGAGTGAGGTAAGTGGGTGAATGTACGTGTAGAGACCATAGAGTGCATCACTGGATGAAGGGAGAACACAGGAGGCGTCACTTACAGGTGACGTATTTACCAATATAGGGAGTGAGGTAAGTGGGTGAATGTACGTGTAGAGACCATAGAGTGCATCACTGGATGATGGAAGCACACAGGAGGCGTCACTTACAGTTGGTGTATTTACCAATATAGGGAGTGAGGTAAGTGGGTGAATGTACGTGTAGAGACCATAGAGTGCATCACTGGATGATGGGGGCACACAGGAGGACGTCACTTACAGGTGACGTATTTACCAATATAGGGAGTGAGGTAAGTGGGTGAATGTACGTGTAGAGACCATAGAGTGCATCACTGGATGATGGGAACACACAGGAGGCAGTCACTTACAGATGATGTATTTACCAATATAGGGAGTGAGGTAAGTGGGTGAGTGTACGTGTAGGAAACACCTTTTTTGGAGCTAATATTTTGTTTATAAATTGCCACATACTAGTAACTACTGTAAACTTTTTAAAAATTTGTATTTGTTTAAAAATTGAACGGTTAAAAATGAGTTTCCTGGATTATGACCTCCAGGATACTGTTGGCGTCCATATAATGATTTGTTGTACTATATATTGTTACACGTAAATCACTCCGTTTTAGTGATGAAATAACATCTCTCTGCGCCGTTTGTGTCAAGGGAAACAATTCCTAAATAAAACAAGGAACCGGTGCGATTCCTGCTATCGTGGGCAGCCATATAAATTATCATAAGATCCCAATGTGGTGTTTAACATAATCAGTGATTTTTTTTTGTGTGAATAAATTGTGAAATTTGCCTATTGTGTGGCAAGTGATGCTTTCAGTCCAAAACACATTTATATGGCAACATAAAATACTCTGTGAACAATTTTTTATTTATTTTTTTAATTCGTGATATTCGTGCTGAAGTGTAACAATTAATTATTTTCCTCGTGGATTTATGTCCCCTACACAACACCCGATGTCTTCCTGTAGAATATGAATAAGAATTGCTATTCTTTCACAGTGTCCACATAATTATGTTTTTATCCAAGTTGTATATAGTTATTTATCAGCACGCCTTATCTTCGTAACTGCAGCTAATTCTGCTGCTTGTATTTATTATAAGCGGCCTCTGATCTATTGCCGGCCTCTGATCTATTACCGGCCACTGATCTACTACCGGCCACTGATCTATTGCCGGCCTCTGATCTATTACCGGCCTCTGATCTACTACCGGCCTCTGATCTACTACCGGCCTCTGATCTATATTACCGGCCTCTGATCTATATTACCGGCCTCTGATCTATATTACCGGCCTCTGATCTATATTACCGGCCTCTGATCTATATTACCGGCCTCTGATCTATATTACCGGCCTCTGATCTATATTACCGGCCTCTGATCTATATTACCGGCCTCTGATGTATTCCTGATGATTTCAAGCTCTATGTACTTACTTATTCTATTAAGCCACTTTTTACCTCTATATAGTTAATGGCACCATATAGGTTGTGTCTGGTGACCTCAGTCTCAGATTGAATGACTTCCTAGAGAATATATAATATAGAAATGAATAGCTGCTTGTTTGGGGGACTATAACTTATTTATCCACTGTCCCTTGCTTTGCTCTATGTGCCGTCTCAGATATAAACCACCACTACTCACCGTCTTGTTCAGGATGGTACTCAGAGCTGTTTGTTACCCGGAGACCACTATTTGTGGGACACTACTTCACCTCCTATAGTTTTATACGATAGTTTGCAGTAATTACGAGAAATAGAGCAATTTATTCAGACTAAAAAAATCACCCAAGAGTGATTATGATAAACACCACGTTGGGATCTTATGATAATGTATATGGCTGTCCACAATGGCAGGAATCACACAGGTTCTGTTTGCATGGACACCGCGCCGAGAGCTGTTATTTCATCACTAAAAGGAGTGACTTGCGTATAACAATATATAGTACAAATTTAAATAATAATTCTGATAAAAAAAATTCTGATATAATCCATACTATCAATATAAGAAGTATAATACTAAACACTCAAATATTTATTTGTATGCAATTTATTTCTGAACAGAATACACCCGTTTATTTTATTAGTGACATATTATGGTAACAAGTGGGCAAAATAAATATAGGGAGTGAGGCAAGTGGGGTGAATGTACGTGTAGAGCCCATAGGGAGTGAGGTAAGTGGGGCGAGTGTACGTGTAGCGCCCATAGGGAGTGAGGTAAGTGGGGCGAGTGTACGTGTAGCGCCCATAGGGAGTGAGGTAAGTGGGGCGAGTGTACGTGTAGCGCCCATAGGGAGTGAGGTAAGTGGGGTGAGTGTACGTGTAGCGCCCATAGGGAGTGAGGCAAGTGGGGTGAATGTATGTGTAGAGCCCATAGGGAGTGAGGCAAGTGGAGTGAGTGTATGTGTAGAGCCCATAGGGAGTGAGATAAGTGGGGTAAATGTTTATGTAGAGCCCATAGAGAGTGAGGTAAGTGGGGTGAGTGTACGTGTAGCGCCCATAGGGAGTGAGGTAAGTGGGGCGAGTGTACGTGTAGCGCCCATAGGGAGTGAGGTAAGTGGGGCGAGTGTACGTGTAGCGCCCATAGGGAGTGAGGTAAGTGGGGTGAATGTACGTGTAGAGTCCATAGGGAGTGAGGTAAGTGGGTGAGTGTACGTGTAGCGTCCATAGGGAGTGAGGTAAGTGGGGTGAATGTATGTGTAGAGTCCATAGGGAGTGAGGTAAGTGGGTGAGTGTATGTGTAGAGTCCATAGGGAGTGAGGTAAGTGGGGCGAGTGTACGTGTAGCGCCCATAGGGAGTGAGGTAAGTGGGTGAATGTACGTGTAGCGCCCATAGGGAGTGAGGTAAGTGGGTGAGTGTACGTGTAGCGCCCATAGGGAGTGAGGTAAGTGGGGTGAGTGTACGTGTAGCGCCCATAGGGAGTGAGGTAAGTGGGGCGAGTGTACGTGTAGCGCCCATAGGGAGTGAGGTAAGTGGGGTGAGTGTACGTGTAGAGCCCATAGGGAGTGAGGCAAGTGGAGTGAGTGTACGTGTAGAGTCCATAGGGAGTGAGGTAAGTGGGGTGAGTGTACGTGTAGAGCCCATAGGGAGTGAGGTAAGTGGGGTGAGTGTACGTGTAGAGCCCATAGGGAGTGAGGTAAGTGGGGTTAATGTTTATGTAGAGCCCATAGAGAGTGAGGTAAGTGGGGTGAGTGTACGTGTAGCGCCCATAGGGAGTGAGGTAAGTGGGGCGAGTGTACGTGTAGCGCCCATAGGGAGTGAGGTAAGTGGGGTGAATGTACGTGTAGAGTCCATAGGGACTGAGGTAAGTGAGGTGAGTGTATGTGTAGAGTCCATAGGAACTGAGGTAAGTGGGGTGAGTGTACGTGTAGAACCCATAGGGAGTGAGGCGAATGTACGTGTAGAGTCCATAGGAACTGAGGTAAGTGGGGTGAGTGTACGTGTAGAACCCATAGGGAGTGAGGCGAATGTACGTGTAGAGCCCATAGGGAGTGAGGCAAGTGGGGTGAATGTATATGTAGAGCCCATAGGGAGTGAGGCAAGTGGGGTGAATGTATATGTAGAGCCCATAGGGAGTGAGGCAAGTGGGGTGAATGTATATGTAGAGCCCATAGGGAGTGAGGTAAGTGGGTGAATGTATATGTAGAGCCCATAGGGAGTGAGGTAAGTGGGGTGAGTGTACGTGTAGAGCCCATAGGGAGTGAGGAAAGTGAGGTGAATGTATGTGTAGAGTCCATAGGGAGTGAGGTAGGTGGGGTGAATGTACGTGTAGAGTCCATAGGAACTGAGGTAAGTGGGGTGAGTGTACGTGTAGAGCCCATAGGGAGTGAGGCAAGTGGGGTGAATGTATATGTAGAGCCCATAGGGAGTGAGGTAAGTGGGTGAATGTACGTGTAGAGTCCATAGGAACTGAGGTAAGTGGGGTGAGTGTACGTGTAGAGCCCATAGGGAGTGAAGCAAGTGGGGTGAATGTATATGTAGAGCCCATAGGGAGTGAGGCAAGTGGGGTGAATGTACGCGTAGAGTCCATAGGGAGTGAGGAAAGTGAGGTGAATGTATGTGTAGAGTCCATAGGGAGTGAGGTAAGTGGGGTGAATATATGTGTAGAGCCCATAGGGAGTGAGGAAAGTGGGGTGAATGTATGTGTAGAGTCCATAGGGAGTGAGGTAAGTGCGGTGAATGTATGTGTAGAGCCCATAGGGAGTGAGGAAAGTGAGGTGAATGTACGTGTAGAGTCCATAGGGAGGGAGGAAAGTGGGGTGAATGTATGTGTAGAGGCCATAGGGAGTGAGGCAAGTGGGGTGAATGTATGTGTAGAGCCCATATGGAGTGAGGCAAGTGGGGTGAATGTATGTGTAGAGTCCATAGGGAGTGAGGTAAGTGGGGTGAATATATGTGTAGAGCCCATATGGAGTGAGGCAAGTGGGGTGAGTGTACGTGTAGAGCCCATAGGGAGTGAGGTAAGTGGGTGAGTGTACGTGTAGAGCCCATAGGGAGTGAGGTAAGTGGGTGAGTGTACGTGTAGCGCCCATAGGGAGTGAGGTAAGTGGGTGAGTGTACGTGTAGCGCCCATAGGGAGTGAGGTAAGTGGGTGAGTGTACGTGTAGCGCCCATAGAGACCATATGTGCACAATCTGTTCTGAGATCACAGTATAATAGCAAATAATAATAAATAATTCCTTAGACTGGGGGCTTATTGTGATATTTATACAGATCTGTATTACATACTAGCGACTTGCCTGTCAAAAAATGACGGTCAATAAAAGTCAAAGTATTGAAATGCTGTTTGCCACACAATGTGAGTGTACTGTGTGCCTCAACTATATAGACCCCTCTAACACACTAATGAACGCATGTAATAACACTATAAGTGTCATGAGGGTCATCCAGGACCTCATGACCCAAAGTGTAAGCACTACACCATTTTAACCCGTCTCTTATGGGGGTCTATACAGACCCTCATAAGCCTCTATATAACCCAATCAGTCCCATAAGGGTATATTATGACCATTATGTGCCTGTTACAACCCAACATTAACCACATAAATGCCATGACGGTGCTCAAGGACCATCATGACACTAAGTATAAACACTACACTGCACTATACCCCCCCAATAAAACATTAAATATCAACTAAACGCCATCTACCCTAACCTATTAACACCTACACTACCTACCTACCCCCTTATAACCCCCTCCCCACCACTGTAATTACAGAAATCAAAAAAACTAAAGTCATCAAAAATCTACATTACATAAACTAAAAAAAACTAAAATCACCCAAAATAAAAAATGTACATTACAAAAAAAAAAAAAACTAAGTCACAAAAAATAAAAAAAGGAACATTACAAAAAAAAAAAAATACATTACACGCCCCCCCCCCCCCCACTACAGAAAAAAAAAATTACACACCTGAAAAGGAAATACATATAATACATACAATATAATTAAATACACCCCTATCTAATATACATCCCCCTATCTAATATACATCCCCCTATCTAATATACAATACTATCTAATATACAATACTATCTATCTAATATACATCCCCCTATCTATGTAATATACAATAAATACTATCTATGTACTTACTATATATCCCCCTATCTAATATACAATAAATAATATCGATGTACTATACATCCCCCTATCTATCTAATATACAGTACATGCTATCTCTATATAGCAACCCTAATTCTAAGCTACAATAAAATAATTAAGACCACTTATTTTTTTTAGATTTTTCTTCAGATCACCAACCTAGGGTAAAAAAGATAAAAAAACATTACTACAACAAGTTTACAGAAAATAAATAAACATTCTAAATATTATACTCACCTTCCAAGCATGTCGCTGCCCCTGTTAAAAAAAAACATTACATTAGCACACATACATAAACATAAAACATAAAACAAAGTGAAATAAACACAATCTACATTGTACTTACCTCCCCGCGATGTCTCCGGCCTCCTGGTGTTCTGTCCCGGATGGGCCCTGGAAGCATCTGCGCTGTTAAAAAAAAAAACACATCCGCCCTGGCGGATGTCCCCGACGCTAATGAGATTTCTACGGAGTGTTCCAGAATAAAATGGGCAATGGCGGCTTCTGATTGGCTGAAAACGCTGTCTATCAAATTCAGCCAAAGAGAATATGCCAATTGTGAACCAATGAGAAAGGGATACACCTCAAAATACGCACCTGTCAATCTTTATTTGAACCAATCCGAAGGCTGTATTGCCATCAGCCAATCACAATGGAATACACCCCCACGTACTGATTGGTGAAGACATGTGCACCTTCCCATTGGCTGTAATACTGATTGACATTGACAATAGCCAATGAGAAGGCGCAAATCCTTCACCAATCAGTACGTGGGGGTGTATTCCATTGTGATTGGCTATTGTCAGTGCAACCAATCAAAATGCGCAGATGCCTCCATCACCCTGTGGGGGTGTATTCCATTGGGATAGGCTGAAGGCATCTGCGCCTTGTGATTGGTTTAAATAAAGATTGACAGGTGCATTATCCAATCAGAGTGGGATTTTAGGGTGTATCCCTTTCTGATTGGCTCACACATTGGTGCCTCCTGATTGAGTGAATTTGATAGACAGTGTTTTCAACCAACCAATCAGAAGGCGCCATTGCCTATTTTCTTCCGGAAAAGTCTCCCGGAGCCTCATTAGCGTCGGGGATGTCCATGAATGCGGATGTAAGTACTTTTTTTTTTTTTTTACAAGGCGTGGCAGAAGAGGAGGCGGAGGAGGCAGGAGACATCACGGGGAGGTAAGTACAATGTAGATTATGTTTATTTTATTTTGTTTTTATGTTTATGTATGTGTATTAATGTTATGTTTTTTTTAACAGGTGCCGCAACGGAGAAGAAAAGAATAAGGACGGGACATGCCGGAAAGGTGAGTAGAATATTTAGAATGTTTATTTATGTACTGTAAACGTGTTGCACTCATTTTTTTCCCCTAGGTTGGTGATCTGAATGGACATCTGTAAAGGTAAGTGGTCTTAATTATTTTATTTTAGCTTAGAATTAGATTATTTTATATATAGAAAGCATTTATTGTATGTTAGCTAGGGGTATGTGTTTTATATAGATAGCATAGCATGTATTGTAAATTAGATTATGGTATTTATTTAGATAGATTGGGGGAAGTATATTAGATAGATAGAATGTATTGTATATTAGATAGGGGTGTATTGTATTGTATTGTATTGAATTGTATTGTATTATATTGTATGTATTGTATGTATATATTGTATGTATATGTATTGTATTATATTGTATGTATTGTATGTATATGTATTGTATTATATTGTATGTATTGTATTGTATGTATTATATGTATTTCCTTTTCAGGTGTGTAGATTTTTTTTTCTGTAGTGGGGGGGGGGGGGGGGGGGCGGGGGTTGTAATGTGTTTTTTTATTTTCTGTAAAGTTCCTTTTTTATTTTTTGTGACTAGGTATTTTATTTTATGTAATCAGAGTGGTGGCGGGGTTATTAGGGGGTAGGTAGGTAGTGTAGGTGTTAATAGGTTAGTGTAGAGGCTGTTTAGTTGATATTTAATGTTTTATTGGGGGGGTATAATGCAGCGTAGTGTTTATATATCCTTGAGGACCGTCATGGCACTTATATGGTTAATGTTGTGTTGTAACAGGCCCATAATGGTCTTAATATAACCTTATGGGACTGATGGGGTTAATTAGGGGCTTATGGGGGGCTGTATTGACCCTCCTGAGTGACTGGGTTAATTAAGGGTTTATGGGGGTCTGTATTGACCCCCATGAGTGACAGGGTTAATGAAGGGCTCATACAATATTATTATTACATTTATCCTGTGCATTTGCTGTGGGGATGTGTTAGAAGTTAGGAGCCTGTTATAGCAATTATTGGCAAATACTAAGTTATAGACCCCCTCCCCCACCCTTATGAGCCATACATTAGTGTACTGAGCTGATTATTAGCATTCAGGACCTGCACAAACGATGCTGTATATCTCAGGAATTATGTACTATAGAGATAAACAGCTACTGCAATGTATAGACAGTTTTTAATCCCCTTCAAGATAAAATCCTTAGGGTGACAGTGTGCCGTTACAGAATGTATTATTAATGTTCTTATTTTACATTAGTTCCTCACCTTCCCTGATATTCCCAGGACTCTCCTCCTCCTTCACCTGCTGCCGATCTCTTATATTCAGCACCTCTTGTTCAACCTTGGAGACAACTGGAGGCTTCACATCTAAAGTATATACAAAAGTATAGATTGGGCCCAAGAGCTGACGGGTAAAAATACTGACCATAAGTGGACAACGTTCAAATCCTTACTAAATATACATACGTATCACCATATACCGTGTGGGAATAAAAGTTATGGAGTAAATCACACCCAATGTGGCCTAATAATGACTTAAAGATCAAGATACGGAGTAAAAAACACACAAGAGGGGCCCGAGACGGCTTTATGTGACTACAAGGAAGTCACCAAGGCAACAAAAGGGCTACTAGACTGGCTAACATAGGAAATGGCAAGTTATATGTAAGGAGAGTAAGACTAACCCGAAACATGTGTATAAATATATTACTGGGAAGAAGGCCAGGAAGGAAGCTATAGGAACATTACAATGTGACACAGGAAGGAAGCTATAGGAACATTACAATGTGACACAGGAAGGAAGCTATAGGAGCACTACAATGTGACACAGGAAGGAAGCTATAGGAACATTACAATGTGACACAGGAAGGAAGCTATAGGAACATTACAGTGTGACACAGGAAGGAAGCTATAGGAGCATTACAATGTGACACAGGAGGGAAGCCATAGGAACATTACAATGTGACACAGGAAGGAAGCTATAGGAACATTACAATGTGACACAGGAAGGAAGCTATAGGAACATTACAATGTGACACAGGGAGGAAGCTATAGGAACATTACAATGTGACACAGGAAGGAAGCTATAGGAACATTACAATGTGACACAGGAAGGAAGCAATAGGAGCATTACAGTGTGACACAGGAAGGAAGCTATAGGAGCACTACAATGTGACACAGGAAGGAAGCTATAGGAGCACTACAATGTGACACAGGAAGGAAGCTATAGGAGCACTACAATGTGACACAGGAAGGAAGCTATAGGAGCATTACAATGTGACACAGGAAGGAAGCTATAGGAACATTACAATGTGACACAGGAAGGAAGCTATAGGAACATTACAATGTGACACAGGAAGGAAACTATAGGAACACTACAATGTGACACAGGAAGGAAGCTATAGGAGCATTACAATGTGACACAGGAAGGAAGCTATAGGAACATTACAATGTGACACAGAAAGGAAGCTATAGGAGTATTACAATGTGACACAGGAAGGAAGCTATAGGAGCATTACAATGTGACACAGGAAGGGAGCTATAGGAGCATTACACTGTGACACAAAAAGGAAGCTATAGGAGCACTACAATGTGACACAGGAAGGAAGCTATAGGGACATTACAATGTGACACAGGAAGGAAGCTATAGGAACATTACAATGTGACACAGGAAGGAGGCTATAGGAACATTACACTGTGACACAGGAAGGAAGATATAGGAACATAACAATGTGACACAGGAAGAAAGCTATAGGAACACTACAATGTGACACAGGAAGGAAGCTATAGGAACATTACAATGTGACACAGGAAGGAAGCTATAGGAACATTACACTGTGACACAGGAAGGAAGCTATAGGAACATTACAATGTGACACAGGAAGGAAGCTATAGGAACATTACAATGTGACACAGGAAGGAAGCTATAGGAACATTACAATGTGACACAGGAAGGAAGCTATAGGAGCATTACAATGTGACACAGGGAGGAAGCTATAGGAACATTACAATGTGACACAGGAAGGAAGCTATAGGAGCATTACAAATGTGACACAGGAAGGAAGCTATAGGAACATTACAATGTGACACAGGAAGGAAGCCATAGGAACATTACAATGTGACACAGGGAGGAAGCTATAGGAACATTACAATGTGACACAGGAAGGAAGCTATAGGAACATTACAATGTGACACGGGAAGGAAGCTATAGGAACATTACAATGTGACACAGGAAGGAAGCTATAGGTACATTACAATGTGACACAGGAAGGAAGCTATAGGAACACTACAATGTGACACAGGAAGGAAGCTATAGGAACATTACAATGTGACACAGGAAGGAAGCTATAGGAACATTACAATGTGACACAGTCTGATAATTAGTGACCAGGAAAAAGCAGATGCGCTAAATAGGTTATTTTCTTCGGTATATACAAGAGAGGTACCAGTGGTTGGGTCACTGCACCATGAGGCTACACTACCTTCACCAAATAACTGGTTAACGCAGGAAGAAATCCAGAAGAGGTTGGAAAAAATAAATGTTAATAAATCTCCAGGTCCTGATGGAATACATCTAAGGGTACTGAGGGAACTGGGCTCTGTAATAGCCAAACCATTATATCTAATTTATCAGGATTCACTCAACACAGGGTCGCTACCAGATGACTGGAGAAAGGCAGAGGTGATACCTATATTTAAGAAGGGAACAAGAGCAAATCCGGGGAATTATAGACCAGTGACTGCTTCCGAGTAGGTAACCAGACCTATAGTATTTTTTCGTTCTCAGATGATCATCTCTACTCTATTTGCATACATTTTCCTCAACTTATGGGTGATGGGGGAACCAGACGTGGACTCCTTGCTCACTGTGCCTTAGGGATTATAGCTGCACCTAAGAGACGAGGCCCACAGAGGCTGAAATGGGTCTGGGGTTTGCTGTTTCTCCAGTTTAGGGTATAATTGCCTGGTATTTCGGGTTGGGTCACTCTTTTGAGGCCAGACTGATATACTACAGGTTATTTCTCCCTGTAAAAGGGCACAAGTGAGCTAAAAGAGGCTGCCCTCTGAGTAGGTAACCAAACCTATAGAAAAAAAACCCTGAGGTATTTTACGTTCTCAGATGGGCACCTCGCCTCTATTTGCATAAATCATAGACCAGTGAGCCTCACTTCTGCAGTGGGAAAGCTTTTAGAAGGGTTAAGATACAAGAATATGTCTGTTTGAAAAGGATTATAAGTAGGATTTATGAGTAGGATTTATGAGGGATAGGTCATGTCAAACAAATCTAATTAGTTTCTATGAGGAGGTTAGTAGGAACCTGGATCAAGGCAACTCTGTGGATGTAATCTTTTTGGATTTTGCAAAGGCTTTTGATACAGTGCCACATGGGAGACTATTGTGCAAACTAAGAGATTCAGGAATTGCAGTAAATATCTGCTCATAGATTGAGAGCTGAAAGCAGGAAAAAACAGGAAGCAAAGCGTTGTGGTAAATAGAACATACTCAGATTGGACTAATGTGGTAAGTGGGGTTCCTCAGGGTTCAGTATTAGGTCCTCTCCTTTTTAACATATTTATTAATGACTTAGAAGTAGGACTGGAAAGTATTGGCTCAATTTTTGCTGATGACACGAAGTTGTGCAAGGTAATTAAATCAGATAATGATGTACTTTCCCTCCAAAGGGATTTAGATAAAATAGAAGAATGAGCATCTAAATGACAGATGAGATTTAATACAAATAAATGTAAAGTTATGCATCTGGGAAGGAAAAATAGCCATGCAATTTATAATCTTAATGTAGCAAATATAGGGGTTTCTGATATTGAAAGGGATTTGGGAGCTTGTGGACAACCACCTAGGTAACAGTGCTCAAAGCCAAGCAGCAGCTGCAAAGGCAAATAAAATATTAGCATGTATTAAGAAGGGTATAGAAGCCAGGGAAGCAAATATAATTCTGCCACTATACAAATCCCTAGTACGCCCTCATTTGGAATATGGAGGACAATTTTGGGCCCCAAATCATAAAAAGAACATTGTAGAACTGGAAAAATTACAGAGAAGGGCAACAAAACTAATAAGGGGAATGGAGGGGCTAAGTTATGAAGAAAGACTAACCAAATTACATTTATTTTCTCTAGAAAAAAGGCCCCTAAGAGGAAATATGATTACCTTATATAAATACATTCAGGGTCAGTATAAAGATTTGTCAGGGGAGCTTTTTGTGCCAAGAGGTTTTCAACTGACAAGAGGACATCCCTTGAGGTTAGAAGAAAAAAGATTCCACCTTAAAGAAAGAAAACGGTTCCACAGTAAGGGTGGTTAATCTGTGGAATTAACTACCAAAGGAGGTGGTGACAGCAGATTCGATAAATTTAAAAGGGTACTAGGTATATTTTTAATTTAAAAGGGCATCCAGGGTTATCGTGGTTAATTAGAGAGAGAGTATTGATCCAGGGAGGAATCTGATATTCAGTATATGGGGTCCGGAAGGTATTATTTTTTTCCCTTTTGAGATGATTGGATAAGTTTCACTTGGCTTTATTTTCTGTTCACTTCCTCTGGATCAATTAAAAACTAATCTGTATATTGCAGATCAGAGGAGATCTTAAAAGATTAAACTTGATGGACTGAAAGTCTTTTTTCAACCACAATTACTATGTAAAAGGTCCTACAGATATAGATGAACAGATTATAGACTTTCACCATTTTAATTATTCAATATAAATATAGTGTTTGTGTCTATTTGCATCCTTTAGCTGAAAGATGTACAAAGACGGAAACAACCAATTGTTATTACTTGGTATGGACAGAAGACCAGATATTGTGCCATTGTGTATAAAATCACCTTTGTCATGAACTGCGTGGCTTGTAAAACTTCTTGGGTGAGAGATGAAGGATAAATAGTAGTTATAATTGCCCATAGGATATTACTCACCTTCATTGATATTTACAGGAATTTCCTCCTCTTTAATCTCCCGGGGACTCCTCATATTTGTCTCTTCTTCTTGGTTAGACTCTGAGATAACTGATGGTGTCACTTTGTCACTGTCTGTACAAATACACATAAGACGGTCACACGCTGGGATTTGTTACATGTCTTTATGGTCTGTACAAGTAAACATGAGACGGTCAAACGATGGGATTTGTTAAACGTCTTTATGGTCAGTACAAATAAACATGAGGTGGTCACACATGGGATTTGTTAAACGTCTTTATGGTCAGTACAAATAAACATGAGGTGGTCACACATGGGATTTGTTAAACGTCTTTATGGTCAGTACAAATAAACATGAGGTGGTCACACATGGGAAGGAAACCACGGCCAGGAAGGAGTTAGCACGATGAGCTAAGAACCAGCTCAAATATTGGAGCACCAAGTTCACTCAATAAGCTGCACGTTCAGATCCCCAAGCCCTCAGGACGCTGCTGACTAATGAAATCATCTACAGCAAAGACACTGCAGGAAAGCCCCAGCATCTCGAAAGAAGGGTGCACATAGTTTGTGAAAGGCTGTGATACCTGCCTGATTGGGCGCTACAGAATGGCGCATTGAAATGCTGTGAGTCGTTGTGCTGGAAGCAGGCGGAAGTGAGATGCTGAGAGATCAGGCGGCGAAGTGAGTAAAGAGGCTGAGATACTCGGTTGGAGAGTTTACAGGAGGTTCGTGCAGGAGTGAAACAGAGAGGTGTGCCGGCAACTGGAGGTGGTGAGAGTCCGGGGCTTGGGTAGTGAGCTGCAGAGTCACCAGGGGGGAATCCAGCAGAGAACAATAGAAATAATACTGCTGGAGAAGTTGATTAAAGCTCCAATATCAGGAACCAGAGGGCACAATAAAAGATAAAATATAATTGATATGATAAATTAAGTACCCCATAAGGTGCAAATGGGCAACAGGAGATCTTATAGACCTCTTTTGGGAGAAAAACTGATTTCTAGGCACAACCGGACCTAGAGACCCTGAAAAGCCTAATTAACCAGCACATGGAAATAAGATCACTAAATAACACAGTCAATTTTTACAGTTAACAGTTTGGAACAGATGTTATTTCATTTGAAGGACTAAGTTACAAAGTACAGCCTCATTCCTATCTGAAAAAGGAACTACTGTTTTCTTCAAGGTGCCATAATAGACAGCAAAAAAGTTGAAGAAAATCATTGTTTTTCAGATAAAAATTGGGACTAGAGACAATGTTGCACCTTTAAAATAGTATACTCACTCAAGAATATCACAAGCCCATTAGTGAATAGGGGGAGTTATATGTCAATGTCATTTCATAATTCCAAGAAATAGAGACAGAGATAAATTGCATATTAATCCCTTCATAAGAGAGTGTACACGAGAAAATGGTCGGACAGGAGTTCTGCAAAGATCTGATGGTGAACAAGATGGACTATGAGGTATAAGCCAATGTTAGAGACACTGAAGAGACTAAAGGCTCATTATATTGAGTGCTATAAAGTCCCTCAGGAAACAGCACGGTATTCATCTTTAAATCAACCTAAGGAGTTAAGTTATAAAATACTCCTAGAGTCTTTTACCTTTTGGAGCTATCGCTTCCCTAAGAGGAGATTAGAGATCGTTGGGGATAAAGGACGAGAGTTGAGCTCTGAAAATATAGAGCTTAAAAGAGATTTAAGAACAGCGTAAACTCTAAAAATAAGGCTTGTGTCATTGTAACAAAAATACAATTTACATTTGTGGCTGTTAATAATTGGAGGAGTTATCATAATTATGGGGTTTCACTTCCAGAGACTTTATCTTTTGAGGGGGTTTTATTGATGAAATATTGTGAATAGAAGAGATTAATGTGTACACATAAAAGCAAGAAGCTTAAGGAATAAACTCCCTAAATATATAGGTAGGAGAAGCTAGAAGTTATTGTATAAGAGATAAAGAGAATCACAACACTAAAAGGAAGTAAGAAAGAGAGTAAAACACACAGTGAATCGAAAGCGAGTCGTTTCTTTTCTCTGTGACTCACAATGAGACCTCACAGCCCATTCACATCTTGGCTTAAGAATTGGAGCCCTCAAGGAATCTCTATTGCTGGTTTATAAAGAGAGTTACTTAGTAGCAGAGGGGCTTCTAACTACTTCAATAATGAGAGGTGTAGCGGAACCCATCACTGTTTTACCCTGTTTTATGATTATTATGGTTAAAATATTATCCTACTATATGTATGTTGGTTGATGCTCTGCAGAATATTGTCCCAGACATTTGCAGCTACTTGGCATGGGAGATAATCCTGTTACAGAGACTCCGCATAAGATAAAGGAAGTCTATTGTATACAGTGTTTTTTCTCAGATAAGAACAAAGAAGTGTAATTGAATCAATGTCTGATTGTATCAAAGTTGCCAGGGAGGTGTGACCCACCTATTGTTCTCTTTATGTGTATTGTGCGGCCAAATATGGGCATGTGTATTGCCTGTGGGAAGAGATGGGTATAAATATTTCTGCAATAACAAAATAAAGTCAGTATTCATTTGACTCCCAAATTGTGTGTCGGCAATATGGGAGGTTGGGAATGGTGAAACTGTAGTGCTTCTTGGGTATTTTACCGTATACCAGCGGAGATATTGGACTGCGTGTTCCAGCTCCGTTACAAGAGGTTTATAAAAAGACTTTCAGTGCTCGATTAAAGCAAAATTATCAAAAGAAACAGCAAATATCACGAATCAGATTTCTACTCTCTGTAATAGATCAGATTGCACAAGAAAAATGCTGAGAAAACGTGATACGAACAGCAAGAATAAAGGAGGCGGCGGGAGGAAAATGAAATGCTCAAGTCTGGATGATGTGTTCGGTGGCCAAACATTAGATTAAGATTTATCTCAATATGTCAAAGATTTCCTAGAAACTCTACTAGACTCAGAAGGACAAGACTGGACACAAAGACTGGCGTATATCGCATCCCTTACCTTGGGAACTAACGGGAATGTGCAAGGGAAGATTAGGAGTTGCCTGTAATCAAAAAACTTTTAGCTCCCCTCATCCGGACTTGTCCGGAGAAACATTATTTTAACGCAAGGAATTATCAACTAGTCCTAAAGAAAAATATCCCATATAGACGGGACACACCAGCAAGAAGGGGTTAAATTATTTAGAGAGCTTGGGTTGTATAGTCGGTAGTGGGGATCCCAGACATATAGTCCAAAAAGTAGAGGTCAAATGATTCAGAGACTTCGGGCTGTTTAGGAAATGGGGGGGGGGGCGGGGATGATATGAGAAAAGGGGAGTCGTGTCTAAGGATATTTGAACACCGTCTTAGACCACTTATGTTGGTATGGTTATATGGTTTTATTGGGTGACTCCCTTTCACAGATAACGTTTCATAGAAATGGAATTTATAATATTAGGCTTATAGTTAAGCTAAGCATAAGAGGATAAGATGAACGATATGAAGGAAGAGGGTAGAAGACACAAGGTTTAGGTTACCACTTTTATAGACACATGGTCATAGAAGTAGATTAGGGTGTCTAGATAACACGAGGATATGGTATGCAAAGGGGATCAATTAGAAATGCAAAATTAAAATTAGTAGAATAATACAATTAATTGTTTTTGTATAGATTTTGGGTAAATGTTAACACTTTGATGATTTTGTACATTATAGTCGTAGATTATAGTTCGATTCATTATTCAGGTAAAACATGCGGATCCTATATCCCCACATGCGCGTCACGTCATTGGCCGGGTCAAGGCGAAGCGAGGAGGAGCAGCTGCTGCAGATGGAAGGTAAGTGAGGGGAAAGGGAGTGGGGGAGGTAATTAGAGGGGTAAAGTGAGAAGGGGGGATTAGGATGAGGAGATGAGGATGGGGGGTTGAGGATGATAAGGGAGGGGGAGGGAAAGAGCCACGGGGGGGGGGGGGGGAGAGAGCCACAGGGGGAGTGAAGAGAGACACAGGGGGGGAGGGAAGAAAGACACAGGGGGGGGAAAGAGAGACGTGGGGGGCAAAGAGAGACATGGGGAGAAGAGAGACACGGGGTGATGACTCGAGTATAAGCTGAGGGGGCCCTTTTCAGCCTTAAAGAGGGCTGAAAAACTCGGCTTATACTCGAGTATATACAGTAGACATGTGTATTCTATATGGGCCCTCCAGCAGAGACTATATCATTATGGTAGCAAACCGAGGAGAATGCTGGGAAATAAACTAAACAAAAGATAACATCAAAATAGAATAGAGATGACCAGGCACAAGGGAAGCCAGAGGAGATAGCTAGATAGATAAAGAGATGTGACACTGCGCCAGGTCCTGACAGATACACAAATCACTATTACAAAGGTTGTCAGGAAGTTCTAAGTTCTTCTAAATCCCCTTAAAGACCTGTTTAATTAAATATAAGAAGTGGGAAGCGCTCCTCCTCAGAGGCCAATATTATTACAATTTTAAAACAAGATCAAGACTACACAATTCTTAAGAAATTATAGGCCCATCTTACTGTTATACGGTGCTATTAAGATCTATGCAAAGATCCTTGCCAATAGGCTCAACAAAGTCATACCTCCCGGCTTTATTCCCGGAAGACAGGGATCGGATAACATTCAGAGATTAGTAGATCTAATATCCCATGTCAAGATTAGAAATAAAACTGCTACCTTTCTCTCGCTTTATATGGATCTTACAAGGTCTAAGTTCGGGTTAGGAGACTTTGGAGTTAAAGCATTGTATACTTCTCCATCAGCATCAATAATGGGTAAAGGTTTTAAGTTGCCCAAATGTTCAATATCAAACGGCACCCGTAAGGGCTTCTCTCTTTCCCTGTTAGTATTCTTGTTATTAGTTGAACCACTAGCGGAAAAAATCAGGAGTTCTTCCGACGTTAAAGGGATAGAAACAGGCGAATCAGTTCATGGGTCACATTACATGCGGACGCTGTTGTAGTTACTATACAAGCCCTCTTATTTATTTACATCGAATCCTATAGTAAGATATCCAACTAGAAGATAAACATTTCCAAAGCAAAAGAACAAGCAGAACTAGAAGCTAAATGTGAGTATAATCGGCAGGACAAAAATGTCTGGGAATAATATTCATTAATAATCTGCAGCAGATGATCTCCATTAATTACAAGAACATTTATGAGAAATTAAGTGAGATTATTAAATCGTGAAAAAATATAAATTTATCATTAACCACCAGAATTGCAGTGACAAGATGGCTCTTAACATTACCTAAATATACTGACAAAATCCAAAGACTAATTGATAGTTTTATCTATCATGGAAAGCGAGAAAGAATGAAAAAGCAATTGATGGCAATGAGATCTAATAGGCAAGGAGATCTAATAGGGGGGACTTGGCTGTCCTGATATTGAACACTTATTGTGAGGCAACCATGTTATCTCATATTATTAAATGGAAGGATCCAATATATGATACCCAATGCAAATATATATAATACTACTTTTTCAAAAGTCACTTGATTGAGGAAACTCTACTAGAAGAAAGAGATGTCAACGTGAGAGTTGGAGACATGTTGGAGACCATCAGTTCAGGATATCATTTCTGGTGCAGGTATCATATAAAATTGGGACTTTCTACCTTTCAAAGGCCTCTGATATCATAATAAACTGGAGCTTCCTTTCTTATCAGACTGGTCTGAAAGAGGAATTAGATATATTAAGGATCTATTTATTAGAGATGCGTTTGGCACATTTGAAGAATTTGTTATAAATTATAATATCCCAAAACAAGCTTGGTCAGATTACCTGAGATTTAAAAAAATATGGAAATCCTCAAAATATTCTTGTAAAGAGATAAGACCATTAACTGACTTGGTATTTCATGAAGATCATAGACATTTAATATCAAAATGCTATAGGATTCTGAACAATTTACTGGACTATCACTATATCACATATTATAATTGTCTAACTGCAATTCGTCGTCACGCTTCAGACAAATCGCAGTTAGACAATTATAAACTGCTGCGCATTGCGCAGAGCGCGGCGCGAGCTGCGCATGCGCAGAGCACGGCGCAAGACGCGCTCTGCGCATTACGCAGAGCGCGGCACGAGCCGTGCATGCGCAGAGCGCGGCGCAAGCCACGCTTGCGCGCAGCGCGGCCCGAGAGCAGATGAGGGGGTGTAGAGGCACAGAGGGAGAGTGGGGAAGAGGGGAGGGAGAGTGGGGGGAGAGGCACAGAGGGAGAGTGGGGAAGAGGGAGAGTGGGGAAGAGGGGGGGAAGAGGCACGGCACAGAGGGAGAGTGGGGAAGAGGCACAGAGGGAGAGTGGGGAAGAGACACAGAGGGAGGGGGGAGAGACACAGAGGGATAGGTGGGAAAGAGACACAGGGGAGGTAGAGGAGGGGGAAAAGACACACGGGAGGGAGAACATGGAGAAGATACACATGGGAGGGAAATGGGGGGGGGGGAGGGGAACAGACACAGGGGGAAGGGGGAAAGAGACACAGGCCAGGGGGGAATAGGCACAGAGGGAGAGGGGGGAAGAGACACAGGGGGGAGAGATACAGAGGGTGAGGGAGGAAGAGACACAGAGGGAAGGGGGGGAAGAGGTACAGAGAGAGGGGGAAAGAGGCACAGAGGGGGGGGGAACAGAGGAAGGGGTGAAGAGACACAGTGGCGAGACACACAGAGAGAGGCAAGGGAAGAGGCACAGAGGGAGAGGGTGGAAGACACAGAGTGGGGAGAGACACAGAGGGTGAGGGGGAAGAGACAGGGAGGAAGAGGCACAGAAAGAGGAGGGGGAAGAGACACAGGGGAGAGAGTGCACGAGGAAGGCCGTAACAGACACAGGGGGAGGGGGAAAGAGACACAGGCCAGGGGGGAACAGACACAGGGGAGGGTTGGGGGAGACACGGGGGGGGGGGGGGGAGAGATGCATGGGAGGGAGAAGGGGGAAAGAGACACAGGGGAGGGGTTTAGAGACACGGGAGGGAGAGGGAGGTAAAAACACAGGGGGGCAGGAGATACAAAGGAGGTAGACGAGGTGGAAGGAGACACAAGGGAGGGAGAGGAGGGGGGAAATAAGACACGAGGGAGGAAGTAGACAGAGGGAGAGACTTGCAATGAGCTCCAAAGGCGCTCATCACAAGGCCAGTAAAGTAGAGGGGGAGAGGCTTACATTGTGTGGCAAACAGCATTGCCAGGCTTCAGTTTTTATTGCCGTCCTTTTTGACGGGCAAGTCGCTAGTTTATGTATATTGGCTGAAGAACTCACTGTCAACAAAGACATCATCACCCCCTCCTCCCAAGCCCGTTGTCTTGGGGTTCTACTGGACCCAGCTCTGTCTTTCCTCCCTCTCAGACAATCACTAACTAAATCTTGTCTTCTCCATCTAAAAAACATCTCCAGAATTCGTCACTATCTTACACAAGACACAACTAAAATCCTTATACACTCTCTCATCATCTCTCGACTAGACTACTGCAACTCGCTTCTTGTTGGCCTACCCACCACCCGATTGTCTCCACTTCAATCCATTATGAACCCCTCTGCTAGACTCATCTTCCGTACACAACATTCAGTGTCGCCATCACCTCTCTGTCACTCCACTGGCGTCCCTTAGCCTCCAGAATAAAATGTAAAATCTTGACCCCAGCTTACAAAGCCCTCAACAATAATGCTCCCCCTTACATCTCTGCTCTCATTTCCAAATATTCCCCCACCCGCCCTCTTCGTTCTGCTTATGACCTTCTTCTTTCTACAACTCGTCACCTCCTCTCACTCCCGCCTCCAGTCTCTGGAACTCCTTGTCTCGCTCCACCAGATTATCCTCTTGCCTCAAAACATTTAAAACCTCACCTAAAACGCATCTCTTTAAAGAAGTTTTAGTAAATCTATTATTTTGGTTTAGTCCAAACAAACAATCTATTAAACGTAACTTCCTGCTGAAATCCTTTTGGTTAGAAGATAGATCATGGCAACTTTCGATCTGAGTAGATGGGATCCTTCAAAACTTCAGTTAGAGGCAGAAGAAGCCGTTCATTTAGAAGACAATTCTCGATGTATTGAACCTAATGGTAATCTCTCTTATGTATATACAAATTTACAGAAAACATTTAGACGTCAGGTACGAACCATCTGGGAGATCACTATTATACAAAATTATATCAAACAAGGAATTACCTAGAGGATTAAGGGTACAATTAATTCCAGCAAACCGCCTGACCAATCCTAAGTTTATAAAAGAGTGGCTTAGCATAATCATTAAAAGCTCACGGGAATTAATGTCTCTTATTGTAACAAAAGAAAAAGCTAACCTGGAAGTATTGAATAAAGAAATGGAAAAACAATTCCAAGAATTTATGAAATTCCAGGAGGTACCAGAGATTGAAAAACTCAACAAAAGACTAGAGAAAAATATAAGAGAGAATTGTCTATACGTAAACACAACAAATTCATGAGAGATAAACAGGACTTTAATTCCCAAAAAGAATATAAAGTGGAATTTCAAAACCTACAATCTGGACATTTGGATGCGAGTTCTTCTAAATATTCGGAGACACTCTAACCCATCTGGCGAAGGGAGACAACCGAACTTTCCAGACCAGCCGATGGGTGGAAGATTCACAAGGTCATATTCTAACCGACGAAATCCCGTAACACCAGCTTCCATTTTTTTAGGGAAGGGGCAAGGCCCAAAACCTATGAAAATAAAGAAAGGAAATGGAAGGGGAAGACCAAAGGGGAGAAAGGTTCAATCTTACGAACATCAATGACAAAGAAGGCGGAAGAAGAATCATTGATGGACACAAAAAGGTCATTTTTAAATCTCCCTCCTGACAGCAAGAACTCGATACCCAAAGAACCTGACAATTTATATCTCTCAAGGAATAAGGCAAAAAAAAGCATGTTGAGATCAAAAACAAAATAAAGAAAAAACACAACGAAATGAGGATATTGTTACAAAAAAATTTAATTGAATCAACTGTAGATATTACAAAGAAAAGATCTGAAGAAAAAGAAATAAGCAAAAGGCAATTGTTAAAAGCACATGATAATGCCATAATTAATCTTTCTAAATTCATACTAGATAAAGAACATATTGAAGTACTCTCTAAGGGGCTCTCCTTTGTACCATCAAAGAGATCGGATTATATTATATTAAAGATCTAAATCTCAAGGAAACTTGCCTTGAGGAAGCACTTTGTTAAAAAAGGAAAAGGCAAATGGAAGCATTAAGTCTTTCGTATGATGATCACACAGCATTGCAGCGCTTAATGGACTTACTAGAAGAAAATGAAGGAACAAAGGGGCCACAATGGAAAGACATCTCTCAATACGTTGAGAGGAGCAAGCTTATGCCCCCAATTAAGGATAACATTGATATGTTCTTAAAACTTGTAACAAAGGACCTGGAAGAACTACATAAAAAGAACAAAAGTAAGTACAGTCATTGTACTAATCTATGCAAAAAGGAGTGGAATGCTCTGCAAGATTTGGAAAAAGGGAATTTAGAAATAAAACCTGCAGATAAAGGCGGTAATATCGTCCTAATGGAGAAGGTTGATCATCAACAAATGTGTCCTAAAATCCTACACGATTTGGACACATATGAAGTTCTAAAAACAGATCCCACAATAGAATATCACAATGAGTGAAAACTAATCCTAATAGAAGCCAGAGAAAAGGATTTAGTTTCGAAAAAAAATCTAAAATACCTACTCCCGGACTGCCCAGTTGTGGCGAAATTCTACACACTGCCTAAGGTCCACACATAGACCTGGCCAATACCGGGCAGGCCAATAATTTCAGGCAACGGAAACCTAACAGAAAGAATTAGCAAACTTGTGCATAGTAATCTGAAGGAATTTGTTTCAACTTTGCCATCCTTTATAAAAGATCCTTCGGATGCGCTCAAATGCCTAGATAATCTCAATATTCCCTCAGGAGCGTTTCTCGCGAGCATAGATGTAAAACAGCTCTACCGTCATATCCCGCACAATATGGGATTAAGAGCTGCGAGACACTTTCTAAGTACAGAGTTTTTGCTAATACTATTGAAATTTATTCTGACCAGAAATTATTTTTTATTTAAAAAAAAAGTGGTATAGGCAGGTTAGGGGCACAGCGATGGGAACTGTATGTGCTCCTAACTATGCCAACTTATTTGTAGGTTTCTGGGAACAGACAGAGGTATTTACTAGCAAACATGAGTACTTTGCAAAGGAAATTCTTCTCTGGCGAAGATTCATAGACGACGTCCTAATCATCTGGACAGGTCCTAAGAAGAAATTTGAGGAATTTGTAAATAATCTCAACCAGATTCACATATACAATTAATGCACAAAGCCTCGAATTCTTGGATTTAAGTATTGAGAAAGATATATAGATGGAAATCTACACACAGGTACATATAGAAAAGGAACAGCAATTAACTCACTACTTAAGTGGACAAGTGAGCATCCCGAGGAATCCCAAGCAGGGCAATACATTAGTTTGAGGAGAAATTGGGATAGATTAGAGGAATTCAAGAAACAAGCCGATGAGCTAAGAGCCGCGACTATCCAAATAGAACTTTGAAATCTGCATATAAATCGCTCTGGAAAAGCAAAGACCGCAACTCCTATAATAACAATATCAGTAAAAAAGAAGAAATAAAAAGATCAAATAAGGTGTATTTTAACCTTTGGAACTGATACCGAGGAAATAGGAGCAGTTTTGGATAAATATTGGCACCTCTTGAAAGATGATACTACATACATTGCAGGATGTCATATCTATCAAGACCCACTCTCTGGCTGGGGTCTGTTGATCGGATTTGGGTGACTCTGGACTTTTGGATTACAGGAACATCATGTCTCAGCCCTTGGGTTAGACTGAGCAATATTGACAGTAAGTCTGATGAATCTTACTGCAAGCATATGTCCCCGGGTAAATAATACATCTACACGCCACGTCTTGATGAAAATTATGAACCACGTTTTATTTTGGAACCACATATTTAAAACATTTCACACACACACAGTGGAGGGAGTGGCTACTCTTAGTCAAACCCTCATTCCCCTCTGGCCATTCTCACAGAAGTAATTTGTGGGAACTTATTAGTCTCCTCCCCCAGGGCCTCCCCCAGGCGTGGCTACTAGTTCCTTTTGGTCTGGGTCTCAGACTGGAAACATCCTGTATTAGCTCTTGGACTATGCCCCTGGGCTTGTGGTTGGGAAACCCCATACTATACCATTGTCCTGGGGTGCCTGGCAGTCTGGCAAATCTATTTGTTTAGGTTATCTTCTTTTGTTTACACTAAGGACCATATGGCCAACTCCTGACTGAGAGTTTATACAATGGGGGAGGGTTGACTAATTAAAACATAGCTATCACTCCATAATACAATATACAATATAATACTAACATATTATAACCCATAACACAATATACAGTGGGTCTCCTAAACCCAGAACTCTTACTCTCCATATGGCACCAACTGTGGATGATATACCAGCCCCAAGATGGCGGCTATTGGTATATAACAGTCCAGTCCCAATATAGGCCACTGCTGCCAGTCTCAAAATGGCCCCAGCATAGTTCACACCAAATCCAATATGGCCCCTGGGTGATTCATGACAATATCCCAAAAAGCATCGGTGACATACAGACGGGAAAAAGTTTATGGGAAACACTAAACCATAGCTTTTTCACTACAGAACAGGAGAAAAATTGGCTACAAAAAACGAAAGGCCTTTACAAATGCGGGAATTGCAAAGCCTGTAAATTTATCAAAGTAGAAAAGATATTTGAACATCCTCTGACTGGGAAGAAATTTCCTCGGAAGACCTTTTACAATCGTACATCGATATTTGTAGTATATGTGGTTGTATGCAATTGTGGGAAAATCTATGTAGGCAAAACCGATCGCCAGTTCAGAAGACGGGTCTTAGAACACATAGGACACCCCGGTTTCAAAACATGTAAGAATATATCATCAAGGGAATGTAAATTGTCTGGAGTTTCACGTGATAGATGATGCTCTTTAAAAACCTAGGTGGAGAAGCAGAAGATTGCTTTAACAAGAGTGTAGATGGATATACACCTTGGATGCCTTAAGTACTCAAGGTCTGAATGAAGATTCTTCATATTCTGCTTTTTTGTAATTTAGCCTTTGCTTTATAATTGGTGGATCTCAAATCAGGGATCTCTATCTACTCATTTTGGGACAAGTCCTCATTATGTTTAAGTCTAAATTTATAAATATGTAAATAAGAATATATATATATATATTTTTGAGAATCTATCAGTGAGCCAAAACATTCAGAGAGCATAATAGTATATAGGGTTAAATAATGCTTGTAGTAATGAGCCCAGTAAAACATTTATAGTGTTTTACACATTTTTCACAAACTAATATCTTATGAGAGCATTTTCTCAGGTCTAAAAACTCTGTCATAACATGTATATTCTTGTAAACTTTGTTACATATATGTAAAAAGGCAAATAGGAACCTAGATTTCTTATTCCAATATATATGAGAAAACGGATAACGCAGATAATTGCTCTCTACCTAGCAACAATCTACGCCATGGAAGGAAATAATCCTATTGGCTAAAAATAATATCCTTAATAAATCTTACTACGCATTTGCGTGCTTCCGTCATATGATGGGAAGAGCACATCGCGTCCAAACAGCTTCAGCACTGGGTGGAGGAACGTGTTTTAAAAGAGTGCGAAGGGCACTATCGGAAGCATTGAGCCTTTGATAAAGTTACCTGAAGGGTAACGAAACCGGTCAGGCCCGATTTTCTTCATTGTGCAGTCAGTGGAAGGGTGATTGGTCACAGCAAGTATAAGCTTAATAGCTTTATTTTGTTTACTGTTGCAATTGCGAATATTTTTTGTTTGTGGGATGCAGCATTTACCTGGTAGGTTCCCTTCGTAGGGTAAACCCCCTGCATCATTTTCACCATTGTGTGATTTGCAAAGTGAATATTATAACCTTCAGGTATATAGCACCCACATTTTGGCCCTCATTCAATTGCAATTTGGCCAATTGAATAGGGGTCTAAATAAGCACATACCATATTTTTTTAAAGAAGTTTTTACTTAGTAAACATCTATCCAAAAGCAAGGTTTTCACTAACTAAAAACTTATTTAAAAAAAATATGTTATGTGCTTATTTAGAGCCATATTCGATTGGACAAATCGCAATTGAATAAGGGCCTTTGTATGTACTTTTGTAGCAACAATTATGCTGTGTGCCTATTGATTTTCAGCCCATTGTTATTTCCCTGGCTCGCATTGTTTTTATATATATTTTTATATATAGCCTTATGTTCATGATTCTATTTTTTGTTTATCCTATGATTTACAATTGTTTGTTCATATGAGGATAAAGGACTTATGGTCTGGTGTTGCAGTATCTCTATATTAATTCATTTCTTGATTTTCACAAACTGACCATTTGGTGGAAGCAAGTGCTCGTCACATATTTTTTTAGGACAGCACAATAAGGATGTTAGAGTCCTTAATTATTTATATTTATAGTTCACATTGATTATTATATGAAGGATTTGTTGGATATTAATACCAACTATAGCATATTATCAATAGCTCTTTTTCTTATATTATCACTATATTTATGTATATTGGCCGAAGGGCCTCCTAAAGATGTTTTCAATAATTGAAGGTTTGATTATCTTCTATTAATATGACTTATGTGTTTCTAGCTACACCAGGAGAACAGGCAATATCCTCACATATGTTATAAACAGGCTAGTTTTATTCTTAGATTTTAATCAAGCAAGTCCATATGTGACAGCTTCAAATAAAGGTTATACCGGTTCTTCAGTTTAATACAATTTACTGGACAACAATAAATCCAGTAAAATGATTAGCTGGGAGAGAGTCCTAGAGAGAGTGTGGAAACAGGAAGATTACATTTGACGGAAAGATTTATTAAAAATTCAGCTTACAGAGAATCAAAGTAAAATACTAAACAAATGGTACTTGGTTCAGACACGGATCTCTCAGATTCATGATGAAAACAAACAATTTGGTTGGAAAAATTGCGGACAAGTTGGTTCGCATCTTCATATATGGTATAAATGCCCAATTATTAATACATTTTGGGTTCAATGTTTGGATCTCTTTATTAAAAATTTACCAATGAATATTCTGATTTCTCCAGAATTAATATTGTTCCACTTTTTTTCCGAATACAATTCCCCTGGACATTAAAGCTGGTTTGCTGCAAATTACTATGGCCGCAAAAATTGATAATTGCCTCTAGTTGGAACCAAATCTCGGCTCCGTCTATTAACGAATTGTGACAGAAATCGTGCATTGGAGAGAGACCTACAAGAAATAGGCTATATTACGAACTCTACCATTTAATGAAAAACATGGGACTCTATTGAAAGTGACTAATTTATGGAGATTTATGCTGTACCGTTACTTAATTAGATCCTTATTAGCAGTGTACTCCTATTTAGTCCTCTTTAGTCTTTGTGAGATTGGTATGGGAAATGAAAAATCTTTTTTTTCTCTCTATGTATTAAATATAAGAGTTGTAAATAACGCACAATTCTAATTGGATGAATGTAGATATATGTATTATATATGTTTTTTGTTATAAAACAATAAATAATTATGGAAAAAGAAGGGTATAGAAGCAAGGGAAGCAAATATAATTCTGCCAATATACAAATCCCTAAAAAAGGACATTTTAGAGCTGCAAAAGGTACAGAGAAGGGTAACAAAACTAATAAGGGGAATGGAGGGGCTAAGTTATGAAGAAATACTAACCACTAATTACACTTATTGTCTCTAAAAAAAGGGTGTTTTTGCTTTTCCAAAAGAGGAGATGATCACCTTATATACAGTGGATATAAAAAGTCTACACACCCCTGATAAAATGTCAGGTTTCTGTGCGTAAAAAAATGAGACAAAGATAAATCATTTCAGAACTTTTTCCACCTTTAATGTGACCTATAAACTGTACAACTCAATTGAAAAACAAACTGAAATCTTTTAGGTGTAGGGAAGAAAAATAAAAAATAAAAATAATGTGGTTGCATAAGTCTGCACACCCTCATAACTGGGGATGTAGCTGTGTTCAGAATTAAGCAATCACATTCCAAATCGTGTTAAAAAGGAGTCAGCATACACGTGCCATCATTTAAAGTGCCTCTGATTAACCCCAAATAAAGTTCAGCTTTTCTAGTTGGTCTTTCCTGAAATGTTCTTAGTTGCATCACACAGCAAAAGCCATGGTCCACAGAGAGCTTCCAAAGCATCAGAGGGATCTCATTGTTTAAAGGTATCAGTCAGGAGAAGGGTACAAAAGAATTTCCAAGGCATTAGATATACCATGGAACACAGTGAAGACAGTCATCATCAAGTGGAGAAAATATGTCACAATAGTGACATTACCAAGAACTGGAGCTCCCTCCAAAATTGATGAAAAGACGAGAAGAAAACTGGTCTGGGAGGCTACCAAGAGGCCTACAGCAACATTAAAGGAGCTGCAGGAATATCTGGCAAGTACTGGCTGTGTGGTACATGTGACAACAATCTCCCGTATTCTTCATATGTCTGGGCTATGGGGTAGAGTGGCAAGACGAAAGCCTTTTCTTAAGAAGAAAAACATCCAAGCCAGGCTACATTTTGCACAAACACATCTGAAGTCTCCTAAAAGCATGTTGGAAAAAGTGTTATGGTCTGATGAAACCAAGGTTGAATTTTTGGCCATAATTCCAAAAGATATGTTTGGCGCAAAAACAACACTGCACATCACCAAAAGAACACCATACCCACAGTGAAGCATGGTGGTGGCAGCATCATGCTTTGGGGCCTTAGTTAAGATAGAGGGAATTATGAACAGTTCCAAATACCAGTCAATATTGGCACAAAACCTTCAGGCTTCTGCTAGAAAGCTGAACATGAAGAGGAACTTCATCTGTCAGCATGACAACGACCCAAAGCATAAATCCAAATCAACAAAGGAATGGCTTCACCAGAAGAGGATTAAAGTTTTGGAATGGCCCAGCCAGAGCCCAGACCTGAATCCGATTGAAAATCTGTGGGGTGATCTGAAGAGGGCTGTGCACAGGAGATGCCCTCGCAATCTGACAGATTTGGAGTGTTTTTGCAAAGATAAGTGGGCAAATCTTGCCAAGTCAAAATGTGCCATGCTGATAGACTCATACCCAAAAAGACTGAGGGCTGTAATAAAATCAAAAGGTGCTTCAACAAAGTATTAGTTTAAGGGTGTGCATACTTATGCAACCATATTATTTTATTTTTATATTTTTTTCTTCCCTCTACCTAAAAGATTTCAGTTTGTTTTTCAATTGAGTTGTACAGTTTATAGGTCACATTAAAGGTGGAAAAAGTTCTGAAATGATTTATCTTTGTCTCATATTTTTACAGCACAAAAACCTGACATTTTAACAGGGGTGTGTAGACTTTTAATATCCACTGTAAATACATCCAGGGTCAGTATAAAGATTAGTCACAGGAGCATTTTGTGCGAAGAGGTTTTCAACTGACAAGAGGACATCCTTTAAGGGTAGAAGTAAAAAGATTCCACCTTAAATAAAGAAAAGGGTTCTTCACAGTAAGGGTGGTTAATCTGTGGAATTCTCTACCAAAGGAGGTGGTGACAGCGGATTCGATAGATAACTTTAAAAGGGTACTGGATATATTTTTTAATATAAAGGGTTAGTCTGGTTAATTAGAGAGAGTATTGATCCAGGGAGGAATCTGATTGCCATTATCTGGGTCAGGAAGGAATTCCTATTTTTCCCTTTTGAGAAGATTGGCTAGGATTTACTTGGGGGTTTTTTTCTGTTCAATTCCTCTAGCTCAATTAAAAACTAATCTGAATATTGCAGATCAGAGGAGATCTTAAAAGGTTGAAATTGATGGACTGAAAGTATATTTTCAACCACAATTACTATGTAACTATGTAAAAGGTCCTACAGATATAGATGAACAGATTATAGACTTTCACCATTTTAATTATTCAATATCAATCTAGTGTTTGTGTCTATTTACATCCTTTAGTAGAAAGATGTACAAAGACGGGAACAACCAAATGTTATTACTTTGTATGGACAGAAGACCAGATATTGTGCCATTGTGTATAAAATCACCTTTGTCATGAACTGCGTGGCTTGTAAAACTTATTGGGTGAGTGATGAAGGATAAATAGTAGTTATAATTGCCCATAGGATATTACTCACCTTCATTGATATTTACAGGAATTTCCTCCTCTTTAATCTCCCGGGGACTCCTCATATTTGTCTCTTCTTCTTAGTCAGACTCTGAGAGAACTGATGGTGTCACTTTGTCACTGTCTGTACAAATACACATGAGACGGTCACATACTGGGATTTGTTACATGTCTTTTTGGTCTGTACAAATAAACATGAGACGGTCACACTCTGGGATTTGTTACACATCTTTATGGTCAGTACAAATAAACATGAGACGGTCACACACTGGGATTTGTTACATCTTTATGGTCAGTACAAATAAACATGAGACGGTCGCACACTGGGATTTCTTACACGTCTTTAGGGTCAATACAAATAAACATGAGACTGTCACACGCTGGGATTTGTTACACGTCTATATGGTATGTACAAAAAAACATGATCGGTAACACACTGTGACTTGTTACATGTTTCTATGGTCATTACACATATACATGAAACGGTCACACAATGGGATTTGTTACACGTCTTTATGGTCTGTACAAATAAATATGAGACGGTCACAGTACAGTACAGAACAACTGACAAATCTCACATTATCATACAAACTACAGAGACTGCAAAATAACCATATAAATATGAATACATTTATACTAATCTAGTATATGTCAACCATTTTAGATATCCTCTGATCCTTGTAATATGGGGAGTATTAGTATTGATCCAGAGGAGCTCAAACATTGAAACAATGAAGATTTTCTTATAGAGGGAAAAAAATTCCTTTCTGACACCAGATACTGGCAATTGCATTCCTTCCTGCATAATACTCTTTCTCTAATTATCCAAAATAACCCTGAATAACCTTTTTATTAAAAAATATACCCAATCCCTTTTAAAAGTTATCTTTTGAATCTGCTGTCACAATCTCCTTTGGCAGGGAATTTCACAGCTTAACCACTCTTACTATAAAGAGCCCTTTTCATTCTTCAGGGTAGAATCTTTTTTTCTAACCTCAAGGGATGTCCTCTCGTCAGTTTAAAACTACTTGGCACAAAAAAGTTCCCCTGACAAAGCCTTATATTTACCCTGGATGTACTTATATAAGGTAATCATATTCCCTCTAAGGTACATATGATTAATTTGGTGACAATTCTAAAAGCACTATGTCACTGATTGTGAGGGTAGAACTAAGGTACAATGTTGTTTCTCCAATCCCTCTTTGTGTGCCTTGAAGCACCCCCCCCCCCCCAACCCCAATCAAGAAACAATTCCCCTGGGTCACCAAAGCCTAGAGTGCTTTGGGTATATTTTATACAGATCTGATTAAGTCATCAAGTATTGTTACTACAATGTCAGACAATGTTTATAACCATTTGTTTCTCTATCTATCTAGCTATCTCTATATATACACACATATCTCTAGATAGACAGATAGATACCTCCCAGTATACTCTCACAGCTCCAGTCACATCTTGGATCCCATGTTTGTTTTATCCAGCCCCAGAGATGTCTCACGCGGTGGGTATAATACACCAGACACACATTACAGGGCAGAAATAACAACACAAGTATCCTGACCAATGAAATAATTAGGCCAGTGGTTGTTAGGCAGATTAATACAATAATACAAATTCAGTCCGATACAGTTGTATGTGAGAGTGAGGCAGAGTTATACCCACAGTGTTACCATGGAAACCGGATTTTAATATAACCAAGGAAGAATGTAAAATACTGCAAGATTTGGGAAAAAGCGAGGTTACCATAAAACCCGCAGATTAAGGCGGAAACATGGTCCTAATGGATAAAGAGGACTATCATAATATGTATAAAGCAATACAAAACGAGGGCCGCAATGAGCGCCAAAGGCTCGAAGGGAGAGGGAGAGAGAGAGAAAGGAGAGGGAGAGAGAGAGAGAGAGAGAAAGGAGAGAGAGAGAAAAGAGAGGGAGAGAAAAGAGAGGGAGAGAGAGAGAGAGAAAGAAGAGGGAGAGAGAGAGAGAAAGAAGAGGGAGAGAGAGAGAGAGAGAGAAAGGAGAGAGAGAGAGAGAGAGAGAGAAAGGAGAGGGAGAGAGAGAGAGAGAGAGAGAGAGAGAGAGAGAGAGAGAGAGAGAGAGAGAGAGAGAGAGAGAGAGAGAGAGAGAGAGAGAGAGAGAGAGAGAGAGAGAGAAAGGAGAGGGAGAGAAAGGAGAGGGAGAGAAAGGAGAGGGAGAGAAAGGAGAGGGAGAGATAGGAGAGGGAGAGAAAGGAGAGGGAGAGAAAGGAGAGGGAGAGAGAGAGAAAGGAGGGAGAGAAAAGGGAGGGAGAGAAAAGGGAGGGAGAGAAAAGGGAGGGAGAGAAAAGGGAGGGAGAGAAAAGGGAGGGAGAGAAAAGGGAGGGAGAGAAAAGGGAGGGAGAGAAAAGGGAGGGAGAGAAAAGGGAGGGAGAGAAAAGGGAGGGAGAGAAAAGGGAGGGAGAGGACACAGGAGGGAAGGAGAGAGAGAGAAGCTGCACATAGCGAGGCTCGCATTGCCCGGCTTTGCAAAGCCACAACTAGCGCATGCGATGTGCATTTTGCGCCTTTTCTGCGGTTTCCGCACGTGACTGCGTCATTGCGCCCGTGTGATATAGATGTTATATATAGTGGAGAATTTGCAGCTCTGAGTCACTTCCTACAGACACTTGCTGAAGACGGTGTCGCTGGAAATGTATCTGCTGTGGGATTATATGCAGAGATTGTCAGCTCTGCGGATTTGTGCTTATATACAACTTGCCCGTCAAAAATGACGGGATAATACTTTATATTTCTGTTTGCCCCGTCAGTCTCTTTCCCCCCTCTCTACCCCCCATCCCCCTCCCCTGTGTCTCTCCCCCCATCCCCACTCCCCGGTGTCTCTTCCCCCTTCCCAATCCCCTGTGTCTCTTTATCCCCCTCTCCCGTGTCTGTTTCCCCCCTCTCCCTCCCCTGCATCTCCCCTCTACCTTCCCTGTCTCTTGCCCCCTCTTCCTCCTGTGTCTCTTCCCCATTTCACTCCCATGTGTCTCTTCTCTCCCCTATGTTTGTCCCCCTCCCTTCCCTGTTTTTCTACCCTTCTGTCTCTCCTCCCCTTGCACTCTCCTATGTCGCTTACCCCCTCTCCCTCCCCTGTGTTCCTCACCCCCTTTCCCTCCCCTGTGTCTCTTTCCCCCCTCTCCCTCCCCTGTGTCTCTCCCCCCTCTCAATCCCCTGCTTCCCCCCATCGACCCTCTCCCTCCCGTGCCCCCCCTTTCCCACTCCCCGTTGTCTCTTATCCCCCCTCTCTGTCTCTCCCACATATCTAATCCTGTGTGTCTCTTCTTCCCGCCTCTACCTCCCCTGTGTTTGTCCCCCTACCTTCCCTGTGTTTCTACCCCCTCCCTTCTGTCTCTTCTCCCCTCTCCCTCCCCTAGGTCTCTTACCCCCTCTCCCTCCCTTGTGTCTCTCCCCCCCTCTCCCTTCCATGTGTCTCTTCCCCCTCCCCTGTGTCTCCTCCCCCCTTTCCCTCCATTGTGTCTCTTCCCCCTGTCCCTCCCCGGTATCTTTCCCCCTTTCCGGACCCTGTGCCTCTTCCCCCTTTCCTTTGTCTCCCCCTCCCACATCAGGTACAGTATAATTAGTTATTAGGAAGAGGGGAAGAGACACAGGGAGGTGGGGAAGAGGCACAGGGGAGGGAGAGGTTGGGAGAAAGAGACAAAAGGGGGGAGAGATAAGGGAGTGGGGGGAAACATGACAAATTATACCAATTGTCTAGTAGATATATATATATGTGTACACTAAATAACATGGTAAGAGCTTGCTATAATTGCACTAGCTTCCTGGCTTTGTCAAGCCCTGAAATATATATATATTAGATGTAAGTTTGTGAGTTTTCAATCTTCCTAAGTGCTTTAGGAAAACCTCTATGTATGGGTGATCTTAAGTTCAGACGGGGCCCCCCATTAGTTTACATTGTGTTAATACTTACCCCTGTATAGCGCTATTCACTATACAGACCTCTTCCTCCTTAAGACATAATAATAAGTATTAGAGGACGACTGCAGGAAAACTTAGCAAATCAAATACTCCTTGTATGTTAGGCTCCCATATCAGACTTCTACAACACAGCTCTGTGGCCTGGAGACTGAGTGGGTGTGCGATGTAACTGGGAGTTACCCTTTATGTTACAGGCAATGTGTTGAATCATGGTCATCCTGTACAATGCCCGGGCAATGTGTATGTTTTATATTTCCCGGGCAATGTGTATGTTTTATATTTCCCGGGCAATGTGTATGTTTTATATTTTCCCCCGGGCAATGTGTATGTTTTATATTTTCCCCCGGGCAATGTGTATGTTTTATATTTTCCCCGGGCAATGTGTATGTTTTATATTTTCCCCGGGCAATGTGTATGTTTTATATTTTCCCGGGCAATGTGTATGTTTTATATTTTCCCGGGCAATGTGTATGTTTTATATTTTCCCCGGGCAATGTGTATGTTTTATATTTTCCCCGGGCAATGTGTATGTTTTATATTTTCCCCGGGCAATGTGTATGTTTTATATTTTCCCCGGGCAATGTGTATGTTTTATATTTTCCCCGGGCAATGTGTATGTTTTATATTTTCCCCGGGCAATGTGTATGTTTTATATTTTCCCCGGGCAATGTGTATGTTTTATATTTTCCCGGGCAATGTGTATGTTTTATATTTTCCCGGGCAATGTGTATGTTTTATATTTCCCCGGGCAATGTGTATGTTTTATATTTTCCCGGGCAATGTGTATGTTTTATATTTTCCCGGGCAATGTGTATGTTTTATATTTTCCCGGGCAATGTGTATGTTTTATATTTTCCTGGGCAATGTGTATGTTTTATATTTTCCTGGGCAATGTGTATGTTTTATATTTTCCCGGGCAATGTGTATACTGTTATTTCATATCTCGCAAGTGGATAAGAAATGCATGAAAAGATAACAGCGCCTTTCTTGCCACTCATCAGCACGCAGAGCGAATACGCACGGCCAAAGAAGCCAAAGAGCAGTACGAATGGGAAAAAAAACTTCCCACACACTGCTGGCAAAGAGAAACTAATCAAACTAATTACAGACGATTCCAAACCCGTCTTGTACATCGAGATGAACGGTTTGATATTTTACATGGCACTCATTTAGACATTGGGAATGGAGGCTGGAACCACATGATTTAACATCTCCAACGCATGACTCGAGAAACAGTTATGATTTACCTTAACTTGTGTATTCCTCATCAAAAGAAGAGCGCGTTGCCCAAACGTGGTTTGGTTACAAAGCCTATTTTGCACTCTGCTTTCAATTCTAGAGCGCAAATTGATCTCATTGACAAGCAGTCACAAAACTACGATTACCATTTCATCATTGTGCATCAAGATCACCTGACCAAATTTGTGTTTCTGTGACCTTTCAAGACGAAGCGGGCAGAAGAAGTGGCTTATCATCTTTTGGACATCTACACAACTTTTGGGACACCCGTTATTCTCCAGTCTGATAATGGCCATTGGTAATAGCAGGATTGCATGAGATGTGGCCTTTGGTGAAGATATTATTATTATTATCTTTATTTATATCGCGCCAACATATTCCGTAGCGCTGTACAGGGGTTGAGTACATAGCAGAAAACAAATTAAACACCTTGTAAAGAATGGAGGGCCCTGTTTTTGAGCATAAAATCAAATGTACATAGAGCTTGTTTCCAAGGCACTGACACAAGATTGAAAACTCGCAAACTTACAATCTATAGTCCATGGAAAACCACGACACAGCCAGTCACAGGGTTCGGTGGAAAGAGCAAACTGGAACGTTGAATCTATATTGGCTGCATGGATGGCAGAAAACACCGCAGATTGGCCATCAGGGCTGAAATTTGTGCAATTTCATAAGACCCGTGCACTGCCTTCAGGTATAGGAAGATCCACGTATGAGGCTATGTTTGGCTCACAAGCAGCATGCCGCCTTACTTCCATCGGTATTCCCACTAAGGCACTTGATGGCATACATTCAGAGGACGACTTGGTACTAGCGTCATTGACAAGTGAGGACTCAGAACGACCCATCCACCCAACATCGCATTGTGCTGAGTAAAGAGAATCTGAAAAGAACCCACTGACAGAAGAAGGGGCGAAATCATCAAAGTGTCTAATTTCCATCCATTTGGAATCCATTCAAAACAGAAAAAGGGCCGGGAAATGCCTCGAAAAGCAGCAAAGAAAATGTTGAAGCGAACACAGGACCAATTTCCTCCAGATGAAGTGGGAGAGACGGCCCGTCTACCATTTCCCGACATCGTCAGGGCTTGCGGATCCCCCAACACCATCCTACAAGTGATGAAGAGTGTGGACGATGAGCGGTTGTACACACTGTGCTCTGAACATGGCCAACTCAAGCACAAGTACACGCGTGAAGAAATACATCCGTGCAAAGAAAGATTATTAGACTTACCTGCTGTTATGGCGGATAGCAAACTGATTTCTGTGACGGAGGCGGCATCTTACAACAGCGCGTCAGGGTCACACGGGTATAAGAAAAGCAACTGCAAAACCCAATGCAATTTAAAAAAGGTGTCTTCTATACAGGTAATGAGCTGAGATTAGGAGCACTGTCTTAAAGGAAGTGCTCCTAATCTCAGCTCGTTGCCTGTATAAAAGACACTCCGGAACCAAAATCTTGCTGATTGATAGGGGATCAAATACTTATTTCCCTCACTGACCTGCAAATCAAGGTATAACTTTTTTATTCTGTCTCTCACTGTTGAAATCCACCGACCATTAAAATGATAGACGGATCATTTCTTTGTCAGTGGACAAACGTTCAAAAGCAGCAGGGGATCAAATAAATACCTCCCCCCCCCCCCCCCCCCCCCACTATATATAAGTTTAGGAGCCAGGCAGATTTGGTTGGAGCCAGGATTTCTATTATGAACTAGGGCAGTTTATGTAAACAGATAAGTGGAGACTAACCATAAAGTAATAATCCAGATGTCAAGAAGTAGGAGCCCTGGGACAGATAGATAGATAGATAAAGGGATAGATAGATAGATAGATAGATAGATAGATAGATAGATAGATAGATAGATAGATAGAGGGATAGATAGATAGATAGATAGATAGAGGGATAGATAGATAGATAGATAGATAGACAGACAGATAGATAGATAGATAGATAGATAGATAGATAGATAGAGGGATAGATAGATAGATAGAGGGATAGATAGATATAGAGGGATAGATAGATAGATAGATAGATAGATAGATAGATAGATAGATAGGGATAGATAGATAGATAGATAGATAGATAGATAGATAGATAGATAGATAGACAGACATACAGATAGATATTTCCCATGATCCTCAGGCTCTGTACATATAGATATATATAGCCCCCATATACATATTGTATCTATCCTGGGAATATAACTATATACTGCATGGAATGAGTGATATGTAGTGTGGGGGAGGGGTCTCATTTACATATCCCATAATCCTCAGCTCCTGTATTGTCCTACATACACTCCTTACTCCCCACTCATACTATAAGTATATAACCCCCCACACACAGACATATATTGCCCTTATCTGCCTATCTAGCGATTTATGTCACACAAACTTACATCTCTAGACGTTCTCCTCAGCTCCTTATAACTAAGGCCTACTTAGGTCGTCTTCCTCGTTGACTTCCGGTTTCTTCCTTAGAGTACGCCTAGTGTAGCTAGGAGGAGAAAATCTGTGACCGGACTACGGATCCGCCATCTTGGTAATGGGCAAGAGCTGAAACGTCATAAGAAGTGCTGGCAATAATGCTTTCTCTGTTACAGGATGAGATACATTAGTAGGGAATAAGTTGAAATCATAAAACATGTAAAGATGTATTACAGACACTTATGTGATTATCCGGTATATTTGTCAATTAATGTTGGAAATTGAATCCTCCAAAGACTGGCCAGGACCAGCTAAGGCTCCGCCGAGGTAAATACTATATGCAGTCACTATCTCTCCCTATGGTTCTGGGTCTGTGACTGCCCAAGACCAGCTAGATGTCCGCCAAGGTGAGTATCACCAAAAACATCAGTGTATCGGCTATATGTAGTCTCTCTTTCCCCCTTTAGCTCAAGCTTCCGTTGTCCACGTGATGATGCCGCGCGTAAATGTGACGTCACAGGGCACGGACTAGGGCAAGCTAAATAGAACAAAAAGCTTCCTGTAACGCGCGTTTCACAATTATCTATTGCTTCAACTGAGAGTTTCCCAGAGCTTAAATAGATACCAGAGACCGCCCCTGACTACAGTGGATTAACCCTGTCCCGACCAGGGGGTTCCTATCACATGACGCCCAAACACAGAGAAAGGACAAAGGAGGAAATAAAAAGGGGAGAACAGAATAATGTGACCACAGCAAGGGTAATACAATAAATATGTACAATCATGTCCTCCATGTTGGAAACCACAAATAATGACCTGATCACCCCGAAATCCACAAGGAGCCCCCAGATAAACTCTCACTGAGGCAACAGAACTCAGAGGGATAAACAGGACCAATCTCAGCATACGTCATGGCACCGATCATACATGTACTACAATAGTGGTCTCCAACAAACCACCACAATGGGCGGCCACCAATGGAGAACACGTTGGGTCCTGGGGGGTTAGCTGTGTCTCACTCCATGGCTCCTCGGGGAATATTACAGACCCAAGGATCAGATCACATTCCTCTCAGCACGTGCGTCCTCCGCCTCACCTCCCCTAATGCCCACCACCCAACACTTTAGGACTGCTCTGGACTTATGGCATGCGAGGTAATGTTTTGCCACCGTACTCATTAGGTCCCATCCGTAGGGGCTTGCCTGACTTTTCTGAGATTTATAGTGACTTTGTACCATCATGTCACGTGGGTGCGGTGACCTCCTCCAGCTGGCCTGTATACGGTCCCCAGATATTCTTTATGTGTATTGTCAGTTTCAAGTACCTTGAGATTTGTATTCAAAATATTATTCCATTGGGGATGATAGGTACTTACAAAGCGTTGCATTGGCACTACCAGTAGATGCAGCTAAGCACGGGCAAGTCCTAATAATGGGAGATTATAATTACCCTGAAATAAACTGGATAAATGAGACCAGCAGCTCAGCTAAGGGGAGCAGGTTCTTGAGTACACTCAGGGATCATTATCTGACCCAGGTTGTACAGGAGCCTACTAGAAATGGGGCCATCTTGGATTTAGTCATCACAAAGACTATATTGCAATACAAAGTATAGACTGGGACAGAGGCATGATGGGTAAAAACACTGAACATAAATGGACAACATTTAAATCCTTACTAAATATACATACACATCGGCATATACCGTGTGGGAATAAAAGTAAAAGGAGTAAATCACAACCCATGTGGCTTAACAATGATTTAAAGATCAAGATACGGAGTAAAAAACAGGCATTTAAATTATACAAACAAGAGGGGACAGAGACGGCTTTACAGGAATACAAGGAAATCACCAAGGAAAGGGCGATTAGACTGGCTAACATAGAAAATGAAAAATTAATTGCAAAAGAGAGTAAGACTAACCCTAAAATATTTTTTAAGTATATTAATGGGAAGAAGGTGAGGAAGGAAGCTATAGGAACAATACAATGTGACACAGTCTGATAATTAGTGACCAGGAAAAGGCAGATGAGCTAAATAGGTTATTTTCTTCGGTATACACAAGGAAGGTACCAGTGGTAGGGACACGGCAACATAATGGGGCTACACTACCTTTGCCAAATAATTGGTTAACACAGGAAGTAATCCAAAAGAGGTTGGAAAAAATAAATGTTAATAAAGCCCCGGGTCCTGAGGGAATACATCCACGGGTACTGAGGGAATACATCCACGGGTCCTGAGGGAATACATCCACGGGTCCTGAGGGAATACATCCAAGGGTACTAAGGGAACTGGGTTCTGTAATAGCCAAACCATTATATTTAATTTTTCAAGATTCACTCAACACAGGGTCTCTACCAGATGACTGGAGAAAGGCAGAGGTGATACCTATATTTAATAAGGGAGCAAGAACAAATCTGGGGAATTATAGACCAGTGAGCCTCACTTTTGTAGTGGGGAAGCTTTTAGAAGGGTTAATAAGGGATAATATGCAAGAATATGTCTATTTGAACAGGATTATAAATAGGAGTCAACATGGATTTATGAGGGATAGGTCATGTCAAACAAATCTAATTAGTTTCTATGAGGAGGTAAGTAGGAACCTGGATCAAGGAAACTCAGTGGATGTAGTCTTTTTGGATTTTGCAAAGGCTTTTGATACAGTGCCACATGGGAGACTATTGGGCAAACTAAGGGATTCAGGAATTGCAGTAAATATCTGCTCATGGATTGAGAGCTGGCTAAAAGACAGGAAGCAGAGGGTTGTTGTGAATGGAACATACTCTGATTGCACTAATGTGGTAAGTGGGGTTCCTCTGGGTTCAGTATTAGGTCCTCTCCTTTTTAACATATTTATTAATGACTTAGAGGTAGGATTGGAGTGTGGGGTCTCCATTTTCGCTGATGACACAAAGTTGTGCAAGGTAATTAAATCAGATAATGATGTGCTTTCCCTCCAAGGGGATTTACATAAAATTGAGGAATGGGCATCTAAATGGCAGATGAGATTTAATACGAATAAATGTAAGGTTATGCATCTGGGAAGGAAAAAGAGCCATGCAATTTATAATCTTAATGGAGCAAATCTAGGTGTATCAGATATTGAAAGGGATTTGGGAGCTTGTGGACAACCACCTAGGTAACAGTGCTCAATGCCAAGCAGCAGCTGCAAAGGCAAGTAAAATATTAGCATGTATTAGGAAGGGTATAGAAGCCAGGGAAGCAAATATAATTCTGCCACTATACAAATCTCTAGTACGCCCTCATTTGGAATATGGAGGACAATTTTGGGCACCACTTCATAAAAAGGACATTTTAGAGCTGGAAAAGGTACAGAGAAGGGCAACACAACTAATAAGGGGAATGGAGGGGCTAAGTTATGAGGAAAGACTAACCAAATTACACTTATTATCTCTAGAAAAAAGGCGTCTAAGAGGAAATATGATTACCTTATATAAATACATCCAGGGTCAGTATAAAGATTTGTTGGGGGAGCTTTTTGTGCCAAGAGGTTTTCAACTGACAAGAGGACATCCTGAGGTTAGAAGTAAAAAGATTCCACCTTGAAGAAAGAAAAGGGTTCTTCACAGTAAGGGTGGTTAATCTGTGGAATTCTCTACCAAAGGAGGCGGTGACAGCGGATTCAATAGATAACTTTAAAAGGGGTCTAGATTTATTTCTAATTAAAAAGGGTATTCAGGGTTATCATGGATAATTAGAGAGACAATAATGATCCAAATGTTTTACATTTCCCCTTGAGACAATTGGCTAAGTCTCGCTTGTTTTTTTTTTTTTTTTCTATTTGCCTTCCTCTGGACTAATTAATAATAATAAAAAAATAAAAAAACATTAAATAATTGATTAATAATTAATTAACAACTAATGAATTAATAGTTAATCCGCATATTGCAGATCAGAGGAGATCTTAAAAGGTTGAACTTGATGGAATGAAAGTCTTTTTTCAACCTTAAATACTATGTAACTATGTAACTATGATCCCTATTTGCATGTAAACCTCTGTGATAGGGCCTTTTTAATCGTCTGTCCACTATATGCGCGTTCTTCGAGTCTTATCCTTATCTCAGATGCACGTAACTGATTTGTATCAATGGTTGAACAATTCCTTCTCCTGTTGGTATTGCTTTTCTTGTGCCTGGGATATGTGAGCTAGTGTTGTGTAGTATACTATTAGTGGCAGATGACTTCCTAAATAAGTCTGTTTTAATGATCCCAAAGTCATCCCGACTTATTGTAACATCAAGAAAGTCAATTGAGTAAAAGTCAATATTGAATGATAGTCTCAAATTAAGTTCATTTGTATTCAATTCCTGTATAAATTCAATAAAAGACTCCTTGGTGTCTCTCCACAGTATAAACACATTGTCTACGTAGCGAAGCCACACAACATCTTATCTGTGCGCTTGCTCATAGATTCTGAAAACAAACGCTCCCTCTTCCACCATAAGTGAGGACACAAGCAGCCCCCATCACTGTACCGCTAACTTATAAGTAGAATTTAGTGTCAAATGTGAAGAAATCGTGTTTAAGAACAAACCTCATTAGTTTCAAAATGAATTCATTCTCAGGTAAGTTGTCATGAGCCTCCATATTGAGGAAATACTGGATAGCATGTATTCCGGCCTCATGTCCAGTTAAGGTTTATAGAGACTCGAGCTGCAGAGAAAAAAGGATGTGTGCCTCAAGGAGCATTTACAGAGGAGACTGTTTGCTGAAAAGGAAAAAAAGGGATTTACAGAGGAGCTGCTGCAAAGATTTTGCCACAGCAGATATTACCGAGGAGACTGATTGGTGCTATCCCAGCGATTGGAGCAGTGGAGCCATTACAGCTGAGAGACTGGATGCCGAGGTACCATTAGAGAGTCTGATAACCCCAGGGAGAAGTCTGTGAAGTTAACAGATTTGTAGCCTTCACCAAAAAGAGGGTGTTAAGGGTCCCTGGAGGTTGGGGTATCTGGAGAGTAGGGCGGGCCAGAACCCCACCCTATGGTATAAAATTTAAAGACGACTGTCTGCAGAGAAAGGACGCTTTAAACCATTGAAGATGGACTATTCAAAGACTCTGTGTTTTTACCTGAAGGCCGAGAAGCGTCTTCAGGGCTAGCAAGGGTGTTCCTGATGTTACACCAGTACGTTTACGTAGATGATTGATGTACGGAGTACCAGCCGTATGGAAGAGATTATCTGGGAATATTTACCTACAAAAATGGTATAGAATAACACGCTTAATTATGTTCAATTATGGATACATGTGGGAGGAATTATTCATATGTTGAAAAGAAATATCAAAGAGACTAATACAATGAGGTCCCCACAGACTGAATGAGTGGAGCAGAAGATTGAATGATGTGTAATGGATGCTGAAGATGGAAGGTTTCATTTATTTGATGTCATCACATTCCCTTGTAAGTCTATAAGAAGTTGGAACAATGTGACTTAGGCCATTCTAAGAATCATAGGTAGACATTCATTCACACGTGACATGTCTGAAATTGCTAATGTAACAAGGTTTTGTACTTATAACCAATAAACACATGCTAAAGACCGAAGTATTTTGGAATATTTTATGGTAAGTTTTTCATCGGTAACCTGAATCCCATTAATAACGAACTAAGATCTTTAATGGTGACCCGAGATCTAACATTGGTGACCCCGACGTGATTCTTTGATGAAGGATTCCTGGAGTACATTTGTTTTTTGCATCGTGGTGAAGAGAAGTAGGTCTCGCTGACAGACGCTGGTCGTTTGGATGCCGGTAGAAAGTTCTTCCTCACTGGGCTACAAGATCCGTTGGGTGGACGCACAAGATACGGTGAGTACCAAGGGTTATAAGTGTTAGCAATACGTGAGGGTGCGAGGTGTGATAGGCTCTGACTAGGTGTAATTCCAGTGGATTGATCACCCATTAAAGAATTGATCATGGATGGAATAGAAAAGTATATTAGTAAATATGCCCCAGTGAGAGGTGACGTGAGGCCTGAAGGATCACTTATTAGTGGAGTGTGTGGCAGGAGTGCAAGGAGACTAACTCCAATTTAAAGGAAAGTAAACAGAAATTGGGGAATGTTTTGGCTATGTTTACGGCGGGTAAATTAGCCTCTGAAGCTGCACAGATACAATCTACTAACAAAGTTACAGAAATGATGAATGAAAATTATAAGCTGAGAGAACAGATTAGGTGATGATGATGATAGTGATGAAGACAGTAGAGCATCTCCACCATTTTATTATTCCCCTGAAATGCCAGATCTGACAAAGTCTCCATCTCCTGTAAAGCCTCGTAAGCCTTTGTCAGCGCCGGATTCTTGTCATATAAAAGCACTGGTAGGACCATTTGATGCTTCTGTGCCCCCTGAAACTTTTATGTTACAGGTAGTCAAACAGTTCAATTTGTGAAAAAGAGATGCCTGCCATCTTTTAAAAGTTTGCCTTCCCCCAGATTTAGCTGCTCAGTTAGAAGGTCCTGTCGGAGATTGATGTTGTCGTTACTAGTCATCCTGTTGTGCTTCTAATGTCCATAGCAAACCGGACAATTCCTATTACACAAGTCCTCACTCTTACAATTCAATGGAAAATTCTAATCAATTGGACACTTTAAGGGACATTGGGTCGAAAAAAGGGAAGTGATGGGGAGAGAAATCTCGTCATCTACACTGGATGTTACTTTTGCTTTAATTGCTAATAGGACTAGAAGTGGGAAATTTCAGAAGGAAACGTGCAAGTTTTATCCAAAATATTAAGTTTGGGAAATTAGGGAGAAACCCAGCGTTTCAGGCTTCAGTCTATGTGAATGAAACTGGTGTTAATGATGAACAGGTAATGTGCGGTAAAACGGATGTCGTAAATCATATTGAATTTTTCTTTTTGGTCATGCAAAGGGTTGAGGTACCACCATTAACAATGTTATCTTTGTGGAAAGATGATAGGGAATATGATGTGGGACGTTCGTCTAATGCAGGGAATGGTGTAATTAGTCATTTATTGATTTCGAAAACCAGTCTTAGTTCCTAATATTTTGGGGTAATGGGTTATCAAAAGTGAACAAGGTATTTTTATTTCTGTAGACATACACCCTATCCTACCACCTACTATTAGATCTCCTACATTAGTGGAAAAAGAGAGAAAAGCCGTAATTATTCCTGGAAATCCCTTTGAAATAGGAGATCCTTTACAAGTTAAATTAAATTCAGCTACATGATTAGCTAGTGAGGTAGAATATAAATTGGTAACATGGCGGATAGTTCCGCAGCAGTGGCTGGTATCTAATAGATATGGTTATTGTACCAAGTATACCAGTGCTCAGAATAGGGCTCTCTAGGTGTGGGTTACAGGTGCTAGGTTAAATGATACTGTAACTAGGGCTAATTTTAGGCAGAGAAGAGGTGTAGATACTGTCCTAGGAGGTACAGGTTCTCTTATAGGGGTAATGAACACTATGAAGGAGGAGATTTTACAGAATAAATTATCAGAGATAGCTAGAGTTTCTAATAAGCGTGTTTTTATTACAGAGAGAAGTTAATCAATGGGTATCTAGTCTTAAACAACACCAAATTCAAGTTCAGGTAGACTTTACAAATATCATGAGATCAATTTAAAGTTCTAATACATCAGGAATATGAGTTAGGTGAGAATATATCTCGGGCGTTGTTATGTACTCAAGCGCAAAGCGAAATATCAACTACTCTAAAGTTGCAGCTTCTAGCATGTGGTCAGGTAAATGGCCTCAGTCTCTAGCGTGTGGTCAGGTAAATGGCCTCAGTTTCTAGCACGTGGTCAGGTAAATGGCCTCAGTCTCTAGCATGTGGTCAGGTAAATGGCCTCAGTCTCTAGCGTGTGGTCAGGTAAATGGCCTCAGTTTCTAGCATGTGGTCAGGTAAATGGCCTCAGTCTCTAGCGTGTGGTCAGGTAAATGGCCTCAGTTTCTAGCATGTGGTCAGGTAAATGGCCTCAGTCTCTAGCGTGTGGTCAGGTAAATGGCCTCAGTTTCTAGCGTGTGGTCAGGTAAATGGCCTCAGTTTCTAGCATGTGGTCAGGTAAATGGCCTCAGTCTCTAGCATGTGGTCAGGTAAATGGCCTCAGTCTCTAGCGTGTGGTCAGGTAAATGGCCTCAGTTTCTAGCATGTGGTCAGGTAAATGGCCTCAGTCTCTAGCGTGTGGTCAGGTAAATGGCCTCAGTTTCTAGCACGTGGTCAGGTAAATGGCCTCAGTCTCTAGCATGTGGTCAGGTAAATGGCCTCAGTCTCTAGCGTGTGGTCAGGTAAATGGCCTCAGTTTCTAGCACGTGGTCAGGTAAATGGCCTCAGTTTCTAGCACGTGGTCAGGTAAATGGCCTCAGTCTCTAGCATGTGATCAGGTAAATGGCCTCAGTCTCTAGCTTGTGATCAGGTAAATGGCCTCAGTCTCTAGCATGTGGTCAGGTAAATGGCCTCAGTCTCTAGCGTGTGGTCAGGTAAATGGCCTCAGTCTCTAGCATGTGGTCAGGTAAATGGCCTCAGTCTCTAGCATGTGGTCAGGTAAATGGCCTCCGTCTCTAGCTGCATCCATACAAAATGATGTTTCTAAACTTGCCCAACAGCACCTAAGTTGGTGGACTGTATTTATGGGACCTTGCACGTTTCATAGATGTGAGGTATATTCTTTAGTGCCATGGAGTGGAATTGAGGATACTGTATATGATATAGTGAATCTAGGGATTCCTATAGGTTCCTCAGATAATTCTATTATTTTATATCCACAAATTATTTATTCGCATGTCATACAAAATATTACGTCTAATACAGTTAAAAATGGTGACAGAGCATTGTTGGGAAAATCAAACATCATGTTCTCTTAATGGGGAATTTGGAGTTAGTTATCCCGTATATTACCTGGGTCAGGGAAGGGATTGTTTCCATCTATGGGAGGAAACAGTGGTTCAATATACTCTTCATGGTGGTTCTGATAATCGAAATACAGTGTTAACAAAGGGGACATGGTGTACAAGCGCACCTATCCAGACGATATCAACATCTGAATGGAGATTTGGAACGCCAATTGTTAAGAATATTACAGTCTCCTTTAATTGGAAGGGTGTGGTAGATTTCAGTGACTCTGATCTTCCTCTAGGTATGGGGAGACAACTTAAGGAATGGTTATTAGATTTTGGACAATAAGATAGATTATTGAAAGAACTGAAACAAAGAACAGAAACATGGTGCCCTTAATGCTGCCATTGGTGTGAAACATGATCAAAAACAAATAACTGATGTTATTAGTAAATTAAAGGATGCAAAAAGAGTTTCATGGTGGGAAGGAATGTTTGGATAAAGTCCCATTATGACGTCTTTTCTAGGTATATTAATACACCGGGTAATTATATTGTTAGTAATTATGATTATATTATGTATTGTACAATTAAGCGTAAATTCAATCAAATGAGTCAAATGGTCTATTAACAAACAGCAGTTATGCGCGGGTCCTATATGCCTCTTGTGGTTTCTACTATTCAAAGTCAAATAAGGTTTGAATGTGGTGTGAATGTAGAACGAGTAAGTTTTTTTAGGTCATCATTCAGTCTATGAAGATTAATGAAGATTCACGAAGATTGTTCAAAAGGTGGTTTGCCGTTTTTCATAATATGGGCAAAAGGGTGGAATGTTAGTACTGAGTTGATCACATATAAACAATATACATTACCAATAAAGTATCCTCTAAATGAACAAATAACCAAGGAACTGAACCTGGCAAGCAAGGAGTAAAACCAAGCTCTATCAAAATTGGTAGAGAAGGTTAAGGGTCAGAATGGAAGTTACTCACTTTGTGCATTTATCCTGGAAAGGTGATATTGAATAACCTTTGACTGATGTACGGAGAACCAATCATATGGAAGAGATTATCTGGGAAAATGTACCTACAAAACATGGTATAGAGTAAAACTTGCTTAATTATGTTCAATTATGGATACATGTGGGAGGAATTATTCATATGTTGAAAAGAAATATCAAAGAGACTAATACAATGAGTTCCCCACAGACTGAATGAGTGGAGCAGAAGATTGAATGATGTGTAATGGATGTGGAGTTTGAAGGTGTCGTTTGTGTGATGTCATCACATTCCTTTGTAAGTCTATAAGAAGTTGGTACAATGTGACTTAGACCATTCTAAGAATCATAGGTAGACATTCACACATGACATGTCTGAAATTGCTAATGTAACAAGGTTTTGTACTTATAACCAAAAAACACATGCTAAAGACCGAAGTATTTTGGAATATTTTATCGTAAGTTTTTTATCAGTAACCTGAATCCCATTAATAACGAACTAAGATCTTTAATGGTGACCCGAGATCTAACAGTCATAATGCTTTGTCAATGTAGCGGAACCCATCACTGTTTTAAACTGTTTTATGATTATTATGGTTAAAATATGATCCTACTATATGTATGTTGGTTGATGTTCTACAGAATATATTGGCTCAGAATATTAGCCAGACTTTTGCAGACATAGGCTAATAGATAATCCTGTTACAGAGATTCAAGAGATAAGAAAGTTGTAAAGGATCCTTGCATTTTCCAAAGTGTTTTCATTCTCTGATAAGAACAAAGAAGAATGATCTAATTAATGTCTGATTGTATCCAAGTTGCCAGGGAGGTGTGACTCACCTATTGTCCTATATGTGTATTGTATGGGGGATATGTGCAATGTCTGTGTGTTATGTGTAAAAACATACTTTTACTAACTTTTGAACCCCTGGTCTGATTCATGCCATTTTTGTATATGTTGTTCCCCTGGGTGAGAGATATTGAATGGTGCGGGACTTAAAGGTGTACCCCCTGTATTTGGGGTACATCCAGAATGTGGTTAAAATTGTGTCTGTTTTAATTGTGTTACCTGTTATCTGAGGGGAGGAGACGTGGGGGTTGAACCATGTATATAATTGGCTGTTGTGATAATTATGTGGGTGTAGCCCTTCAGAGGGCACCATTGCATAAAAGGAGATTCCCTGTCATTAAAAGTTAGTTCTTCTTGACCCTTCAAAACGTAGCCTTGTCTCGTTATTTGAGGGGATCGCTATATCATACTGGGGATTGCTATGCTTTTGCATACTCCCTTGAGCTGTAACTACTGAACGCTTGTTCCTGATGTACTATCCTTGGAGTCTGTGGTGGTTTTGGTGTCCGGTGCAGTGCTTGTAGGCCTCGACGCAAGCTAGGACGCGTCCATCAACGGAGGTACCCGGTCGGGGTGCCAGGAGATCCGTTACATTGGCTGGCAGTGGTGGGATGGCTTCCTAGTAAGAGGAAAAGCAGCACGGAGACACCGGTAACGTTTGGAGTTACAAATTGAGGGCAACGCTAGTATCCGTACAGCGCCCCTGGCAACAGCAGGATGGAACCGGCTAGTTTTCAGACAGCGTTCCATCATGAGGAGGAGGAGGCGGCCGCGGACTACAGGGATGCAGACAGAAAGGAACTCATGGTTACAGTACCTCGTATTACCCCACAGAATGAGTTTGGAAGAGAACTCCAAAGCAGACTGGCCTTTTTCCCAGGTACGCTTCCCATGAAAACCTTGGAATGGTTAATGACAGATGTCCACAAATTCATAATGGAAAAGCAGCGGGCACGGGAGCGGTCCATCTTGGGAGCTGCTAACCCACCTCCCACCATTAACCCCCCCCCAGCACTGCGTCCGGGTGGTGGGAACTACCAAACCCCTGCACGGTACATCAGGTGCCACACGTGTAACCAGCAGGGTCACATGCAGAGAGACTGTCCCAGAAACAGAAACCGCTCCACGTGGAATACTCCAACTAGTTCCCCTCCCCAGCGACAGTGTGTACCCCAGGGAGCTGAAGGTGTCGTCCTTCCTCCCCAGCAGCAGTGTGTTCCCCAGGGAGCCGAAGGTGTCGTCCTTCCTCCCCAGCGGCAGTGTGTACCTCAGGGGGCCGAAGGTGTCATCCTTCCCCCCCAGCAGCAGTGTGTACCCCAGGGAGCTGAAGGTGTCGTCCTTCCTCCCCAGCAGCAGTGTGTACCCCAGGGGGCCGAAGGTGTCGTCCTTCCTCCCCAGCGACAGTGTGTACCCAAGGGAGCTGAAGGTGTTGTCCTTCCTCCCCAGCGGCAGTGTGTTCCCCAGGGAGCCGAAGGTGTCGTCCTTCCTCCCCAGCGGCAGTGTGTACCCCAGGGAGCTGAAGGTGTCGTCCTTCCTCCCCAGCAGCAGTGTGTACCCCAGGGGGCCGAAGGTGTCGTCCTTCCTCCCCAGCGGCAGTGTGTACCCCAGGGAGCTGAAGGTGTCGTCCTTCCTCCCCAGCGACAGTGTGTACCCCAGGGGGCCGAAGGTGTCGTCCTTCCCCCCCAGCGGCAGTGTGTACCCCAGGGAGCAGAAGGGGCCATCCTTCCTCCCCAGCGGCAGTGTGAACCCCAGGGGGCAGAAGGTGTCGTCCTTCCCCCTCAGCGGCAGTGTGAACCCCAGGGGGCAGAAGGTGTCGTCCTTCCCCCCCAGCGGCAGTGTGAACCCCAGGGGGCAGAAGGTGTCGTCCTTCCTTCCCAGCGGCAGTGTGAACCCCAGGGGGCAGAAGGTGTCGTCCTTTCCCCCCAGCGGCAGTGTGAACCCCAGGGGGCAGAAGGTGTCGTCCTTCCCCCTCAGCGGCAGTGTGAACCCCAGGGGGCAGAAGGGGTCGTCCTTCCCCCCAAGCGGCAGTGTGTACCCCAGGGAGCAGAAGATGTCGACCTTCCTCCACAGCGGCAGTGGGTACCCCAGGGGGCCAAAGGTGTCGTCCTTCTCCCCCAGCGGCAGTGTGAAACACAGGGGGCAGAAGGTGTCGTCCTTCCCCCCCAGCGACAGTTTACCCTAACCAGGGGAGACACCAATCTCCCAGACAGCGCAGATGGGACCGTGGTCTCTGCGCCCACAGCTTGTCCAGATCCCCAACTACCCTCACTGGGACAACCGGAGGAGGGGGTAAGTACAAATTCCCCTCCCCAGCTAACTTCTAATGTGGCCCCAGGGTTAACAGAGGAAATGTTAACCCCCACTGACCCCCACGTTTCCCTGGCTACTGAGCCGGAATATGTCCCAAGTACCCCAGCAGAAGAGCTGACAGGGGGGCAGAGTGCAGTCGGCCTCTGCCCTCCCTTTGTCCCTTGTACAGAGCAGGATGTCCTGCAGGTTATACCAGCAGAAGAGCTGGCATCAGGGCAGAGTGCCACTGGCCTCTGCCCCTCAAGTCCCCTCAGCGTGTTGCCCCATCACCACAGCAAAATATCCAGGTACCTGGTTAGACTTCCCCCCAAAGGAGAGATGTGTGACGAAGTGCCCTTCGCCACTTTGGCTTGGAGAGGACTGTTTGCCAGCCTCCTGCCCTGCGACTATGGCCCTGGTACATATTGCCCTTTGGAACCAGTGTTCGGCCATACCAGAGTGTAAGTCACTCATTCTGGCCCTTTACATACAGGGGGGTCATTCTGTACTTGCCCTGTGTGAACCATGATACCCCAGATAACTGTGCCATGAAGCCCATTCATATAATGAAAGACTATGGGAAAGACTTTAGCTACATGGCAATTGAACTGTGTGAAGAGGATCTGAGCGCTATTCGGTGGTTTTGTGCGCTCAGATCCCAGCTATCTGGGGATATGGGAAATGTGAGTAAATGTGAATTGCAGTAATGCTGATGGGTTGTCAAACTAGAGAATTGACCAACAAATACTTTTGTCCGGACATCCCCAGGCCGATCCGTTGGGATCAGACCGTGTATGCCGGCTTATGGTCACGGGGGAGGTGTGTAGCGGAACCCATCACTGTTTTAAACTGTTTTATGATTATTATGGTTAAAATATGATCCTACTATATGTATGTTGGTTGATGTTCTACAGAATATATTGGCTCAGAATATTAGCCAGACTTTTGCAGACCTAGGCTAATAGATAATCCTGTTACAGAGATTCAAGAGATAAGAAAGTTGTAAAGGATCCTTGCATTTTCCAAAGTGTTTTCATTCTCTGATAAGAACAAAGAAGAATGATCTAATTAATGTCTGATTGTATCCAAGTTGCCAGGGAGGTGTGACTCACCTATTGTCCTATATGTGTATTGTATGGGGGATATGTGCAATGTCTGTGTGTTATGTGTAAAAACATACTTTTACTAACTTTTGAACCCCTGGTCTGATTCATGCCATTTTTGTATATTTTGTTCCCCTGGGTGAGAGATATTGAATGGTGCGGGACTTAAAGGTGTACCCCCTGTATTTGGGGTACATCCAGAATGTGGTTAAAATTGTGTCTGTTTTAATTGTGTTACCTGTTATCTGAGGGGAGGAGACGTGGGGGTTGAACCATGTATATAATTGGCTGTTGTGATAATTATGTGGGTGTAGCCCTTCAGAGGGCACCATTGCATAAAAGGAGATTCCCTGTCATTAAAAGTTAGTTCTTCTTGACCCTTCAAAACGTAGCCTTGTCTCGTTATTTGAGGGGATCGCTATATCATACTGGGGATTGCTATGCTTTTGCATACTCCCTTGAGCTGTAACTACTGAACGCTTGTTCCTGATGTACTATCCTTGGAGTCTGTGGTGGTTTTGGTGTCCGGTGCAGTGCTTGTAGGCCTCGACGCAAGCTAGGACGCGTCCATCAACGGAGGTACCCGGTCGGGGTGCCAGGAGATCCGTTACAGTCAACATGTGGGGAATTGCTGTCTTTGTGGAAGTCTTACCTTGCCTTTTTGACAGCAACTAACAAACTCGCTATCTCTGGGTCTTTCCTGTTGGAAATGATAATCCCAACAAAACCGAGAGACAACATTCATATTACCACAATTATGAGCCTCTACTGCTAAAGACTTAAGTAAAGGACAATTGTGAGAAGATATATCAATGTGACTGTGTAAATCATAATTTGAAATCTTATCTGATTGTTCAGCAACATTTTCTAAATGCTTTTGTTTTTTAGGTGCCTTCTTGGGTTTGGATGTTAGCTTGTCAGCCGCTAATCTTTTGCTTGCGAGTCTCTCCCATTTCCTTCTGCTCCGGCATCTGTTGATCTGCCCATCTTTTTTGACTTTCTCTAGTTTGACGTATTTTCTTTTCCCCTTTGTTTTCAGTATCTGCCATATTAATCTCTAAATAAAAGTAGTACATTAGTACTTCTGCTCTTTTGTTTATTCATTTGTTTTAAATTAACTTTTGGTTATTTTGTTTTGGTTATTTTTTCCCCTATCCTGTTTTGTGTGCCCCACTGTTTGTATTATGGTGTTATCTTTATGATGTTGGACTTATCAGATTAGTTAGGTTACAGTTTATGTTGTGAATGACGCACAGTTAACAGGATAGATCCTTCTATTTTGTATGTGTTAACAGCATTTCTTGTGTTATCCTGTTTTGTGTTTGCAGTATTGTCATTATGTCTTTAGTTGTGTTTTGTGTGCACCACTGTTGTCATTAGGGGTTAGGGCACCCCTTTTACTCCCAAACAGCAAGTGGAAGGTGGAGTAGCAGATGTTAACCCTCCATAAGCAGATGAGAAGCACTTTCCAGAGGCAACAGGAAGTGATGGAAAGCTGCATGGGGATTGTCGGTGCTGCCCAGCAGGAGAAGGGACGTAGCACAGTTGGCACTAGTGCTCCCCAGGAGAAGATAGAAAGTGAGGTGGGGAAGACCTTCATAACAGAAGGAGTTTGGGAGGCATCGTGGCTGGCATTAATCATCTCAATAGTAATTATGAGACAGGAGGAGAATCTCCCAAGTAGACTGAGATTGTGCCAGGGTGACCTAGGTGAGGCACTCTAGCATGAAATACATGGATGCAGCCTCTGCACTATCACCTATGTTGGCGAGACTGGGCATGTCGCCCACTTCCTCAGCAATTGAGCCCTTCCTGAACTACGAATGCAGCACCAACTGAACTGTTTCACAACTAGGACCGGGCGGTCTCCGCGCCTGAATTACTAACCAGTCACATATATTGTAACAGCACTGAGTGATTACGGTAACTTGGCCTTCTGATATAGTGATCATAATTAGATTACCAAGTAATATTGTTTAATAGCCCTACTGTTTAATTACTTTTTGTAAATGTGTTTAGTTACCATATGATTTTCCAATAAAGAGATCTTCTGGTTAAGACATATCTGGTAGAACTATGTTTACTAGATGCTGTGATTTCCATGCTCTGTTTGTGGCTGTCAAATCTGAGAAAAAGGTTACTAATATTTTACTGTTTAATTGTTCAGTCGTGTACAACTCTCTATAACACCATAGAACACTGTATGCCAGACAAATCATCCACTGCCATTGAGCTCAATCAAGCTCATATTCATTGCTTCAATAACCTCTTTTATCCATCTCTGCCTCTGCCATCCTCTTCATCACGTGCCTTCATGACATCAGTGTCATCTCTAGGACATTCTGCCTTCTTGTAATATGGCAAAAATATTTGCACTTTATCCTCATGGCTTGGTTTGGCTTGGTTTCTTGTAGTATTGATTGACTGGATCTTCTTGCAGTCCAAGGGACTCAGCAGTTTTCTCTAACCCCACAATACAAAGGCATCAATTCTATGGCGCTTAGTCTTCTTTATGGTCCACATAGTCCTATTACACTAGCAACTATTCTTGACAGTGTGATATCTTTACTTTGTAATAGCTTTATCAAACGTAGCATCGCTTTCATCCCCAGAAGCAAACATGTTTTAATTTTATAGCTTCAGTCACCATCTTGGAGCCAAGGAAAATATCATTTGTTACTGCCTATATACTTTTCAGACAAGATGGAGGAGCTCTATATAATCAACAAAACAAGACCTGGAGCTGACTGTGGCTCAGATCATTTGCTTCTTATTGTTAAGTTATTGTGCTTTCAACTTGTAACAAATAAAGATTACATTTATTATATTGGTCTCCAACTTGTATCTTTCATAACTTTTTTTTTACTTTGGAGCTAATCGCCGCACTATACGTACACTGTTATTGTGAAGTTCAGAACAGACGAGCAGACACAAAGTATATAATATAAACTCTGACTATACAGTGTAGGTAAATAATAGATTTGAGGTTCTAGACATGGTGGATAGAATGTCTGAAGAACTTTGGAAAGAAGTTTGTGACATTGTACAGAAAACAGCAACAAAGAATATCCCCAAAAGAAAGAAAACTAAGAAGGGAAACTGGCTGATGTGGCTTTTGAAAGTAGCCCAGGAAAGAAGGAAAGTGAAAGGAAGTGGAGATGGGAAAAGATTTGTCCACTTGAATGTAAATTTCTAGACGAGATAAAGAAATATTATATAATGAGTGATGTAAAGAGATAGAAGAAGATAACCAAATGGGTAAGTCAAGAGATCTCTTCAAGAAAATTGGGGATTTCAAAGGAACCTTTCATGACAAGGTTGGCAATATCAAAGTCAATACTTAATCAATAACTTTAGATGTAACATTTTTCACATTTATAATGACCGTTGTATAGTGACATTTAGTACAAAGAGGTCTGTTCAACCCATTATAAAGTATCAGCACCTTATATTTATATATATTTTAAAAACTCTTTTTGTACAGTACAAAGTATAATCCCTAATGACAATGGACACATCAATTACCTTTATTAATAAAAATATAACATAAAGATTTATCATACTATACATATTAGTATCCCTTATAAACAGAATATAAATTTGTAGACAGCTTGAACATTATGAGTCTTTCAGTACCTAAGAGCAGAGAGGTTTTTTTAAAGCTCTATAGACTCAATGCTTTGTTTCATGCAACAAATGCACATAGGAAATAAGAAAATTAATGGCAGGTGCTATTAAGGTTAAAAAAATATAAATAATATGTAAAAAAAATTATATATATATAACTTAGATTACAGGTCTACAAATGTATTACGAGTGTATCACTGTGTAGAGCAAAGTCCATACGTTCTTGATCCCTTAAGTCGAAAGCTTATTGATAACCAAGCAGATAGCAGCAATGCACAGTCCAGACCCATATCATGTATTGGAATAATACACGCTGATACATTAGTAGAATTTTCTGCTGAAAAGTTCTATTAACATGATTTAGATTCCTTATATATACAACTGGTCTTTATCCTGTGTGAGGTTTCTTGTGTTATTTCAGATATGACTGAAACACATATTTTCTCTTGTGTAAGTTTCAGAACATGCAAATGGTGTTTATCCTGTGTGAGTTCTGATGTGTCACTTAAGATATGAGGAGTGATTGAAATATTTCCCATATTCAAATGTCTCCTGTATGAGTCATCTTATGGCTATTAAGATGTGAGGCCCGACTGAAACATTTCCCACATTCAGAACATGAAAAGGGGTTTTCTCCTATATGAGTCATTTTATGGCTATTAAGATGTGAGGCCCGACTGAAACATTTCCCACATTCAGAACATGGAAAAGGTTTTTCTCCTGTATGAGTCATCTTATGTTTATCAAGATTTGAGAGGTGACTGAAACATTTCCCACATTCAGAACATGGAAAAGGTTTTTCTCCTGTATGAGTCATCTTATGTTTATTAAGATTTGATACCTGAATGAAACATTTCCCACATTCAGAACATGGAAAAGGTTTTTCTCCTGTATGAGTCATCTTATGGCTATTAAGATCTGAGGGCTGACTGAAACATTTCCCACACTCAAAACATGGAAAAGGTTTTTCTCCTGTATGAGTCCTCTTATGTACATGAAGATTTGAGGCCTGACTGAAACATTTCCCACATTCAGAACATGGAAAAGGTTTTTCTCCTGTATGAGTCCTCTTATGTTTATTAAGATTTGATACCTGACTGAAACATTTCCCACATTCAGGACATGAAAAAGGTTTTTCTCCTGTATGAGACATCTTATGTTTATTAAAATCAGAGAGCTGCCTGAAACATTTCCCACACTCAGAACATGGAAAAGGTTTTTCTCCTGTATGAGTCATTTTATGGCTATTAAGATGTGAGGCCCGCCTGAAATATTGCCCACATTCAGAACATGCAAAGCGTTTTTCTACAGTGTGACAAATGTGGTCTTCTCCAAGGGTATTCCAAATCTCGGTTCCATCTGTTGGAAACATAAGCACCAGGAGTAAATTCTGACAACTTTAACATTCTTCTAAATGGAAATGATTAGTTAGCGTATATCTATTATAGTAACAATAATCAATTAAAGTGCACTGAGACCAATTTGCATTCAATAACAAGTCAAAATGATGTATCTTAATCTATTAATTAAGTGGAAGTAATTTAACTCCTTATGAACATTCAACATATTTTATAATCATACGAAAAAGAAGCAAATTATGTCTGAAGGTCTATAGAGTGCAGTGTGATCCGATGCTTATCAATTATCATCAATTATAGTCTTATGACTAACTAAATCTGATGGCCTGCAAAATGTTATTTAAAAGAAAAAACAAATACTGTATAAACACAAACTTTACATATTGCAACTTCTATATGCAATTATTGCCTTTTTTTATATCCTGTTACTGGGTGGGTATTTCTGTAAACTAACAATCTCCCCATTAGTTGTGCTCAGAGCACTGACTGTTGTTACTGACACATTCCCACTGTGCAGATACAAACTTCCTGTGTATGCAAAGTCTTCTATCAGGAAGTTGTGCTAATGAAAATAAAATGGCAGATTGGGGTCACTGCACCAGCAAATAAGAAATGTTCCCTAGTGCTTATGAATGATGAGGATTACATGAAAGATCTTTTGAATTAATTAGGCGATAACGATATCTACATAAAGTTGAATAATGACATCACGGTGAAGTATTAAGCACGCGGATACAAATACTCTTTTACACGCTTAATCTTTTCATCCATTACATTACCCAGATGCAGAGAGGATGGAGATAAAATAGTAATAGGAATAAAATAGTAGATGCTGTTAATGATAGGTTATAGTAGTAACAAAATGTAACTAAGTGTTCAGAAGTCACTTGTTTGAGATAATAGAGGAGTTTGGTAAATTATCTTACCTTAAAATGAATCAATCTAAATCACAGGTGTTTATGAGGGGAACACAGGCTGAACATATCAACCTCTTGAAATCGATGCACTGGTTTGATTGGTGCTCCAAAACCATTAAGCACATAGGAATAAAATTGACCTCCATCATAAGTAATCTGCCATGCGATAATCTTCTGCTTATTCTCAATGATATCAAGAAGTTCTTATCAGAATGGAAGTCCATTCATTTGTCATGGTAGGGCAGGTACGCAGCCATAAAAATGTCAATAATACCCAAGATTACTTATATTTTAAGATCTATTCCTATGAGATTCCCTAAACACATGCTAACAAATATCCAAAGTATCATAAATAAATTCTTGAACAGAGATAAAAAAGCCATATTAGGTATTGAAAGTCTAAAGAGAAAATAAGATAAAGGAGGATTGGCCGCGCCATCAATCAGGGACATTCACGATTAGCCACTTATATGGTTGTAACTCACATGAGATTATAACTAAATGGAAGGTTATCGAGGAGGATTTGGTAGATAGAGTCCGTGCGATCCTTTCCTCTGGCTCCCTGAATTGGATAAGCTTTTATTTCAAGATCTACAGTGCCTTGCAAAAGTATTCACCCCCATGACTTTTTACCTTTTTTGTTACATTACAGCCTTAAGTTCAATGTTTTGTTAATCTGAATTTTATGTGGCGGATCAGAACACAATAGTCTAAGTTGGTGAAGTGAAATGAGAAAATTATATATATAAAACTATTTTTTAGAAAAAGAAAACAGAAAATTGGCATGTGCGTATGTATTCACCCCCTTTGTTATGAAGCCCATAAAAAGCTCTGGTGCAACCAATTACCTTCAGAAGTCACATAATTAGTGAAATGATGTCCACATGTGTGCAATCTAAGTGTCACATGATCTGTCATTACATATACACACCTTTTTTTAAAAGGTCCTAGAGGCTGCAACACCTAAGCAAGAGGCGCCACTAACCAAACACTGCCATGAAGACCAAGGAACTCTCCAAACAAGTAAGGGACAATGTTGTAGAGAAGTACAAGTCAGGGTTAGGTTATAAAAAAATATCCAAATCTTTGATGATCCCCAGGAGCACCATCAAATCTATCATAACCAAATGGAAAGAACATGGCGCAACAGCAAACCTGCCAAGAGACGGCCGCCCACCAAAACTCACGGACCGGGCAAGGAGGGCATTAATCAGAGAGGCAGCACAGAGACCTAAGGTAACCCTGGAGGAGCTGCAGAGATCCACAGCAGAGACTGGAGTATCTGTACATAGGACGACAATAAGCCGGACGCTCCATAGAGTTGGGCTTTATGGCAGAGTGGCCAGAAGAAAGCCATTACTTTCAGGAAAAACAAAATGGCACGTTTTCAGTTTGCAAAAAGACGTGGGAGACTCCCAAAATGTATGGAGGAAGGTGCTCTGGTCTGATGAGACTAAAATTAAACTTTTCGCCAATCAAAGAAAACGTTATGTCTGGCGCAAACCCAACACATCACATCACCCAAAGAGCACCGTCCCCACAGTGAGACATGGCGGTGGCAGCATCATGCTGGGGAACTGGGACTGGGAAACTGGTCAGAGTTGAGGGAAAGATGGATGGTGCTAAATACAGGGATATTCTTGTACCTGCACCCCTCTGTGCGTGATTTGAGGCTAGGACGGAGGGTCACCTTCCAGCAGGACAATGACCCCAAACACACTGCTAAAGCAACACTTGGGGGGTCTAAGGGGAAACATGTAAATGTGTTGGAATGGCCGAGTCACAGCCCAGACCTCAATCCAATAGGAAATCTGTGGTCAGACTTAAAGATTGCTGATCACAAGCACAAACCATCCAACTTGAAGGAGCAGGAGCAGTTTTGCAAGGAGGAATGGGAAAAAATCCCAGTGGTAAGATGTGGCAAGCTCATAGAGACTTATCCAAAGCGACTTGGAGCTGCGATTGCCGCCAAAAGTGGCTCTACAAAGTATTGGCTTTAGGGGGTGAATAGTTATGCACAGGGACTTGTTCTGTTATTTTGTCCTATTTGTTGTTTGCTTCACAATAAAAATAAAAAAATAAACATCTTCAAAGTTGTGGCAGGTTCTGTAAATTAAATGATGCAAATCCTCAGACAATCCGTGTTACTTCCAGGTTGTGAGGCAAAAAAAAAAAAACAGGAAAAATGCCAAGGGGGACTAATGTATGAGTAGAGTCCATAGAGTGAATCATTGGACGATGGCAGCACACGAGGCGTGACTTACAGTTGATATATTTACCAATATAGCGAGTGAGGAAAAAGGGGTGAATGTATGTGTAGGATCTATAGAGAACATCACTGGATGATGGGGGCACGCAGGAGTTTGTCACTTACAGTTTATGTAGTTATCAGTATAGGGATCGAGATAAGTGGGATTAATGTGCGTGTAGAGCCCATAGGGAGTGAGGTAAGTGGGGTGAGTGTACGTGTAGAGCCCATAGGGAGTGAGTTAAGTGGGTGAGTGTATGTGTAGAGCCCATAGGGAGTGAGGTATGTGGGGTGAGTGTACGTGTAGAGTCCATAGGGAGTGAGGTAAGTGGGGTGAGTGTATGTGTAGAGTCCATAGGGAGTGAGGTAAGTGGGGTGAATGTATGTGTAGAGCCCATAGGGAGTGAGGTAAGTGGGGTGAATGTACGTGTAGAGCCCATAGGGAGTGAGGTAAGTGGAGTGAGTGTACGTGTAGAGTCTATAGAGAGTGAGGTAAGTGGGGTGAGTGTATGTGTAGAGCTCATAGGGAGTGAGGTAAGTGGGGTGAGTGTACGTGTAGAGTCCATAGGGAGTGAGGTAAGTGGGGTGAATGTATGTGTAGAGCCCATAGGGAGTGAGGTAAGTGGGGTGAATGTACGTGTAGAGCCCATAGGGAGTGAGGTAAGTGGAGTGAGTGTACGTGTAGAGCCCATAGGGAGTGAGGTAAGTGGGGTGAGTGTACGTGTAGTGCCCATAGGGAGTGAGGTAAGTGGGGTGAATGTACGTGTAGAGCCCATAGGGAGTGAGGTAAGTGGGTGAGTGTACGTGTAGAGTCCATAGCGAGTGAGGTAAGTGGGGTGAGTGTACGTGTAGAGCCCATAGGGAGTGAGGTAAGTGGGGTGAGTGTACGTGTAGAGTCCATAGGGAGTGAGGTAAGTGGGGTGAGTGTACGTGTAGTGCCCATAGGGAGTGAGGTAAGTGGGGTGAGTGTACGTGTAGAGTCCATAGGGAGTGAGGTAAGTGGGGTGAGTGTACGTGTAGTGCCCATAGGGAGTGAGGTAAGTGGGGTGAATGTACGTGTAGAGCCCATAGGGAGTGAGGTAAGTGGGGTGAGTGTACGTGTAGTGCCCATAGGGAGTGAGGTAAGTGGGGTGAGTGTACGTGTAGAGCCCATAGGGAGTGAGGTAAGTGGGGTGAGTGTACGTGTAGCGTCTATAGGGAGTGAGGTAAGTGGGTGAGTGTACGTGTAGCGCCCATAGGGAGTGAGGTAAGAGGGGTGAATGTACGTGTAGAGTCCATAGGGAGTGAGGTAAGTGGGGTGAGTGTACGTGTAGAGCCCATAGGGAGTGAGGTAAGTGGGGTGAGTGTACGTGTAGAGCCCATAGGGAGTGAGGTAAGTGGGGTGAGTGTACGTGTAGAGCCCATAGGGAGTGAGGTAAGTGGGGCGAGTGTATGTGTAGAGCCCATAGGGAGTGAGGTAAGTGGGTGAGTGTACGTGTAGAGCCCATAGGGAGTGAGGTAAGTGGGTGAGTGTATGAGTAGAGTCAATAGGGAGTGAGGTAAGTGGGTGAGTGTACGTGTAGCGCCCATAGAGGGTGAGGTAAGTGGGGTGAATGTTTGTGTAGTGCCCATAGGGAGTGAGGTAAGTGGGGTGAATGTATGTGTAGAGCCCATAGGGAGTGAGGTAAGTGGGTGAATGTACGTGTAGCGCCCATAGGGAGTGAGGTAAGAGGGTGAGTGTACGTGTAGCGTCCATAGGGAGTGAGGTAAGTGGGTGAGTGTACGTGTAGAGTCCGTAGGGAGTGAGGTAAGTGGGTGAGTGTACGTGTAGCGCCCATAGGGGGTGAGGTAAGTGAGGTGAGTGTAAGTGTAGCATCCATAGGGAGTGAGGTAAGTGAGTGAATGTACGTGTAGCGCCCATAGGGAGTGAGGTAAGTGGGTGAGTGTACGTGTAGCGTCCATAGGGAGTGAGGTATGTGGGGTGAGTGTACGTGTAGAGTCTATAGAGAGTGAGGTAAGTGGGGTGAGTGTACGTGTAGCGTCTATAGTGAGTGAGGTAAGTGGGGTGAGTGTACGTGTAGAGTCCATATGGAGTGAGGTAAGTGGGGTGAGTGTACGTGTAGCGCCCATAGGGAGTGAGGTAAGTGGGGTGAGTGTACGTGTAGCGCCCATAGGGAGTGAGGTAAGTGGGGTGAGTGTATGTGTAGAGCCCATAGGGAGTGAGGTAAGTGGGGTGAATGTACATGTAGAGTCCATAGGGAGTGAGGTAAGTGGGGTGAGTGTATGTGTAGAGCCCATAGGGAGTGAGGTAAATGGGGTGAGTGTACGTGTAGAGCCCATAGGGAGTGAGGTAAGTGGGGTGAGTGTACGTGTAGAGTCCATAGGGAGTGAGGTAAGTGGAGTGAGTGTACGTGTAGAGCCCATAGGGAGTGAGGTAAGTGGGGTGAGTGTACGTGTAGAGCCCATAGGGAGTGAGGTAAGTGGAGTGAGTGTACGTGTAGAGCCCATAGGGAGTGAGGTAAGTGGAGTGAGTGTACGTGTAGAGCCCATAGGGAGTGAGGTAAGTGGGGTGAATGTATGTGTAGAGTCCATAGGGAGTGAGGTAAGTGGGGTGAGTGTACGTGTAGAGCCCATAGGGAGTGAGGTAAGTAGGGTGAGTGTACGTGTAGCGTCTATAGGGAGTGAGGTAAGTGGGGTGAGTGTACGTGTAGCGTCTATAGGGAGTGAGGTAAGTGGGTGAGTGTACGTGTAGCGCCCATAGGGAGTGAGGTAAGAGGGGTGAATGTACGTGTAGAGTCCATAGGGAGTGAGGTAAGTGGGGTGAGTGTACGTGTAGAGCCCATAGGGAGTGAGGTAAGTGGGGTGAGTGTACGTGTAGAGCCCATAGGGAGTGAGGTAAGTGGGGTGAGTGTACGTGTAGAGCCCATAGGGAGTGAGGTAAGTGGGGCGAGTGTATGTGTAGAGCCCATAGGGAGTGAGGTAAGTGGGTGAGTGTACGTGTAGAGTCCATAGGGAGTGAGGTAAGTGGGTGAGTGTATGAGTAGAGTCCATAGGGAGTGAGGTAAGTGGGTGAGTGTACGTGTAGCGCCCATAGGGGGTGAGGTAAGTGGGGTGAATGTTTGTGTAGTGCCCATAGGGAGTGAGGTAAGTGGGGTGAATGTATGTGTAGAGCCCATAGGGAGTGAGGTAAGTGGGTGAATGTACGTGTAGCGCCCATAGGGAGTGAGGTAAGAGGGTGAGTGTACGTGTAGCGTCCATAGGGAGTGAGGTAAGTGGGTGAGTGTACGTGTAGAGTCCGTAGGGAGTGAGGTAAGTGGGTGAGTGTACGTGTAGTGCCCATAGGGGGTGAGGTAAGTGAGGTGAGTGTAAGTGTAGCGTCCATAGGGAGTGAGGTAAGTGAGTGAATGTACGTGTAGCGCCCATAGGGAGTGAGGTAAGTGGGTGAGTGTACGTGTAGCGTCCATAGGGAGTGAGGTATGTGGGGTGAGTGTACGTGTAGAGTCTATAGAGAGTGAGGTAAGTGGGGTGAGTGTACGTGTAGCGTCTATAGTGAGTGAGGTAAGTGGGGTGAGTGTACGTGTAGAGTCCATATGGAGTGAGGTAAGTGGGGTGAGTGTACGTGTAGCGCCCATAGGGAGTGAGGTAAGTGGGGTGAGTGTACGTGTAGCGCCCATAGGGAGTGAGGTAAGTGGGGTGAGTGTATGTGTAGAGCCCATAGGGAGTGAGGTAAGTGGGGTGAATGTACGTGTAGAGTCCATAGGGAGTGAGGTAAGTGGGGTGAGTGTACGTGTAGAGCCCATAGGGAGTGAGGTAAATAGGTTGAGTGTACGTGTAGAGCCCATAGGGAGTGAGGTAAATGGGGTGAGTGTACGTGTAGAGCCCATAGGGAGTGAGGTAAGTGGGTGAGTGTATGTGTAGAGCCCATAGGGAGTGAGGTAAATGGGGTGAGTGTACGTGTAGAGCCCATAGGGAGTGAGGTAAGTGGGGTGAGTGTACGTGTAGAGTCCATAGGGAGTGAGGTAAGTGGAGTGAGTGTACGTGTAGAGCCCATAGGGAGTGAGGTAAGTGGGGTGAGTGTACGTGTAGAGCCCATAGGGAGTGAGGTAAGTGGAGTGAGTGTACGTGTAGAGCCCATAGGGAGTGAGGTAAGTGGAGTGAGTGTACGTGTAGAGCCCATAGGGAGCGAGGTAAGTGGGGTGAATGTATGTGTAGAGTCCATAGGGAGTGAGGTAAGTGGGGTGAGTGTACGTGTAGAGTCCATAGGGAGTGAGGTAAGTGGGGTGAGTGTACGTGTAGAGTCCATAGGGAGTGAGGTAAGTGGAGTGAGTGTACGTGTAGGGCCCATAGGGAGTGAGGTAAGTGGGGTGAGTGTACGTGTAGAGCCCATAGGGAGTGAGGTAAGTGGGGTGAGTGTACGTGTAGTGCCCATAGGGAGTGAGGTAAGTGGGGTGAGTGTACGTGTAGAGCCCATAGGGAGTGAGGTAAGTGGGGTGAGTGTACGTGTAGAGTCTATAGAGAGTGAGGTAAGTGGGGTGAGTGTACGTGTAGCGTCTATAGTGAGTGAGGTAAGTGGGGGGAGTGTACGTGTAGAGTCCATATGGAGTGAGGTAAGTGGGGTAAGTGTATGTGTAGAGCCCATAGGGAGTGAGGTAAGTGGGGTGAGTGTACGTGTAGAGCCCATAGGGAGTGAGGTAAGTGGGGTGAGTGTACGTGTAGAGCCCATAGGGAGTGAGGTAAATGGGTTGAGTGTACGTGTAGAGCCCGTAGGGAGTGAGGTAAGTGGGGTGAGTGTACGTGTAGAGCCCATAGGGAGTGAGGTAAATGGGGTGAGTGTACGTGAGGAGCCCATAGGGAGTGAGGTAAGTGGGGTGAGTGTACGTGTAGAGTCCATAGGGAGTGAGGTAAGTGGGGTGAGTGTACGTGTAGAGCCCATAGGGAGTGAGGTAAGTGGGGTGAGTGTACGTGTAGAGTCCATAGGGAGTGAGGTAAGTGGGGTGAGTGTACGTGTAGAGTCCATAGGGAGTGAGGTAAGTGGAGTGAGTGTATGTGTAGAGTCCATAGGGAGTGAGGTAAGTGGGGTGAGTGTACGTGTAGAGTCCATAGGGAGTGAGGTAAGTGAGGTGAATGTATGTGTAGAGTCCATAGGGAGTGAGGTAAGTGGGGTGAATGTATGTGTAGAGTCCATAGGGAGTGAGGTAAGTGGGGTGAATGTATGTGTAGAGTCCATAGGGAGTGAGGTAAGTGGGGTGAATGTATGTGTAGAGCCCATAGGGAGTGAGGTCAGTGGGGTGAATGTATGTGTAGAGTCCATAGGGAGTGAGGTAAGTGGGGTGAGTGTACGTGTAGAGTCCATAGGGAGTGAGGTAAGTGGGGTGAGTGTACGTGTAGCATCCATAGGGAGTGAGGTAAGTGGGGTGAGTGTATGTGTAGAGTCCATAGGGAGTGAGGTAAGTGGGGTGAGTGTACGTGTAGAGTCCATAGGGAGTGAGGTAAGTGGGTGAGTGTACGTGTAGCGTCCATAGGGAGTGAGGTAAGTGGGGGGAGTGTACGTGTAGCGCCCATAGGGAGTGAGGTAAGTGGGGCGAGTGTATGTGTAGAGTCCATAGGGAGTGAGGTAAGTGGGTGAGTGTACGTGTAGCGCCCATAGGGAGTGAGGTAAGTGGGGTGAGTGTACGTGTAGCGCCCATAGGGAGTGAGGTAAGTGGGGTGAATGTATGTGTAGAGTCCATAGGGAGTGAGGTAAGTGGGGCGAGTGTATGTGTAGAGTCCATAGGGAGTGAGGTAAGTGGGTGAGTGTACGTGTAGAGCCCATAGGGAGTGAGGTAAGTGGGTGAGTGTACGTGTAGCGCCCATAGGGAGTGAGGTAAGTGGGGTGAGTGTACGTGTAGAGCCCATAGGGAGTGAGGTAAGTGGGGTGAGTGTACGTGTAGAGTCCATAGGGAGTGAGGTAAGTGGGGTGAGTGTACGTGTAGAGTCCATAGGGAGTGAGGTAAGTGGGGTGAGTGTACGTGTAGAGCCCATAGGGAGTGAGGTAAGTGGGGTGAGTGTATGTGTAGAGCCCATAGGGAGTGAGGTAAGTGGGGTGAGTGTACGTGTAGAGCCCATAGGGAGTGAGGTAAGTGGGGCGAGTGTATGTGTAGAGCCCATAGGGAGTGAGGTAAGTGGGTGAGTGTATGTGTAGAGCCCATAGGGAGTGAGGTAAGTGGGGTGAATGTATGTGTAGCGTCCATAGGGAGTGAGGTAAGTGGGTGAGTGTACGTGTAGCGTCCATAGGGAGTGAGGTAAGTGGGGTGAGTGTACGTGTAGAGCCCATAGGGAGTGAGGTAAGTGGGGCGAGTGTATGTGTAGCGTCCATAGGGAGTGAGGTAAGTGGGTGAGTGTACGTGTAGCGTCCATAGAGACCATATGTGCACAATCTGTTCTGAGCTCACAGTTCAATAGCAAATAATAATAAATAATTCCTTCCACTGGGGGCTTATTGTGATATTTATACAGATCTGTATTACATATTACTTATAATCGGATCGTTGTCAAACTGTGATTCGTCGCAATTATAATATTATAGTATCCTGTGCATGTGAGAACCTCTGTGTATAAAACACAATAAACTGATGTAATAAGTTGGACAATATTATTATTACATTTATCCTGTGCATTTGCTGTGGGGATGTGTTAGAAGTTAGGAGCCAGTTATAGCAATTATTGGCAAATACTAAGTTATAGACCCCTCCCCCCACCCTTATGAGCCACACATTAGTGTACTGAGCTGCATATTAGCATTCAGGACCTGCACAAACAATGCTGTATATCTCAGGAATTACGTACTATAGAGATACACATCTATTGCAATGTATAGACAGTGTTTAATCCTCTTTAATCCTCCTTAGGGTGACAGTGTGCCGTTACAGAATGTATTATTAATGTTCTTATTTTACATTAATTCCTCACCTTCCCTGATATTCCCAGGACTCTCCTCCTCCTTCACCTGCTGCCGATCTCTTATATTCAGCACCTCTTGTTCAACCTTGGAGACAACTGGAGGCTTCACATCTAAAGTATATACAAAGTATAGATTGGGACCAAGAGCTGACGGGTAAAAATACTGACCATAAGTGGACAACGTTCAAATCCTTACTAAATATACATACGTATCACCATATACCGTGTGGGAATAAAAGTAATGGAGTAAATCACACCCAATGTGGCCTAATAATGACTTAAAGATCAAGATACGGAGTAAAAAACACACAAGAGGGGCCCGAGACGGCTTTATGTGAGTACAAGGAAGTCACCAAGGCAGCAAAAGGGCTACTAGACTGGCTAACATAGGAAATGGCAAGTTATATGTAAGGAGAGTAAGACTAACCCGAAACATGTGTATAAATATATTACTGGGAAGAAGGCCAGGAAGGAAGCTATAGGAACATTACAATGTGACACAGGAAGGAAGCTATAGGAACATTACAATGTGACACAGGAAGGAAGCTATAGGAGCATTACAATGTGACACAGGAAGGAAGCTATAGGAACACTACAATGTGACACAGGAAGGAAGCTATAGGAACATTACAATGTGACACAGGAAGGAAGCTATAGGAACATTACAATGTGATACAGGATGGAAGCTATAGGAACATTACAATGTGACACAGGAAGGGAGCTATAGGAACATTACAATGTGACACAGGAAGGAAGCTATAGGAACATTACAATGTGACACAGGAAGGAAGCTATAGGAACATTACAATGAGACACAGGAAGGAAGCTATAGGAACACTACAATGTGACACAGGAAGGAAGCTATAGGAGCATTACAATGTGACACAGGTAGGAAGCTATAGGAACATTACAATGTGACACAGGAAGGAAGCTATAGGAACACTACAATGTGACACAGGAAGGAAGCTATAGGAGCATTACAATGTGACACAGGTAGGAAGCTATAGGAACATTACAATGTGACACAGGAAGGAAGCTATAGGAACACTACAATGTGACACAGGAAGGAAGCTATAGGAGCATTACAATGTGACACAGGTAGGAAGCTATAGGAACATTACAATGTGACACAGGGAGGAAGCTATAGGAGCATTACAATGTGACACAGGAAGGAAGCTATAGGAACATTACAATGTGACACAGGAAGGAAGCTATAGGAACATTACAATGTGACACAGGAAGGAAGCTATAGGAACATTACAGTGTGACACAGGAAGGAAGCTATAGGAACACTACAATGTGACACAGGAAGGAAGCTATAGGAACACTATAATGTGACACAGGAAGGAAGCTATAGGAACATTACAATGTGACACAGGAAGGAAGCTATAGGAACATTACAATGTGACACAGGAAGGAAGCTATAGGAACATTACAATGTGACACAGGAAGGAAGCTATAGGAACACTACAATGTGACACAGGAAGGAAGCTATAGGAGCATTACAATGTGACACAGGTAGGAAGCTATAGGAACATTACAATGTGACACAGGGAGGAAGCTATAGGAGCATTACAATGTGACACAGGAAGGAAGCTATAGGAACATTACAATGTGACACAGGAAGGAAGCTATAGGAACATTACAATGTGACACAGGAAGGAAGCTATAGGAACATTACAGTGTGACACAGGAAGGAAGCTATAGGAACACTACAATGTGACACAGGAAGGAAGCTATAGGAACACTATAATGTGACACAGGAAGGAAGCTATAGGAGCATTACAATGTGACACAGGAAGGAAGCTATAGGAACATTACAATGTGACACAGGAAGGAAGCTATAGGAACACTACAATGTGACACAGGAAGGAAGCTATAGGAGCATTACAATGTGACACAGGTAGGAAGCTATAGGAACATTACAATGTGACACAGGGAGGAAGCTATAGGAGCATTACAATGTGACACAGGAAGGAAGCTATAGGAACATTACAATGTGACACAGGAAGGAAGCTATAGGAACATTACAATGTGACACAGGAAGGAAGCTATAGGAACATTACAGTGTGACACAGGAAGGAAGCTATAGGAACACTACAATGTGACACAGGAAGGAAGCTATAGGAACACTATAATGTGACACAGGAAGGAAGCTATAGGAACATTACAATGTGACACAGGAAGGAAGCTATAGGAACATTACAATGTGACACAGGAAGGAAGCTATAGGAACATTACAATGTAAAACAGGAAGGAAGCTATAGGAACATTACAATGTGAAACAGGAAGGAAGCTATAGGAACATTACAATGTGACACAGGGAGGAAGCTATAGGAACATTACAATGTGACACAGGGAGGAAGCTATAGGGACATTACAATGTGACACAGGAAGGAAGCTATAGGAACACTACAATGTGACACAGGAAGGAAGCTATAGGAACATTACAATCTGACATAGGAAGGAAGCTATAGGAACATTACAATGTGACACAGGAGGGAAGCTATAGGAACATTACAATGTGACACAGGAAGGAAGCTATAGGAACACTACAATGTGACACAGGAAGGAAGCTATAGGAGCACTACAATCTGACACAGGAAGGAAGCTATAGGAGCACTACAATGTGACACAGGAAGGAAGCTATAGGGACATTACAATGTGACACAGGAAGGAAGCTATAGGAACATTACAATGTGGCACAGGAAGGAAGCTATAGGAACATTACAGTGTGACACAGGAAGGAAGCTATAGGGACATTACAGTGTGACACAGGAAGGAAGCTATAGGAACATTACAGTGTGACACAGGAAGGAAGCTATAGGAACATTACAATGTGACACAGGAAGGAAGCTATAGGAACATTACAATGTGACACAGGAAGGTAGCTATAGGAACATTACAATGTGACACAGGAAGGAAGCTATAGGAGTATTACAATGTGACACAGGAAGGAAGCTATAGGAACATTACAATGTGACACAGGAAGGAAGCTATAGGAACATTACAATGTGACACAGGAAGGAAGCTATAGGAACATTACAATGTGACACAGGAAGGAAGCTATAGGAACATTACAGTGTGACACAGGAAGGAAGCTATAGGAACATTACAATGTGACACAGGAAGGAAGCTATAGGAACATTACAATGTGACACAGGAAGGAAGCTATAGGAACACTACAATGTGACACAGGAAGGAAGCTATAGGAACATTACAATGTGACACAGGAAGGAAGCTATAGGAACATTACAATGTGACACAGGAAGGAAGCTATAGGAACATTACAATGTGACACAGGAAGGAAGCTATAGGAACATTACAATGTGACACAGGAAGGAAGCTATAGGAACATTACAATGTGACACAGGAAGGAAGCTATAGGAACACTACAATGTGACACAGGAAGGAAGCTATAGGAACATTACACTGTGACACAGGAAGGAAGCTATAGGAACATTACAATGTGACACAGGAAGGAAGCTATAGGAACACTACAATGTGACACAGGAAGGAAGCTATAGGAACACTACAATGTGACACAGGAAGGAAGCTATAGGAACATTACAATGTGACATAGGAAGGAAGCTATAGGAACATAACAATGTGACACAGGAAGGAAGCTATAGGAACAATACAGTGTGACACAGGAAGGAAGCTATAGGAACATTACAATGTGACATAGGAAGGAAGCTATAGGAACATAACAATGTGACACAGGAAGGAAGCTATAGGAACATTACAATGTGACATAGGAAGGAAGCTATAGGAACATAACAATGTGACACAGGAAGGAAGCTATAGGAACATTACAATGTGACACAGGAAGGAAGCTATAGGAACATTACAATGTGACATAGGAAGGAAGCTATAGGAACATAACAATGTGACACAGGAAGGAAGCTATAGGAACAATACAGTGTGACACAGGAAGGAAGCTATAGGAACATTACAATGTGACACAGGAAGGAAGCTATAGGAACATTACAATGTGACACAGGAAGGAAGCTATAGGAACACTACAATGTGACACAGGAAGGAAGCTATAGGAACATTACAATGTGACACAGGAAGGAAGCTATAGGAACATTACAATGTGACACAGGAAGGAAGCTATAGGAACATTACAATGTGACACAGGAAGGAAGCTATAGGAACATTACAATGTGACACAGGAAGGAAGCTATAGGAACATTACAATGTGACACAGGAAGGAAGCTATAGGAACACTACAATGTGACACAGGAAGGAAGCTATAGGAACATTACACTGTGACACAGGAAGGAAGCTATAGGAACATTACAATGTGACACAGGAAGGAAGCTATAGGAACACTACAATGTGACACAGGAAGGAAGCTATAGGAACACTACAATGTGACACAGGAAGGAAGCTATAGGAACATTACAATGTGACATAGGAAGGAAGCTATAGGAACATAACAATGTGACACAGGAAGGAAGCTATAGGAACAATACAGTGTGACACAGGAAGGAAGCTATAGGAACATTACAATGTGACATAGGAAGGAAGCTATAGGAACATAACAATGTGACACAGGAAGGAAGCTATAGGAACATTACAATGTGACATAGGAAGGAAGCTATAGGAACATAACAATGTGACACAGGAAGGAAGCTATTGTAACAATACAGTGTGGCACAGGAAGGAAGCTATAGGAACATTACAATGTGACACAGGAAGGAAGCTATAGGAACATTACAATGTGACATAGGAAGGAAGCTATAGGAACATAACAATGTGACACAGGAAGGAAGCTATAGGAACAATACAGTGTGACACAGGAAGGAAGCTATAGGAACATTACAATGTGACATAGGAAGGAAGCTATAGGAACATAACAATGTGACACAGGAAGGAAGCTATAGGAACATTACAATGTGGCATAGGAAGGAAGCTATAGGAACATAACAATGTGACACAGGAAGGAAGCTATAGGAACAATACAGTGTGACACAGGAAGGAAGCTATAGGAACATTACAATGTGACACAGGAAGGAAGCTATAGGAATATAACAATGTGACACAGGAAGGAAGCTATAGGAACATTACACTGTGACACAGGAAGGAAGCTATAGGAACACTACAATGTGACACAGGAAGGAAGCTATAGGAGCATTACAATGTAACACAGGGAGGAAGCTATAGGAACATTACAATGTGACACAGGAAGGAAGCTATAGGAACATTACAATATGACACAGGAAAGAAGCTATAGGAACATTACAATGTGACACAGGAAGGAAGCTATAGGAACATTACAATGTGACACAGGAAGGAAGCTATAGGAACATTACAATGTGACACAGGAAGGAAGCTATAGAAACATTACAATGTGACACAGGAAGGAAGCTATAGGAACATTACAATGTGACACAGGAAGGAAGCTATAGGAACATTACAATGTGACACAGTCTGATAATTAGTGACCAGGAAAAGGCAGATGAGCTAAATAGGTTATTTTCTTCGGTATATACAAGAGAGGTACCAGTGGTTGGGTTACGGCAACATAATGGGGCTACACTACCATCACCAAATAACGCAGGAAGAAATCCAGAAGAGGTTGGAAAAAATAAATGTTAATAAAGCCCCGGGTCCTGATGGAATACATCCAAGGGTACTGAGGTAGCTGGGTTCTGTAATAGCCAAACCATTATATTTAATTTATCAGGATTTACTCAACACAGGGTCTCTACCAGATGACTGGAGAAAGGCAGAGGTGATACCTATATTTAAAAAGGGAGCGCAAATCCGGGGAATTATAGACCAGTGAGCCTCACTTCTGTAGTGGGGAAGCTTTTAGAGGGTTAATAAGGGATAATATACAAGAATATGTCTATTTGAACAGGATTATAAGTAGGAGTCAACATAGATTTATGAGGGATAGGTCATGTCAAACAAATCTAATTAGTTTCTATGAGGAGGTTAGTAGGTACCTGGATCAAGGCAACTCAGTGGATGTAGTCTTTTTGGATTTTGCAAAGGCTTTTGATACAGTGCCACATGTAAGACTATTGTGCAAACTAAGGGATACAGAAATTGCAGTAAATATCTGCTCATGGATCAAGAGCTGAAAGACAGGAAGCAAAGGGTTGTGGTAAATGGAACATACTCGAATTGGACTAATGTGGTAAGTGGTGTTCAGGTCTCAGTATTAGTCCTCTCCTTTTTAACATATTTATTAATGACTTAGAGGTGGGACTGGAGTGTGTTTCTTCATTTTCGCTGATGACACGAAGTTGTGCAAGGTAATTAAATCAGATAATGATGTACTTTCCCTCCAAAGGGATTTACATAAAATTGAGGAATGGGCATCTAAATGGCAGATAAGATTTAATGCAAATAAATGTAAAGTTCATCTGGGAAGGAAAAATAGCCATGCAATTTATAATCTTAATGGAGCAAAACTAGGTGTATCAAATATTGAAAGGGATTTGGGAGCTTGTGGACAACCACCTAGGTAACAGTGCTCAATGCCAAGCAGCAGCTGCAAAGACAAATAAAATATTAGCATGTATTAAGAAGGGTATAGAAGCCAGGGAAGGAAATATAATTCTGCCACTATACAAATCCCTAGTACGCCCTAATTTGGAATATGGAGTACAATTTTGGGCACCACTTCATAAAAAGGACAATTTAGAGGTGGAAAAGGTACAGAGGAGGGCAACAAAACTAATAAGGGGAATGGAGGGGCTAAGTTATGAAGAAAGACTAACCAAATTAAAGTTATTTTTGGTAGAAAAAGCCATCTAAGAGGAGATATGATTACCTTATATAAATACATCCAGGGTCAGTATAAAGATTTGTCAAGGGAGCTTTTTGTGCCAAGAGGTTTTCAACTGTCAAGAGGACATCCTTTGAGGTTAAAAGGGCGTTCAGGGTTGTCCTGGTTAATTAGAGAGAGTATTGATCCAGGGAGAATTCTGACCGCCAGTATCTGGGGACAGGAAGGAATTTTTCTTTTTCCCTTTTGATACGATTGGCTAAGTTTCACTTTTGTTTTCTGTTAGCTTCCTCTGGATCAATAAAAAATGTATCTGCATATTGCAGATCAAAGGAGATATTAAAAGGTTGAACTTGATGGACTGAAAGTATTTTTTTAACCTCAATTACTATGTAACTATGTAAAGGTCCTACAGATATAGAAGAACAGATTATATACTTAAACAATTTTAATTATTCAATATAAATATAGTGTTTGTGTCTTAAAATCTATTTACATCCTTTAGACGAAAACAACCAAATGTTATTACTTGGTATGGACAGAAGACCAGATATTGTGCCATTGTGTAAAAAATTACCTTTGTCATGAACTGCGCGGCTTGTAAAACTTCTTGGGTGAGTGATAAAGGATAAAAAGTAGTAATAATTGCCCGTAGGATATTACTCACCTTCATTGATATTTACAGGAATTTCCTCCTCTTTAATCTCCCGGGGACTCCTCATATTTGTCTCTTCTTCTTGGTCAGACTCTGAGAGAACTGATGATGTCACTTTGTCACTGTCAGTACAAATACACATGAGACGGTCACATGCTAGGGTTTGTTACACATCTTTATGGTCAGTACAAATAAACATGAGACAGTCACACACTGGGATTTGTTACACATCTTTATGGTCAGTACAAATAAACATGAGACTGTCACACGCTGGGATTTGAACAGGATTATAAGTAGGAGTCAACATAGATTTATGAGGGATAGGTCATGTCAAACAAATCTAATTAGTTTCTATGAGGAGGTTAGTAGGTACCTGGATCAAGGCAACTCAGTGGATGTAGTCTTTTTGGATTTTGCAAAGGCTTTTGATACAGTGCCACATGTAAGACTATTGTGCAAACTAAGGGATACAGAAATTGCAGTAAATATCTGCTCATGGATCAAGAGCTGAAAGACAGGAAGCAAAGGGTTGTGGTAAATGGAACATACTCGAATTGGACTAATGTGGTAAGTGGTGTTCAGGTCTCAGTATTAGTTCCTCCTCCACTTCCCCATCCTCCTCCTCCCTCCTCTTCCCCGTCCTCCTCCTCGCTCCTCTTCCCCGTCCTCCTCCTCGCTCCTCTTCCCCGTCCTCCTCCTCCCTCCTCTTCCCCCATCCTCCTCCTCCCTCCTCTTCCCCCATCCTCCTCCTCCCTCCTCTTCCCCCATCCTCCTCCTCCCTCCTCTTCCCCCATCCTCCTCCTCCCTCCTCTTCCCCATCCTCCTCCTCCCTCCTCTTCCCCATCCTCCTCCTCGCTCCTCTTCCCCGTCCTCCTCCTCCCTCCTCTTCCCCCCTATCACCTGTTCTTATTAGCCTCACACGCTGCGGGGCTCCGAACAGCAGCAGGAGCTGATCGGAGGCTACAGAGAAGAGGTGAGAGTGGGGAAGGAGGGAGGATAAGGAGGGAAGAGGAGGGAGGAGGATGCAGGGTATATTCTGGTTTCTTCTAAGAATTATGGCTTAGTACAAGCACGGACACTAATTATTTTTTCCAAATGAATTCCTTTCTAGGTTTAGCAGATACTATCTTCTTATATGTACTTATAATGCATATATAACTCCTACACTATATTTATCAGAATTCTGAGCGGGTAATACACTTTGTAACCATTTATTTGCTGTAATACTATACGGTGGAGGATTTCCCTCGCTCTTTTGCCCACCATAAATTAAATGTATGGTCTGTACTATCTAGTGATATACCTGTTGTGTTCACCTCCAGCAAGTATTAGCAGCCCCAATGATCATCTCCAGTAAGTATTAGCAGCCCCATTGATCAACTCCAGTATGTATTAGCGGCATCCATTATTCACCTTCAGTAAGTATTAGCGGTCCCCAATGATAACCTCCACTATGTATTAGAGGCACCCAATGATCATCTCCAGTACGTATTAGCAGCTCCCATTCATCACCTCCAGTATGTATTAGGGGCCTCCATTGATCGCCTCCAGTATGTATTAGCGGCCTTCACTGATCACCTCCAGTAAGTATTAGTGGCCTCCATTGATCCACCATCAGTGTCACCCACTCCTCTGTTTAAGACCACATGCTGCCCATGATGACATACCCCAGTGTATAACAACCAAGGTTATTGTGTAGATGACATACCATCCCATGGATGTGACACACATGATCAATCTCAGTAGTGTACTGAGGATGAATACCGTTGATGAGCATTGTTTGGCGTTTGTCTAGCCCTTTAATAGTCAATGCAATAGAGCACATGTTGTAGGTCATGTGTGTTTCCTCAGTTGTATTAACCTCTTGTTTACTGAGTCTATGTTACCCCTGAGGTTGATATGTGTTATTTGGAAGTGTATTATTGCCAATAGTTGATGTTCCCAGATATTTTTATATACAACATATGTGCTTATGGGAATGTTGGCAATTTATTTATAATGCACTTACATGTTTTTTCATCATTATTTAGTACTTACTGAATATATAATTTATCATTATCTTAAAATCTGTACTTAAAGCTCATTGCAAGCCATGCGACGAGCGCCGAAGGCACTCATCGCGAGGATCGCAAGACTTTGAAAACTGCTGGCAATGAATGTGGCAGGTTGGCCAAGGCCTGCAATGAGTGGCGTTAGGGTTAAATAGGTACAGTGAGGGTTAAATAGGTACAGTTAGGGTTAAATAAGTACAGTTAAGGATCATTGGGTACAGTTAGATTTAAATAGGTATAGTTAGGGTTAAGTCGGTACAATTAGGGTTAAATCGGTACAGTTAGGGTTAAATCGGTACAGTTAAGGATTCAGAGTTAAAAAGGTACATTTAGGGGTAATTGGGTACAGTTAGGGTTAAATAGGACTAGATAGGGATAACTGGGTCTAGATAGGGTTAAGTGGTTAGTGATGGGGTGAATTAGGTATGGTAAGGGTTAAATAGGGTTACTTACTTAGTGTGGGTTAATTACGTAGAGTGTGTTAATTACTTAGAAGGGGGTTAATTTAAATGTATTAGTTTATTGGGGTGGATAATAGTGTAGTTTAGGGTAGTGCTTAGACTTTTGGAGGACCCTCATGGCACTTATAGTGTTAATGTCAGGGTTAATTATTGTCCCATAAGGGTCTATATAGACCCTTATGGGACTGATGGGGTTAAGTAGAGGCTCATGGGGGTCTGTAGAGAGCCCCATGAGTGATGGAGTTAATTTTAGACAGGGGTTAATTATAACTGTAGCGCAGGTCCTTTAAGGACCTGCGAGGTGAGAAATTTAAATTGTAAATGCTGTGGAGGTCCCTATAGGGACCCCTGCAGCAAGGGTTAATGTGGGGACCCTGCAGGGGTCCCGATGGGGATCCGAGGCATAGGGGGGTTAATGTTAGGTGCCGCGGGGGTTAACCATTTGTGTGCAGCGGTGGGGGACTTTAAGGACCTGCTGCGGGGGATTTAAATTCTTCAGAAGCCGCAGAGTTCCGATTGGGGACCCTGCATCATGGCTGTTTACTTTAGGAGTGGGGATTTGGAGAAGAAGGGGGTTTAGCGGCACCCATAACTTGTGGAGCGACTTTTGCCATTTGCGGGCTTGGTGGGGTGGTTAGCGAGGGGGAATAAGAGCAATGGAATAGAGATTTGCAATTTTAGCGTTCAAAACTCTTGCGAGTTAGACAGAGAGAGAGAGAGAGCAATAGACAGACAGATAGAAAGACAGACAGGTAGATATATCCCATGATCCTTAGGTTCTGTATGGATAGATAGATAGATAGATAGATAGATAGATAGATAGATAGATAGATAGATAGAGGGATAGATAGATAGATAGATAGATAGATAGATAGACAGAGGGATAGATAGATAGATAGATAGATAGATAGATAGATAGATAGATAGATTTATAGATAGATAGATAGATAGATAGATAGAGGGAGGGATAGATAGATAGATAGATAGATAGATAGATAGATAGATAGATAGATAGATAGAGGGATAGAGGGATAGATAGATAGATAGATAGATAGATAGATAGATAGATAGATAGATAGATAGAGGGATAGATAGAGGGATAGATAGATAGATAGATAGATAGATAGATAGATAGATAGATAGATAGATAGAGTGATAGATAGAGTGATAGATAGAGTGATAGATAGATAGATAGATAGATAGATAGATAGATAGATAGATAGATAGACAGATAGATAGATAGATAGATATAGGAGGGATAGATAGATAGATAGATAGAGGGATAGATAGATAGATAGATAGATAGATAGATAGATAGATAGATAGAGGGATAGATACCTCCCAGTATACTCTCACAGCTCCAGTCACATCTTGGATCCCATGTTTGTTTTCTCCAGCCCCAGAGATGTCTCACGCGGTGGGTATAATACACCAGACACACATTACATCACAAGTATCCTGACCAATGAAATAATTAGGCCAGTGGTTGTTAGGCAGATTAATACAATAATACAAATTCAGTCCGATACAGTTGTATGTGAGAGTGAGGCAGATTTATACCCACAGTGTTACCATGGAAACCGCATTATAATATAACCAAGGAAGAATGTAAAATACTGCAAGATTTGGGAAAAAGCAAAGTTACCATAAAACCCGCAGATAAAGGCGGAAACATGGTCCTAATGGATAAAGAGGACTATCCTAATATGTGCAAACCAATCCTAATGATACCTCAATTTATGAAATGTTAAGAAAAAATCCCAGAATAAATCAGCGAAATACGCTCAGTTTTACCAAGAGCTGGAGACCAAAAACCTTGGATACCGGCTCCCACTAAGCCCTATGGCTGCTACCTAAGATCCACAAGAGGGTTACACCCAGACGCCCAATAGTCTCCGGTAACTTACCTGAACGTATAAGTATGTTAGTGGTAACTAGCCTGCAAGTAACTGGTAACCAGCCTGCAAGTCACTGATAACCAGCCTGCAAGTAACCTGTAACCAGCCTGCAAGTAACCTGTAACTAGCCTGCAAGTAACCGGTAACTAGCCTGCAAGTAACTGATAACCAGCCTGCAAGTAACCGGTAACCAGCCTGCAAGTAACCTGTAACTAGCCTGCAAGTAACCGGTAACTAGCCTGCAAGTAACTGATAACCAGCCTGCAAGTCACTGATAACCAGCCTGCAAGTAACCTGTAACTAGCCTGCAAGTAACCTGTAACTAGCCTGCAAGTAACCGGTAACTAGCCTGCAAGTAACTGATAACCAGCCTGCAAGTCACTGATAACCAGCCTGCAAGTAACCTGTAACCAGCCTGCAAGTAACCTGTAACTAGCCTGCAAGTAACCGGTAACTAGCCTGCAAGTAACTGATAACCAGCCTGCAAGTAACCGGTAACCAGCCTGCAAGTAACCTGTAACTAGCCTGCAAGTAACCGGTAACTAGCCTGCAAGTAACTGATAACCAGCCTGCAAGTCACTGATAACCAGCCTGCAAGTAACCTGTAACTAGCCTGCAAGTAACCGGTAACTAGCCTGCAAGTAACCGGTAACTAGCCTGCAAGTAACTGGTAACCAGCCTGCAAGTAACTGATAACCAGCCTGCAAGTAACTGATAACCAGCCTGCAAGTAACCGGTAACTAGCCTGCAAGTAACTGGTAACCAGCCTGCAAGTAACTGATAACCAGCCTGCAAGTAACTGATAACCAGCCTGCAAGTAACCGGTAACTAGCCTGCAAGTAACCGGTAACTAGCCTGCAAGTAACTGGTAACCAGCCTGCAAGTAACTGATAACCAGCCTGCAAGTAACCGGTAACTAGCCTGCAAGTAACTGGTAACTAGCCTGCAAGTAACCGGTAACTAGCCTGCAAGTAACCGGTAACTAGCCTGCAAGTAACTGGTAACTAGCCTGCAAGTAACCGGTAACTAGCCTGCAAGTAACCGGTAACTAGCCTGAAAGTAACTGGTAACAATCCTGCCTGTGTACCTCAAAGATACTACAGAGATATTAAAACAATCTGACAGCCTAAATGTACCAGTGACAGCTATGCTTGTGTTTATAGACATTGTGCAACTGTACGCAAACATCCCGCACCATCTAGGGATGGAAGCTGTATCCTCATTCCTTAGACATATGTATATACAGTATAAATATACACATAAATACATATACACATATATCGGTATACACAAGAGAGGTACCAGTGGTTGGGACACTGCAACATAATGGGGCTACACTACCATCACCTAATAATTGGCTAACACAGAAAGTAATCCAAAAGAGGTTGAAAATAAATAAATCTTAATAAAGCCCCAGGTCCTGATGGAATACATCCAAGGGTACTAAGGGAACTGGGCTCTGTAATAGCCAAACCATTATATTTAACTAGCGAATTGCCCGTCAAAAAATGACGGCAATGAAATTGTAAGGTAGCTAATGCTGTTTGGTGTATAATAATGAAATATATAATACATTAATAAATGAATATACTTTACCTATTTTTATGCATTGTGTTGAAGAGCTGACAATCTGTTTTGATGTTGCTGCAGCATTAGTGGTGTGGAGCTGCTGTGTAAGCGTGATGAACGAGTGCACTGTGTGGTATGAATATCCGTAGGTCGTTTGTGGCGTTTTGAGAGTTTCATTTTGTGTTTTGCGAGTTTAGAGTGCTGTAGCCTCGTTTTCGTTTTGTTCTGTGGCCCTCTTGGTGTAGGTAAGGTTTTTATGTATGTGCTGTGTGTATGTATTGTGTTTTACATTTTGTAATGTTCGCGAGTTGCGTCCGAGTGTTGCGAGACCGTAATGTGTGTGAACGTGTGTCGTATGTTGTTTGCGAGTGTCGTAATGTGTGTGTCGTGCTGTTTGGTTTGCGACGTGAAGTTTGCGAGGTCCTCAGGTGCTGGCATGGAGCGCCCACGGCGCTCCATGCCAGCAACTGAGACCCACGGCCACTGCCCTCGCGTAGCGAGGGCCTTGGCTCGCACAGCGAGCCAAGGCCCTCGCTACGCGAGGGCCGCGACTCGCGTAGCGAGCCCGCAGCGTTAGCAACAACTCGTACGCTCACAACTATATATGTGATTTTTCAAGATTCACTCAACACAGGGTCTCTACCAGATGACTGGAGAAAAGCTGATGTGATACCTATATTTAAAAAGGGAGCAAGAGCAAATCCGAGGAATTATAGACCAGTGAGCCTCACTTCTGTAGTGGGGAAGCTTTTAGAAGGGCTAATAAGGGATAATATACAAGAATATGTCTATTTGAAAAGGATTATAAGTAGGAGTCAACATGAATTTATGAGGGATAGGTCATGTCAAACAAATCTAATTAGTTTCTATGAGGAGGTTAGTAGGAACCTGGATCAGGGCAACTCAGTGGATGTAGTCTTTTTGGATTTTGCAAAGGCTTTTGATACAGTGCCACATGGGAGACTATTGGGCAAACTAAGGGATTCAGGAATTGCAGTAAATATCTGCTCATGGATTGAGAGCTAAAGGATAAGAAGCAAAGGGTTGTTGTAAATGGAACATACTCCGATTGGACTAATGTGGTAAGTGGGGTTCCTCAGGGTTCAGTATTAGGTCCTCTCCTTTTTAACATATTTATTAATGACTTAGAGGTAGGATTGGAGTGGGGTGTTTCCATTTCCGCTGATGACACAAAGTTGTGCAAGGTAATTAAATCAGATAATGATGTCCTTTCCCTCCAAAGGGATTTACATAAAATTGAGGAATGGGCATCTAAATGGCAGATGAGATTTAATACGAATAAATGTAAGGTTATGCATCTGGGAAGGAAAAATAGCCATGCAATTTATAATCTTAATGGAGAAAATCTAGGTGTATCAGATATTGAAAGGGATTTGGGAGCTTGTGGACAACCACCTAGGTAACAGTGCTCAAAGCCAAGCAGCAGCTGCAAAGGCAAATAAAATATTAGCATGTATTAAGAAGGGTATAGAAGCCAGGGAAGCAAATATAATTCTGCCACTATACAAATCTCTAGTACGCCCTCATTTGGAATATGGAGTACAATTTTGGGCACCACTTCATAAAAAGGACATTTTAGAGCTGGAAAAGGTACAGAGAAGGGCAACAAAACTAATAAGGGGAATGGAGGGGCTAAGTTATGAAGAAAGACTAACCAAATTACACTTATTATCTCTAGAAAAAAGGCCCCTAAGAGGAGATATGATCACCTTATATAAATACATCCAGGGTCAGTATAAAGATTTGTCGGGGGAGCTTTTTGTGGCAAGAGGTTTTCAACTGACAAGAGGACATCCTGAGGTTAGAAGTAAAAAGATTCCACCTTGAAGAAAGAAAAGGGTTCTTCACAGTAAGGGTGGTTAATCTGTGGAATTCTCTACCAAAGGAGGTGGTGACAGCGGATTCGATAGATAACTTTAAAAGGGGACTAGATTTATTTTTTAATTAAAAAGGGAATTCAGGGTTATCATGGATAATTAGAGAGGCAGTATTGATCCAGGGAGAAGTCAGGTCGCCGGTGTCTGGGGTCAGGAAGGAATTATTTATTTTTTTCCCCTTGAGACGATTGGATAATTTTCACTTGAGTTTTTTTTTCTGTTTGCCTTCCTTTGGAGTAATTCATAATTAAAAAATGTTTTTAAAAAAAATGAATAATTGATTAATAATTAATTAACAACGAATTCATTAATATTTAATCGGCAAATTGCAGATCAGAGGAGATCTTAAAAGGAGTGAAAGTCTTTTTTCAACCTTAATTACTATGTAATATATATATATACAGGACTATTCTGATTGGGCTATGTTAATACAACCAGTACAGCTATACATCCCATTGGTGCTTGTGGAATTTAAGACGTGGAATTTAATCCCCAATACAATCACATATATAGTTGTGGTACTACGAGTTTGTGTGTAACGCTCGCAAAGATGAGGCCCACAATGAGCGCCAAAGGCTCGCAGAAAGGAGAGGGAAGGAGAGGGGAGTAGAGGGAGCGCATGCCGAGGCCTGCAATGAGCGCCAAAGGCTCGCAGAGAGGAGAGGAAAGGATTACGACTAAAGTAATTTGATGGCCTGGAGACTGAGGGTGTGTGTGATGCCACTGGGAGTTACCCTTCTATTTAATAGCATTGCTCATTGCCTCCATACTTATAAACTGTCTGGTCTGTGGAAGAATTACATAAATATAATAAATATTGTCTCCCACCTAATGTACACGACTCCCACGTGTCCCATATTATATCCATTCCCCCACTTAGATGGGAACCTCACAAGAGCGCGTCCTCTTACTGGCTGAGAGCGCAATATGCTGCGTATGAGGTGCGTGTAGGGGAAGCTCATCATTTATACTATATATATATATACACACACAGTACACTATATATAGAGGTCTATACGCTCCTTGCTGCACGCTCCATGCATATGGATGGATTGTTAGACAGATGAACAGATACACAGACATATACCACTTATAGACATATATACATACTCCTTCCTCCACACACCACATAATCACCATTACATATTTCTTACCTTACAGCTTTAGACATTGAGTTGGGCTCCAGTAACCTCATGAAAGATCCTCCATGTTCCCTTCTGTCATGGACACAAGACTCTCAATACGCCATCTTGGTTATGGGCAGCTCCTAAGGGATGTTCTCTCAATGTTATCAAACACTAAGTAATTCCATGTAATGTATACACCATACACACGATCAGTCTATATTAGTAGTTTATATGTAAAATGATCCAACGATGGAGGATATATAGTGTTATCTGTCATAGTATATTATTATATAAACACAATCATATATATTGTAAGATGGGGACAGAGATGGCGCCCCAAGTACACGCCATGTTATTCCTTCATTTACATCTT
>CM050166.1:452710850-452724784 GCA_027410445.1 Discoglossus pictus
GGGGGAGAGCCAGGGAGCCTGGGAGTGACACACACACACACACACAGCACAGGGGGAGAGCCAGGGAGCCTGGGAGTGACACACACACAGCACAGGGGGAGAGCCAGGGAGCCTGGGAGTGACACACACACACACACACAGCACAGGGGGAGAGCCAGGGAGCCTGGGAGTGACACACACACAGCACAGGGGGAGAGCCAGGGAGCCTGGGAGTGACACACACACACACACACAGCACAGGGGGAGAGCCAGGGAGCCTGGGAGTGACACACACACAGCACAGGGAGAGAGGCAGGGAGCCTGGGAGTGACACACACACAGCACAGGGGGAGAGGCAGGGAGCCTGGGAGTGACACACACACAGCACAGGGGGAGAGCCAGGGAGCCTGGGAGTGACACACACACACACACACAGCACAGGGGGAGAGCCAGGGAGCCTGGGAGTGACACACACACAGCACAGGAGGAGAGCCAGGGAGCCTGGGAGTGACACACACACAGCACAGGGGGAGAGCCAGGGAGCCTGGGAGTGACACACACACAGCACAGGAGGAGAGCCAGGGAGCCTGGGAGTGACACACACACAGCATAGGGGAGAGCCATGGAGCCTGGGAGTGACACACACACAGCACAGGGGGAAAGGCAGGGAGCCTGGGAGTGACACACACACAGCACAGGGGGAGAGGCAGGGAGCCTGGGAGTGACACACACACAGCACAGGGAGAGAGAGGCCGGGAGCCTGGGAGTGACACACACACAGCACAGGGGGAGAGGCAGGGAGCCTGGGAGTGACACACACACAGCACAGGGAGAGAGAGGCCGGGAGCCTGGGAGTGACACACACACAGCACAGGGGGAGAGCAAGGGAGCCTGGGAGTGACACACACACAGCACAGGAGGAGAGCCAGGGAGCCTGGGAGTGACACACACACAGCAAAGGGGGAGAGGCAGGGAGCCTGGGAGTGACACACACACACAGCACAGGGGGAGAGGCAGGGAGCCTGGGAGTGACACACACACACAGCACAGGGAGAGAGCCAGGGAGCCTGGGAGTGACAGACACACAGCACAGGGAGAGAGGCAGGGAGCCTGGGAGTGACACACACACAGCATAGGGGAGAGCCAGGGAGCCTGGGAGTGACACACACACACAGCACAGGGGGAGAGGCAGGGAGCCTGGGAGTGACACACACACAGCACAGGGGGAAAGGCAGGGAGCCTGGGAGTGACACACACACAGCACAGGGGGAGAGGCAGGGAGCCTGGGAGTGACACACACACAGCATAGGGGAGAGCCAGGGAGCCTGGGAGTGACACACACACAGCACAGGGAGAGAGAGGCCGGGAGCCTGGGAGTGACACACACACAGCACAGGGGGAGAGGCAGGGAGTGACACACACACAGCACAGGGGGAGAGCCAGGGAGCCTGGGAGTGACACACACACACAGCACAGGGGGAGAGGCAGGGAGCCTGGGAGTGACACACACACACAGCACAGGGAGAGAGCCAGGGAGCCTGGGAGTGACACACACACAGCACACGGGGAGAGGCAGGGAGCCTGGGAGTGACACACACACAGCATAGGGGAGAGCCAGGGAGCCTGGGAGTGACACACACACAGCACAGGGAGAGAGAGGCCGGGAGCCTGGGAGTGACACACACACAGCACAGGGGGAGAGGCAGGGAGCCTGGGAGTGACACACACACAGCACAGGGGGAGAGCCAGGGAGCCTGGGAGTGACACACACACACAGCACAGGGGGAGAGGCAGGGAGCCTGGGAGTGACACACACACACAGCACAGGGAGAGAGCCAGGGAGCCTGGGAGTGACACACACACAGCACACGGGGAGAGGCAGGGAGCCTGGGAGTGACACACACACAGCATAGGGGAGAGCCAGGGAGCCTGGGAGTGACACACACACACAGCACAGGGGGAGAGCCAAGGAACCTGGGAGTGACACACACACAGCACAGGAGGAGAGCCAGGGAGCCTGGGAGTGACACACACACAGCACAGGGGGAGAGCCAGGGAGCCTGGGAGTGACACACACACAGCACAGGAGGAGAGCCAGGGAGCCTGGGAGTGACACACACACAGCACAGGGGGAGAGCCAGGGAGCCTGGGAGTGACACACACACAGCACAGGGGAGAGGCAGGGAGTGACACACACACACAGCACAGGGGGAGAGACAGGGAGCCTGGGAGTGACACACACACAGCACAGGGGGAGAGACAGGGAGCCTGGGAGTGACACACACACACACAGGGGGAGAGACAGGGAGCCTGGGAGTGACACACACACAGCACAGGGGGAGAGACAGGGAGCCTGGGAGTGACACACACACAGCACAGGGGGAGAGCCAGGGAGCCTGGGAGTGATACACACACAGCACAGGGGGAGAGACAGGGAGCCTGGGAGTGACACACACACACAGCACAGGGGGAGAGCTAGGGAGCCTGGGAGTGACACACACACACAGCACAGGGGGAGAGCCAGGGAGCCTGGGAGAGATACACACACAGCACAGGGAGAGAGCCTGGGAGCCTGGGAGTGACACACACACAGCACAGGGGGAGAGCCAGGGAGCCTGGGAGTGACACACACACAGCACAGGAGGAGAGCCAGGGAGCCTGGGAGTGACACACACACAGCACAGGGGGAGAGCCAGGGAGCCTGGGAGTGACACACACACAGCACAGGGGAGAGGCAGGGAGTGACACACACACACAGCACAGGGGGAGAGACAGGGAGCCTGGGAGTGACACACACACAGCACAGGGGGAGAGACAGGGAGCCTGGGAGTGACACACACACACACAGGGGGAGAGACAGGGAGCCTGGGAGTGACACACACACAGCACAGGGGGAGAGACAGGGAGCCTGGGAGTGACACACACACAGCACAGGGGGAGAGCCAGGGAGCCTGGGAGTGATACACACACAGCACAGGGGGAGAGACAGGGAGCCTGGGAGTGACACACACACACAGCACAGGGGGAGAGCTAGGGAGCCTGGGAGTGACACACACACACAGCACAGGGGGAGAGCCAGGGAGCCTGGGAGAGATACACACACAGCACAGGGAGAGAGCCTGGGAGCCTGGGAGTGACACACACACAGCACAGGGGGAGAGCCATGGAGCCTGGGAGTGACACACACACAGCACAGGGGGAGAGCCAGGGAGCCTGGGAGTGACACACACACAGCACAGGGAGAGAGCCAGGGAGCCTGAGAGTGACACACACACACAGCACAGGGGGAGAGGCAGGGAGCCTGGGAGTGACAGACACACAGCACAGGGAGAGAGCCAGGGAGCCTGGGAGTGACACACACACAGCACAGGGGGAGAGCCAGGGAGCCTGGGAGTGACACACACACAGCATAGGGGGAGAGGCAGGGAGCCTGGGAGTGACACACACACAGCGCAGGGGGGAAGCCAGGGAGCCTGGGAGTGACACACACACAGCACAGGGGGAGAGGCAGGGAGCCTGGGAGTGACACACACACACAGCACAGGGGGAGAGGCAGGGAGCCTGAGAGTGACACACACACACAGCACAGGGGGAGAGGCAGGGAGCCTGGGAGTGACAGACACACAGCACAGGGAGAGAGCCCGGGAGTGACACACACACAGCACAGGGAGAGAGCCCGGGAGCCTGGGAGTGACACACACACAGCACAGGGGGAGAGCCAGGGAGCCTGGGAGTGACACACACACAGCATAGGGGGAGAGGCAGGGAGCCTGGGAGTGACACACACACAGCACAGGGGGAGAGGCAGGGAGCCTGGGAGTGACACACACACAGCGCAGGGGGGAAGCCAGGGAGCCTGGGAGTGACACACACACAGCACAGGGGGAGAGGCAGGGAGCCTGGGAGTGACACACACACAGCGCAGGGGGGAAGCCAGGGAGCCTGGGAGTGATACACACACAGCACAGAGGGAGAGCAAGGGAGCCTGGGAGTGACACGCACACAGCACAAGGGGAGAGCAAGGGAGCCTGGGAGTGACACACACACAGCACAGGGGGAGAGCCAGGGAGCCTGGGAGTGACACACACACAGCACAGAGGGAGAGCAAGGGAGCCTGGGAGTGACACGCACACAGCACAAGGGGAGAGCAAGGGAGCCTGGGAGTGACACACACACAGCACAGGGGGAGAGCCAGGGAGCCTGGGAGTGATACACACACAGCACAGGGGGAGAGCCAGGGAGCCTGGGAGTGACACACACACAGCACAGAGGGAGAGCAAGGGAGCCTGGGAGTGACACACACACAGCACAGGGAGAGAGGCAGGGAGCCTGGGAGTGACACACACACAGCACAAGGGGAGAGCCATGGAGCCTGGGAGTGACACACACACACCGCACAGGGGGAGAGGCAGGGAGCCTGGGAGTGACACACACACACAGCACAGGGGGAGAGCCAGGGAGCCTGGGAGTGACAAACACACAGCACAGGGGGAGAGGCAGGGAGCCTGGGAGTAAAACACACACAGCACAGGGGGAGAGGCAGGGAGCCTGGGAGTGACAAACACACAGCACAGGGGGAGAGCCAGGGAGCCTGGGAGTGACAAACACACAGCACAGGGGGAGAGGCAGGGAGCCTGGGAGTAAAACACACACAGCACAGCGGGAGAGCCTGGGAGCCTGGGAGTGACAGACACACAGCACAGGGGGAGAGCTAAGGAGCCTGGGAGTGACACACACACACAGCACAGGGGGAGAGTCAGGGAGCCTGGGAGTGACAAACACACAGCACAGGGGGAGAGGCAGGGAGCCTGGGAGTGACACACACACAGCACAGGGAGAGCCAGGGAGCCTGGGAGTGACACACACACAGCACAGGGGGAGAGCAAGGGAGCCTGGGAGTGACACACACACAGCACAGGGAGAGAGCCAGGGAGCCTGGGAGTGACACACACACAGCACAGGGGGAGAGCCAGGGAGCCTGGGAGTGACACACACACAGCACGGGGGGAGAGGCAGGGAGTCTGGGAGTGACACACACACAGCACAGGGGGAGAGGCAGGGAGCCTGGGAGTGACACACACACAGCACAGGGGGAGAGCCAGGGAGCCTGGGAGTGACACACACACACAGCACAGGGGGAGAGGCAGGGAGCCTGGGAGTGACACACACACACAGCACAGGGAGAGAGCCAGGGAGCCTGGGAGTGACACACACACAGCACACGGGGAGAGGCAGGGAGCCTGGGAGTGACACACACACAGCATAGGGGAGAGCCAGGGAGCCTGGGAGTGACACACACACAGCACAGGAGGAGAGGCAGGGAGCCTGGGAGTGACACACACACAGCACAGGGAGAGAGCCAAGGAACCTGGGAGTGACACACACACAGCACAGGGGGAGAGCCAGGGAGCCTGGGAGTGACACACACACAGCACAGGGAGAGAGCCAGGGAGCCTGGGAGTGACACACACACAGCACAGGGAGAGAGCCAAGGAACCTGGGAGTGACACACACACAGCACAGGGGGAGAGCCAGGGAGCCTGGGAGTGACACACACACAGCACAGGGAGAGAGCCAGAGAGCCTGGGAGTGACACACACACAGCACAGGGAGAGAGGCAGGGAGCCTGGGAGTGACACACACACAGCACGGGGGGAGAGGCAGGGAGTCTGGGAGTGACACACACACAGCACAGGGGGAGAGGCAGGGAGCCTGGGAGTGACACACACACAGCACAGGGAGAGAGCCAGGGAGCCTGGGAGTGACACACACACAGCACAGGGGGAGAGGCAGGGAGCCTGGGAGTGACACACACACAGCACAGGGGGAGAGGCAGGGAGCCTGGGAGTGACACACACACAGCACAGGGGGAGAGGCAGGGAGCCTGGGAGTGACACACACACAGCACAGGGGGAGAGCCAGGGAGCCTGGGAGTGACACACACACAGCACAGGGGGAGAGCCAGGGAGCCTGGGAGTGACACACACACAGCACAGGAGGAGAGCCAGGGAGCCTGGGAGTGACACACACACAGCATAGGGGAGAGCCAGGGAGCCTGGGAGTGACACACACACACAGCACAGGGGAGAGGCTGGGAGTCTGGGAGTGACACACACACAGCACAGGGAGAGAGCCAGGGAGCCTGGGAGAGACACACACACAGCACAGGGGGAAAGGCAGGGAGCCTGGGAGTGACACACACACAGCACAGGGGGAGAGGCAGGGAGCCTGGGAGTGACACACACACAGCACAGGGAGAGAGAGGCCGGGAGCCTGGGAGTGACACACACACAGCACAGGGGGAGAGGCAGGGAGCCTGGGAGTGACACACACACAGCACAGGGGGAGAGCAAGGGAGCCTGGGAGTGACACACACACAGCACAGGAGGAGAGCCAGGGAGCCTGGGAGTGACACACACACAGCAAAGGGGGAGAGGCAGGGAGCCTGGGAGTGACACACACACACAGCACAGGGGGAGAGGCAGGGAGCCTGGGAGTGACACACACACACAGCACAGGGAGAGAGCCAGGGAGCCTGGGAGTGACACACACACAGCACAGGGGGAGAGGCAGGGAGCCTGGGAGTGACACACACACAGCACAGGGGGAGAGGCAGGGAGCCTGGGAGTGACACACACACAGCACAGGGGGAAAGGCAGGGAGCCTGGGAGTGACACACACACAGCACAGGGGGAGAGGCAGGGAGCCTGGGAGTGACACACACACAGCATAGGGGAGAGCCAGGGAGCCTGGGAGTGACACACACACAGCACAGGGAGAGAGAGGCCGGGAGCCTGGGAGTGACACACACACAGCACAGGGGGAGAGGCAGGGAGTGACACACACACAGCACAGGGGGAGAGCCAGGGAGCCTGGGAGTGACACACACACACAGCACAGGGGGAGAGGCAGGGAGCCTGGGAGTGACACACACACACAGCACAGGGAGAGAGCCAGGGAGCCTGGGAGTGACACACACACAGCACACGGGGAGAGGCAGGGAGCCTGGGAGTGACACACACACAGCATAGGGGAGAGGCAGGGAGCCTGGGAGTGACACACACACACAGCACAGGGAGAGAGCCAGGGAGCCTGGGAGTGACACACACACAGCACACGGGGAGAGGCAGGGAGCCTGGGAGTGACACACACACAGCACAGGGAGAGAGAGGCCGGGAGCCTGGGAGTGACACACACACAGCACAGGGGGAGAGGCAGGGAGCCTGGGAGTGACACACACACAGCACAGGGGGAGAGCCAGGGAGCCTGGGAGTGACACACACACAGCACAGGAGGAGAGCCAGGGAGCCTGGGAGTGACACACACACAGCACAGGGGGAGAGCCAGGGAGCCTGGGAGTGACACACACACAGCACAGGGGAGAGGCAGGGAGTGACACACACACACAGCACAGGGGGAGAGACAGGGAGCCTGGGAGTGACACACACACAGCACAGGGGGAGAGACAGGGAGCCTGGGAGTGACACACACACACACAGGGGGAGAGACAGGGAGCCTGGGAGTGACACACACACAGCACAGGGGGAGAGACAGGGAGCCTGGGAGTGACACACACACAGCACAGGGGGAGAGCCAGGGAGCCTGGGAGTGATACACACACAGCACAGGGGGAGAGACAGGGAGCCTGGGAGTGACACACACACACACAGCACAGGGGGAGAGGCAGGGAGCCTGGGAGTGACACACACACACAGCACAGGGGGAGAGCTAGGGAGCCTGGGAGTGACACACACACACAGCACAGGGGGAGAGCCAGGGAGCCTGGGAGAGATACACACACAGCACAGGGGGAGAGGCAGGGAGCCTGGGAGTGACACACACACACACAGCACAGGGGGAGAGGCAGGGAGCCTGGGAGTGACACACACACAGCACAGGGAGAGAGCCTGGGAGCCTGGGAGTGACACACACACAGCACAGGGGGAGAGCCATGGAGCCTGGGAGTGACACACACACAGCACAGGGGGAGAGCCAGGGAGCCTGGGAGTGACACACACACAGCACAGGGAGAGAGCCAGGGAGCCTGAGAGTGACACACACACACAGCACAGGGGGAGAGGCAGGGAGCCTGGGAGTGACAGACACACAGCACAGGGAGAGAGCCAGGGAGCCTGGGAGTGACACACACACAGCACAGGGGGAGAGCCAGGGAGCCTGGGAGTGACACACACACAGCACAGGGGGAGAGGCAGGGAGCCTGGGAGTGACACACACACAGCGCAGGGGGGAAGCCAGGGAGCCTGGGAGTGACACACACACAGCACAGGGGGAGAGGCAGGGAGCCTGGGAGTGACACACACACACAGCACAGGGGGAGAGGCAGGGAGCCTGAGAGTGACACACACACACAGCACAGGGGGAGAGGCAGGGAGCCTGGGAGTGACAGACACACAGCACAGGGAGAGAGCCAGGGAGCCTGGGAGTGACACACACACAGCACAGGGGGAGAGCCAGGGAGCCTGGGAGTGACACACACACAGCATAGGGGGAGAGGCAGGGAGCCTGGGAGTGACACACACACAGCATAGGGGGAGAGGCAGGGAGCCTGGGAGTGACACACACACAGCGCAGGGGGGAAGCCAGGGAGCCTGGGAGTGACACACACACAGCACAGGGGGAGAGGCAGGGAGCCTGGGAGTGACACACACACAGCGCAGGGGGGAAGCCAGGGAGCCTAGGAGTGATACACACACAGCACAGGGGGAGAGCCAGGGAGCCTGGGAGTGACACACACACAGCACAGAGGGAGAGCAAGGGAGCCTGGGAGTGACACGCACACAGCACAAGGGGAGAGCAAGGGAGCCTGGGAGTGACACACACACAGCACAGGGGGAGAGCCAGGGAGCCTGGGAGTGACACACACACAGCACAGGGGGAGAGCCAGGGAGCCTGGGAGTGACACACACACAGCACAGGGGGAGAGCAAGGGAGCCTGGGAGTGACACACACACAGCACAGGGAGAGAGGCAGGGAGCCTGGGAGTGACACACACACAGCACAAGGGGAGAGCCATGGAGCCTGGGAGTGACACACACACACCGCACAGGGGGAGAGGCAGGGAGCCTGGGAGTGACACACACACACAGCACAGGGGGAGAGCCAGGGAGCCTGGGAGTGACAAACACACAGCACAGGGGGAGAGGCAGGGAGCCTGGGAGTAAAACACACACAGCACAGGGGGAGAGGCAGGGAGCCTGGGAGTGACAAACACACAGCACAGGGGGAGAGCCAGGGAGCCTGGGAGTGACAAACACACAGCACAGGGGGAGAGGCAGGGAGCCTGGGAGTAAAACACACACAGCACAGCGGGAGAGCCTGGGAGCCTGGGAGTGACAGACACACAGCACAGGGGGAGAGCTAAGGAGCCTGGGAGTGACACACACACACAGCACAGGGGGAGAGTCAGGGAGCCTGGGAGTGACAAACACACAGCACAGGGGGAGAGGCAGGGAGCCTGGGAGTGACACACACACAGCACAGGGGGAGAGCCAGGGAGCCTGGGAGTGACACACACACAGCACAGGGGTAGAGCAAGGGAGCCTGCGAGTGACACACACGCAGCACAGGGAGAGAGCCAGGGAGCCTGGGAGTGACACACACACAGCACAGGGAGAGAGGCAGGGAGCCTGGGAGTGACACACACACACACAGCACAGGGGGAGAGCCCGGGAGCCTGGGAGTGACACACACACAGCACATGGGGAGAGCCAGGGAGCCTGGGAGTGACACACACACAGCACAGGGGGAGAGCCAGGGAGCCTGGGAGTGACACACACACAGCACAGGGGGAGAGGCAGGGAGCCTGGGAGTGACACACACACACACAGCACAGGAGGAGAGCCAGGGAGCCTGGGAGTGACACACACACACACAGCACAGGAGGAGAGCCCGGGAGCCTGGGAGTGACACACACACAGCACAGGGGGAGAGCCAGGGAGCCTGGGAGTGACACACACACAGCACAGGGGGAGAGGCAGGGAGCCTTGGAGTGACACACACACAGCACAGGGGGATAGCCTGGGAGCCTGGGAGTGACACACACACAGCACAGGGGAGAGACGAGAGCCTGTGAGTAACACACACACAGCACAGGGGGAGAGGCAGGGAGCCTGGGAGTGACACACACACACAGCACAGGGAGAGAGCCAGGGAGCCTGGGAGTGAAACACACACAGCACAGGGAGAGAGCCAGGGAGCCTGGGAGTGACACACACACAGCACAGGGGGAGAGCCAGGGAGCCTGGGAGTGACACACACACACAGCACAGGGGGAGAGCCCGGGAGCCTGGGAGTGACACACACACAGCACAGGGGGAGGGTCCGGTAGTGACACACACAGCACAGGGGGAGAGCCCGGGAGCCTGGGAGTGACACACACACAGCACAGGGGGAGAGCCAGGGAGCCTGGGAGTGAAACGCACACAGCACACGGGGAGAGCCAGGGAGCCTGGGAGTGAAACGCACACAGCACACGGGGAGAGCCATGGAGCCTGGGAGTGACACACACACAGCACATGGGGTGAGGCAGGGAGCCTGGGAGTGACACACACACACTGCACAGGGGGTTAGCCAGGGAGCCTGGGAGTGACACACACACAGCACAGGGGAGAGACGAGAGCCTGTGAGTAACACACACACAGCACAGGGGGAGAGGCAGGGAGCCTGGGAGTGACACACACACAGCACAGGGGGAGAGCACGGGAGCCTGGGAGTGACAAACACACAGCACAGGGGGAGAGGCAGGGAGCCTGGGAGTGACACACACACAGCACAGGGAGAGCCAGGGAGCCTGGGAGTGACACACACACAGCACAGGGGGAGAGCAAGGGAGCCTGGGAGTGACACACACACAGCACAGGGAGAGAGCCAGGGAGCCTGGGAGTGACACACACACAGCACAGGGGGAGAGCCAGGGAGCCTGGGAGTGACACACACACAGCACGGGGGGAGAGGCAGGGAGTCTGGGAGTGACACACACACAGCACAGGGGGAGAGGCAGGGAGCCTGGGAGTGACACACACACAGGACAGGGAGAGAGCTAGGGAGCCTGGGAGTGACACACACACAGCACAGGGGGAGAGCCAGGGAGCCTGGGAGTGACACACACACAGCACAAGGGGAGAGCCAGGGAGCCTGGGAGTGACACACACACCGCACAGGGGGAGAGCCCGGGAGCCTGGGAGTGACACACACACAGCACAAGGGGAGAGCCATGGAGCCTGGGAGTGACACACACACAGCACAGGGGGAGAGCCAGGGAGCCTGGGAGTGACACACACACAGCACAGGGAGAGAGCCAAGGAACCTGGGAGTGACACACACACACAGCACAGGGGGAGAGCCAAGGAACCTGGGAGTGACACACACACAGCACAGGGGGAGAGCCAGGGAGCCTGGGAGTGACACACACACAGCACAGGGAGAGAGCCAGAGAGCCTGGGAGTGACACACACACAGCACAGGGAGAGAGGCAGGGAGCCTGGGAGTGACACACACACAGCACAGGGGGAGAGCCAGGGAGCCTGGGAGTGACACACACACAGCACAGGGAGAGAGCCAGGGAGCCTGGGAGTGACACACACACAGCACAGGGGGAGAGCCAGGGAGCCTGGGAGTGACACACACACAGCACAGGGGGAGAGGCAGGGAGCCTGGGAGTGACACACACACAGCACGGGGGGAGAGGCAGGGAGTCTGGGAGTGACACACACACAGCACAGGGGGAGAGGCAGGGAGCCTGGGAGTGACACACACACAGCACAGGGAGAGAGCCAGGGAGCCTGGGAGTGACACACACACAGCACAGGGGGAGAGCCGGGAGCCTGGGAGTGACACACACACAGCACAGGGGGAGAGCCCGGGAGCCTGGGAGTGACACACACACAGCACAGGGAGAGAGCCAGGGAGCCTGGGAGTGACACACACACACAGCACAGGGGGAGAGGCAGTGAGCCTGGGAGTGACACACACACAGCACAGGGGGAGAGGCAGGGAGCCTGGGAGTGACACACACACAGCACAGGGGAGAGGCAGGGAGTGACACACACACACAGCACAGGGGGAGAGACAGGGAGCCTGGGAGTGACACACACACAGCACAGGGGGAGAGACAGGGAGCCTGGGAGTGACACACACACAGCACAGGGGGAGAGACAGGGAGCCTGGGAGTGACACACACACACACAGGGGGAGAGCCAGGGAGCCTGGGAGTGACACACACACACACAGGGGGAGAGCCAGGGAGCCTGGGAGTGACACACACACAGCACAGGGGGAGAGACAGGGAGCCTGGGAGTGACACACACACAGCACAGGGGGAGAGCCAGGGAGCCTGGGAGTGATACACACACAGCACAGGGGGAGAGACAGGGAGCCTGGGAGTGACACACACACAGCACAGGGGGAGAGCTAGGGAGCCTGGGAGTGACACACACACACAGCACAGGGGGAGAGACAGGGAGCCTGGGAGTGACACACACACAGCACAGGGGGAGAGCTAGGGAGCCTGGGAGTGACACACACACAGCACAGGGGGAGAGCCAGGGAGCCTGGGAGTGACACACACACAGCACAGGGGGAGAGACAGGGAGCCTGGGAGTGACACACACACAGCACAGGGGGAGAGCCATGGAGCCTGGGAGTGACACACACACAGCACAGGGGGAGAGCCAGGGAGCCTGGGAGTGACACACACACAGCACAGGGAGAGAGCCAGGGAGCCTGAGAGTGACACACACACAGCACAGGGGGAGAGCCAGGGAGCCTGGGAGTGACACACACACAGCACAGGGGGAGAGGCAGGGAGCCTGGGAGTGACACACACACAGCACAGGGGGAGAGGCAGGGAGCCTGGGAGTGACAGACACACAGCACAGGGAGAGAGCCAGGGAGCCTGGGAGTGACACACACACACACAGCACAGGGAGAGAGCCAGGGAGCCTGGGAGTGACACACACACAGCACAGGGGGAGAGGCAGGGAGCCTGGGAGTGACACACACACAGCACAGGGAGAGAGCCAGGGAGCCTGGGAGTGACACACACACAGCATAGGGGGAGAGGCAGGGAGCCTGGGAGTGACACACACACAGCGCAGGGGGGAAGCCAGGGAGCCTGGGAGTGACACACACACAGCACAGGGGGAGAGGCAGGGAGCCTGGGAGTGACACACACACACAGCACAGGGGGAGAGGCAGGGAGCCTGGGAGTGACACACACACAGCGCAGGGGGGAAGCCAGGGAGCCTGGGAGTGATACACACACAGCACAGGGGGAGAGCCAGGGAGCCTGGGAGTGACACACACACAGCACAGAGGGAGAGCAAGGGAGCCTGGGAGTGACACACACACAGCACAAGGGGAGAGCAAGGGAGCCTGGGAGTGACACACACACAGCACAGGGGGAGAGCCAGGGAGCCTGGGAGTGATACACACACAGCACAGGGGGAGAGCCAGGGAGCCTGGGAGTGACACACACACAGCACAGAGGGAGAGCAAGGGAGCCTGGGAGTGACACACACACAGCACAGGGAGAGAGGCAGGGAGCCTGGGAGTGACACACACACAGCACAAGGGGAGAGCCATGGAGCCTGGGAGTGACACACACACACAGCACAGGGGGAGAGCCAGGGAGCCTGGGAGTGACACACACACACAGCACAGGGGGAGAGGCAGGGAGCCTGGGAGTGACACACACACAGCACAGGGGGAGAGCCTGGGAGCCTGGGAGTGACACACACACAGCGCAGGGAGAGAGCCAGGGAGCCTGGGAGTAAAACACACAGCACAGCGGGAGAGCCTGGGAGCCTGGGAGTGACAGACACACAGCACAGGGGGAGAGCTAAGGAGCCTGGGAGTGACACACACACACAGCACAGGGGGAGAGTCAGGGAGCCTGGGAGTGACAAACACACAGCACAGGGGGAGAGGCAGGGAGC
>CM050166.1:452724880-452727380 GCA_027410445.1 Discoglossus pictus
ACTGTGATTAGGGACATGATAGTACAGATAGTGATGAGACAGGACAGATAGACAGGAGCAGATCAGTACTATAAGTAGTCATGTGATTAGGACATGATAGTACAGATAGTGATGAGACAGGACAGGACAGATAGACAGGAGCAGATCAGTACTATAAGTAGTCATGTGATTAGGACATGATAGTACAGATAGTGATGAGACAGGACAGATAGACAGGAGCAGATCAGTACTATAAGTAGTCATGTGATTAGGACATGATAGTACAGATAGTGATGAGACAGGACAGGACAGATAGACAGGAGCAGATCAGTACTATAAGTAGTCATGTGATTAGGGACATGATAGTACAGATAGTGATGAGACAGGACAGGACAGATAGACAGGAGCAGATCAGTACTATAAGTAGTCATGTGATTAGGGACATGATAGTACAGATAGTGATGAGACAGGACAGGACAGATAGACAGGAGCAGATCAGTACTATAAGTAGTCATGTGATTAGGGACATGATAGTACAGATAGTGATGAGACAGACAGGACAGATAGACAGGAGCAGATCAGTACTATAAGTAGTCATGTGATTAGGACATGATAGTACAGATAGTGATGAGACAGGACAGGACAGATAGACAGGAGCAGATCAGTACTATAAGTAGTCATGTGATTAGGACATGATAGTACAGATAGTGATGAGACAGGACAGATAGACAGGAGCAGATCAGTACTATAAGTAGTCATGTGATTAGGACATGATAGTACAGATAGTGATGAGACAGGACAGGACAGATAGACAGGAGCAGATCAGTACTATAAGTAGTCATGTGATTAGGGACATGATAGTACAGATAGTGATGAGACAGGACAGGACAGATAGGAGCAGATCAGTACTATAAGTAGTCATGTGATTAGGACATGATAGTACAGATAGTGATGAGACAGGACAGGACAGATAGACAGGAGCAGATCAGTACTATAAGTAGTCATGTGATTAGGGACATGATAGTACAGATAGTGATGAGACAGGACAGGACAGATAGACAGGAGCAGATCAGTACTATAAGTAGTCATGTGATTAGGACATGATAGTACAGATAGTGATGAGACAGGACAGGACAGATAGATAGGAGCAGATCAGTACTATAAGTAGTCATGTGATTAGGGACATGATAGTACAGATAGTGATGAGACAGGACAGGACAGATAGACAGGAGCAGATCAGTACTATAAGTAGTCATGTGATTAGGGACATGATAGTACAGATAGTGATGAGACAGGACAGGACAGATAGACAGGAGCAGATCAGTACTATAAGTAGTCATGTGATTAGGACATGATAGTACAGATAGTGATGAGACAGGACAGGACAGATAGACAGGAGCAGATCAGTACTATAAGTAGTCATGTGATTAGGGACATGATAGTACAGATACAGTATGTCCTAGATACAATGGAAGCTGTTGAGCAACGTATGCAGCTTCTATAAAAAAAAATAATACTTTCCCATTGTTTTTATAGAGCTTGATAAAATTATGGCCCAAAACCCCTAGTCTCAAGCATGTAAAAAATTGGCAGAACTAGAAAAGGAACAACAAATTCATGCAGAAATACATCAATTGCCACTCCCAAAAGTCAATATGGTGCTTAAAAGAGATCGCCATACTGATAAACACCGTTATAACTTACCAACAGCAAATGAGGTTGCAATGGTCTTTCAAAATGACGAAGGAGAACCACCATTTCTTTGCCAAGAAAACATTAGGGATAAGCACAAAAAGAAACAAGATGTGCCTGGTGTTCTGTGGTCCATAAGGTCACAGAAAGTCGGACCCAAATGAATGACTAAACAACAACACACACATATTATATAAACAGATAGATATACACACATATATTCATGTATATACAAAGAATAGTACAATAGTGATTCCATTTGAATGTCGGAAAAATAAGTTAATAAACGTATTTCCTGATCCAATTTCTCAGAAATACAGTTGATGCGTTGCACTCTGGGAAAACTGGGCGGGACATGCAAATGAGGCCACAATGTACGCTCACTCTAATAATCCAATAACCATTTTATACATGGCATAGCTTATGCATGGTGTAAGCACGCTGTATTTTTTATATATATATAATTTTTGGACTTATCCTGTGCATGCACGGGAAGCGTGCCGCGACGTCCCGATGTAGCTGTCTTTAAGTGGCCGGTAAGTGGTTAGGGGTTTTCGGGTTAGGGGCTTAGGGTTAGGCTAAGAGGGTTAGGGGGTTAGTGCCGGCAAGGGGTGTATAAGGTTAGGGGTTTAAGGTGAGGGGCTTAGGGAGTACATTGGGAGGCGGGACACGAGAGCGCCCCGCTCCAGGATACTTCCCGTGCCGTCCGTGCACATCACAGGATAGATCCTCATTTTTTTGTCCTACACAAATCTCATATATAGCATTGCATTATTAATGCAATCTATAAATGTCATATATAAAATGCAAATGAAGTGATTTCAACTTA